>BSBK01003815.1:0-324620 GCA_027943335.1 Chamaecyparis obtusa
AAAGACTGAATTTAATCTTGTGTACAGTTTTACTAACTATGCAATCTTCCTCTCATCAACATAAATGAATTCATAAAAATAAATTCAATAGGATTAAATTATAAACAATATGACAAAATAAACATCTTTCTTTTAAAATTTCTCAGCTTTATCTTTAAAACTTCAAACTTGCACTTCTACTTCACTCCAAGCAAACAAACCTGCAACACAAAACTTTTTCCACAAGACCATGGAGGCTCACCTCCCAGTGTAGGCCATTTCATGGCCACCCCTGAGCTAGGGGAAACAAGAATTGGATGGTTACAAACAAACAACACATACATAAACATACCAGCCACAATTTGGTACAAGGACATGCACATTTGAATCCCTTCCCAAACTTGCACAAAACATTCAAAATTGGATCCATAATTGGGTGAAGGTGGAAACTTCTTATATGGAGACACCTTACTCATACACAACAAGAATCTCATATATTTCTTTCATGCCTTCACAAGGCTCCTTCCAACTTACAACTCAACACCAATAGCTTCAACTCATCCCTTGTGGCCCCCCAAACAAGATAACAGAAGTAGGCCCTCATGAATGCCATACATCCAAGCTCTCAAACATATAGAATTCCCAACTAGGCCCTTCACCCCAAGACCTCCCAAATCCTCCTAGGATGAGGAGTAATCTTGCACACCCATAACATGTAACAAAACAAGATGGTAAAACAAGAATAAAGTCATAAAATATTGAAACTACACAATACAAAATGCACTCACAAGATATAACAATTATAAGATTCACACAATTTTTATCATCTCAATGCAATTACAAAAACATTACTTGATAGAACCACCAATATTTCTCCTAAGAAATGGCAATGAAGGTTTGTAGTAGAGCTTTCCCTTAATTTCTAGCTTGCTTCCCTTCTTCAAAAACCACTAGCAAATCTCTCAAGTCCTCCTCTCACTAACTCCACAAACTAGCATAGACATGATGAAGATGTGTCCCATTTCCTAAGCCTCTATATTCTAAAGACTCTCAAAAAATTCCTCTCTCAATCCCTCTTCCCAAAACAAATTAGGTTTCTAGATTCTAGTTCCCCTGACACTTGCCCTTGCTATGGAAAAGGGATGCAATTCAACACATGGGAAGGTGAGACAACCTAGAGAGCATTACCATTTTCGTCATTACCAAAGATGGCCCATTTAGAGAGACAAAATGGAGGCCTAGGGAAATGGAAATGGTAGAAATAGGCCCCCTAACCCATGTACTATACTTGGGGCACTAAAAACCAACCTTAACTACACCCTGGGACTCCACATAACCCCTCAAAAAACCCTAGTTAAGTTTGCATCCAAAAAATGGAATAATGATAACATAAACCTTGGTTCCTTAAACCACCAACCTAGCTTAGGGATACACAAGACCAATCTAAGGAAAGGGTGGGGTCCACATTCCACTCAAGCATTCCATCTCATCATAGTAGTGTCAAGTGACACCTTAAAGAAGTACACATCACATAACACACTTGGCATGCTTAGTGGACAAATTACATTTACATTTTCATAAAATAAAATTACTTCTAATAATGCATTTAAAAACATTAACAACCACACACACAAGAATCACATTTATGAATAAAATCACATTACAATGAGGTCGTTCTCTTCTTAGAGCCAACCTTGGTTTCAAACTGATTACACTTAAATCCATCCTTGTTTCCCTTGAATTTACAACCATGGCCATATTCCTGCACACTCGATTCTGATGTCAATACCTCATAAATCATTTGCATTAATAATCATATTGAAAGTGAAATAATAACATCTAAACTCAATAAATACAAATAAACTACAATTCATGAATCATAACATAATCCAAATTATACCCTAAGTTAATCAAAGAATCATTACACTATCAGCATATACTACTCTCTAAAAAAATGTAGAAAATGCAGAATTCAGATTTCATATAACATGAGGTAAGAAAGAAACTAATTATGGGCATATAAAGAGTATGACTAACATCAACATCATATAAATCTATAAAAATCATCTCATATGGTCTAATGATAGCAATTCATAATCCAAAATAGGTCAAATGTCTCTAATCAATGTATCATCCAGAAGAATCAAATGTCAAAACAACTCTCGAGCTAAGATGGGTCGGGGTAGGACCTCACACAACTTCTTTCTACCCATTGGTTTGTGGGTGAAATGTAGAACTATATTTAAACTTAGTTCCAAACTTTCTCCAAAGGTTCTTTGAAAAGTATCCAACAAATTTATTATCTCGGTCAGAGATAATACTCCTCGGTAATCCATACAATCTGAAAATTTTCTTAAAGAAAAGATCTGCTACATGTACTGCATCTAATGTCTTTCTACAAGGTTTAAAATGTGCCATTTTACAAAATCTATCCACAACAACAAATATAGAATCATTACCTCTTACTGTCTTTGGTAAGAAAAGAATAAAATTCATACTGATATCAATCCAAGGTTTCTCAAGAACAACAACCGGTGTATACAACCTAGTATTTTGAATTACTCCTTTTGCAACTTGACAAACTCCACAACTTTTCACAAATTTATGAACATCTTTATACAATTGTGGCCAAAAGTATTTCTCCTTAAGAAAATTCAATATTTTATCAATATCAAAATGTCCAACCAAACCACTACTATGTTTCTCCTTTATCAACTTAGTTCTCATTTCTCCTCTAGGTATACACAACTGAATACCTTTAAACAACATACCTTCTTGAATAAAATATTTTTCTCATTTATTAATCTATTGATCTTGAATAGGTGCTCTGCACTTTCTCCATGGCTCAAAAAAATCAAGATCAAATTCATAAGAATCTCTCATGTCATCAAAGCCAAGAACTTCAATTTTCATCTTGGTCATCAAAGATATTTTTCTACTCAATGCATCAGCAACTTGGTTAGTGACTCCACTCTTATGCTTTATCACAAATTTATAACTCTGCAAATACTCAACCCATTTCATATGTCTATGATTCAACTTATTCTGACTACCCAAATATTGTAAAGCCTTATGATCGGTATACAACACAAATTCACTCTGTATCAAATAATGTCTCCATTTCTTCATGCCTTGAACAATAGCATAGAATTCTTGATCATACACAAAATATTTTCTTCTTTCATCATTCAACTTTTCACTAAAGAAAGTAATAGGTTTACCTTCTTGACTCAACACAACTCCAATTGCACTTCCACTTGCATCACATTCCACTTGAAATACCTTATTGAAATCAGGCAATGCCAAAATAGGCAATTCAACAACCTTCTGCTTCAGAGTCTCAAAAAATTTGTCAGCTCCATGTGTCCACTTGAATTCTCTTTTATTTCCTCTCATAGTCTTAGTCATAGCATTACAAACTCAACTAAAATTCATAATGAACTTTCAGTAAAAACTTGCCAAACCATGAAATGATCTTACCTCACTAGCATTCTCAGGTGTAGGCCAATTCAAAATAGCTTCAACCTTTTTAGGATCCATTTTCAAACCATCAGGTGAAATCACAAATCCCAAATACACAATCTCCTCTTTCATGAATGAACACTTTTTTTAGATTTATTAGCAACTTTTCTTCTTTCAATCTCTTCAATACCTGTTTAACATGCAACAAATGTTCTTCTCTAGTCTTACTGAATATTAGAATATCATCAAGATATACAATCAGAAACTTACCCAAGAGTTTCTTCAAAACCTCATTCATCAACCTCATAAAAGTACTCGATGCATTAGTTACACCAAAAGGCATAACCAACCACTCATGCAAACCTTCTTTTGTTTTGAAAGAAGTCTTCCATTCATCACCTTCTCTGATTCTAATCTGATGATACCCACTTTTCAAATCAATTTTGGTAAAATACTTTTCTCCTATCAAACTATCCATTATGTCATCCATTCTCGGTATAGGAAACCTATATTTCACTATTAACTTGTTGATTTCTCTGGAATCAGTACACATTTTCCAATTTCCATTATTCTTAGGTGCCAATATAGTAGGTACTACACAAGGACTCACTTTCTCTAATAAAACCTTTCTCCAATAATTCTTTAATATGTTGGTTCAATTCCTGATTCTCGGTAGGTGTCCACTGATGTGGTGCCTTATTTGGTAAACTAGCTCAAGGGATTAGATCCATCCAATGATCAATGCTTCTCTTCAGTGGAAAAACATCAGGTACATTATCAAAAATGATTTCATTATACTCGGTGAGTAACTTATCAATCTCCTCAGGGACACTATCCTCTATTTTCTTACTTAGTTTGTTAGGAATTATAGAAAAACATACATCATTCTTCTTCAAATCCTTAACAAACTTTCTTCCTCCCATCAAGAAAACTTTCACAAATGTGCAAACATTACTAATAGGTTCTTCCATCAAAGGTAACAAGATTTCTCTTCTCCCATCAGCCCAAATAGTATATTTATGCAATCTCCCATCATGTATAGCATGTCTATCATATTTCCAAGGTATACCCAAAAAAATATGACAATAATCCATAGGCATGATATCACATAACACCTTATCATAGTACTTTCCAATTTTCAAATTCACATAACATTGTTCACTTACCAAGAGTGTACGCTCATCTTTGATCCATGAAATCTAATAGGGTTTTGGATGTTCCAACCTTTTCAACTGCAACTTTGTGACCATTTCCTCAGATGCTAGATTCTTTGAGCTACCACTGTTAATGATTACCTTCCAAACTTTGGTAGAAACTCTACATCTGGTCTTGAACAAACTTTTCCTTACCGGATCTTCCTTATTACTTTCACTCCAAAGTGCTCTCCTTACCATCAAGTTATTTTCCTTCTCAAGTTCATTCAGTGACTCCTCTTTCACCAAAGCATTTCTTTTGTTACCAACCTTCTTACTTGCATGTGTAAACTCAAATGATCTATGTCCTTCTTCTCCAAAATTGTAACAAGTTCCTCGGAAACCACCTCTATTATAACCACCTTGGTAGTTACTGCTTCTGCCTCTACATGAACTTTCACCTTTCCACTCGATCTTGCCTTTATCCAAATTTGTCATTTCTAATTAAGACCTACTATTTTCACCATGAGATCTACCTCTTCCTCTAGGGAATCTACCACCTCTACCTATTTATCTTTTATCATGTCTCTTGTTCAATTTCTCCTCATCTTTCAATGCAAATTGACAAGCCTCTTCAATGTTCTCCAATTTGACCAAACTAATCTCTTCTTGGATGGAAACTCTCAAACCATTAAGGTATCTAGAAATTATTTCCACATCATCTTCATCATGTCCAGATCTTATATCTAATCTATAGAATTCCTCAGTATATTCTTTTACTGAGCTATCTTTCTGCCTCAAACTTTGCATTCGCCTAAATAGGTTAATTTGATAATCACAAGGTAAGAACTTTCCTTTCAATTTATTCACCATTTTATTCCATACCTTGATTTTTTCTTTTCCTTTTCTCCTTTTGTCCAGCTGTAGATGTTGCCACCACAAGGATGCATGACTTTTCAACTTTGTGCTTGTAATTTTCACCTTCTTTTCCTTAGGTACATTCTCATATTCAAAGTACTTTTCCATCTCAGTGATCCAATCTACCAATTCATCAGAATCTAATTTTCCACTATACTCAGGAGGATTAAAGTGTGGTGTAGACTTCAGACTTGTAAAAGCCTTCAAGAATCTTTCCTCACCCTGATCCATCATAGGTGTAGGTTCTACATCACCTTGTTCTACGTCAATTTCATCATCACTAACATCTTCAAGATGTCTTCTTCTCCGGGTTGTTTCAACAGCTTCTAATCTAGCAGCAAGTTGTCTCAACATGTCTACCAATCCTGGATCTACATCTCACCTCCCACAAAACATCTTGAAAACCCTTTGGAATTGTAGGTCAGATTGCAATCTGCTACCCACAACTAATTCAACTAGGGATTCACAAGAAGGAACCTTCAAACCTAGATTCGCAAACCTAGATCCAGATATAACCTAGCTCTGATACCACCTCATGCAAGGGAGGATGGGGAGAGGGGCCAAAGGCTCACCCTAACCAGATCCACCTTGCAGAACAACTCGTGGAAGCAACAACAAACAACAGTGAGAGAGAGAATGCAAATACTTTCATATATTATCTTCAAATTGATTCATACATGTCAAGTTGTAAGGCCTTCCCAGTTTAGGCTAGTTATTACAATCAAGTATAGAAGTCCTCCAACATGCGAGGATTTTCCAACAATCTCTAATTTTCTATCTTCTATCTTCTATCCCTAGAAAACTCCCCCCTAAAAATCTAACCAAAAACTACATTTATACAAGAGGCTATTGAATCAAGTCGGCCTTCAAATCCATAATCAACAGAAGAGATGAATAGATCTAGGTCCACATGCTTCCCAATGATGGATATTAGCATTAAATCTACAACCCAAATTAATTACACAAGTCAGCCTCAAAATAAATCCAAAACAAACAACTTAGCAAGAAAGAAAAACTGAGTGCCAAACAAGCATCGTCGAGTGCCAGGGAATTAACTGAGTGCCATAGAGATGGCTGAACAACTCAATCAACAAAGGAAACTGAGAAACACCAAATCAACTCAGTCAAAGTAGGAACTGAGAAACATAGACAAACTTTTAATAGGGTAAAAGCACAATAAGCTGTCACCCTTTTACAAAGGAAGAGGCTAACAAAATCAAAGCTGTTCAACTTCAATAGTATAAAAATGACATTTATGTTTGGAATTTGAAGATGATGTAAACTAATTAAATGTGATAAAATGGATGAAGTTTATGATTAATATTTTTAATATTTTTTTTGAATAAGAATTGATATGTTTTTTTAATTTTTAAAGATGATTTTTCAGTTGCTGAAAAATGCTGAAAATTAGGGGTCTAGTTCCCACCAAAAAATTATATGTAAATAAACATATTTTCTCCTAATTTCAAAATATGTCATAAATGACATATATATCTAGTGCATAAAGAAATAAAAATTGGTTTGTGGCCTATATTTTCTCTTTTATAACAATTCAAATTCCAAATCACTGAATTCGACAGTTTTCATCCCGCAACATATTTTTCATAACAAATCTATCCCCCCAAAAAAAAGAAATACATATTCTTGAAGAGGAATCTCTCCTCTAGTGCACCATGTGTTTTTAAAAATTATTTAATATGATTTACTATTTTTTTCTTTCTCCGAATCAATATGTCCTTGACTGCTAAAATACCTACTTGTAATATTTTTTAATTACAATAAACTATGTCTAATTAAAATACTATAAAATCTATATGAGGATATTCTTGACTCTGATCTCTACAAAAGGGTATTTTTTAATTTTTAAAAAAATGTCATTAAAAATATTAGGAGTTATTGAAATGCCACTTTTCTGAAATAATTTTATTTTTATGGTAATTGGACCCAAAGTGGTATAAAACATGCATTTAATAGATATTTCCGATTGGAAAAGTTAAAGAACTTATCTAATTTAGCTATAATGAATCTAGCTGGACCATATGTTTGACCAAAATTAATTTTTAGTTAGAAATACTAAAATTCAGTTGTGCTGATAAGTTAGCCAAAAAGGTGACACCTGATTGTGCTTTTACCCAATATGTTTTTGGTGACACGGGATTGCTAAGGACCCGAGATGCTCTTGCATCAATGTATGCAAGATGAGCTCACTACCCAAACATGCAATATACAATGATAACTTCAGATGCAAAAGGTAGAATACAAAAACCGTTTACTGTTACCAAATATCTTTATTATTCTGATCTAGCTTTGTAGTCTCTTCTCACTAATATACAATATTTTCTTCTTTTCTTTCTTACAACTTACAATTTTGCATCATATATCATCATATTTCAACAACATATCTTCCCATTACATTATTATTACTTATATATAAGTTATTACAAAATAACTTTCCTGTCGGCTTACAATACATTATATTTTTCTCAAAACATAAAGTCATTTCATGTTTCCTTAGGGTTGACATCTAGGATGTCATCCCTAATTAGTTAACTCATTATTTTGATAAACAAAATAATCCCTTATCTCAATATAATCAAATTCTAATCATTGCTCTATTCTAGTCGGCTCAACACTATCTCTGTAAAACATTGATATCTCTTTCTGTACATGTCGTACAAACTTGCACTCTTAGATGTGGCTTCAATATACCTGTAATGATCTATGTTCAAGTGCACATGCACTGAACATGCTTTTGTGAATGTCGCTAATCAAAATGGTCTCTGTAAAGACTAGTAAACACTATTTATACAAAACTATTTATGCTTATACAAAACTTCCTCCTTGGATCATGTTGTCTCTATATTGAATATATGTTTCCATAATCAAAACATTGTGATATCCTACTTAGCCAAATTGCCAATATGATATTCCACTTGACAACTATTTTGAGACCTATGAGTATTGCTTCGTATTTTTCTATGTTGTTGGTGCAATCAAAGGTTATCCTGTAATATCTAGGAATAGAGTCTCCTTGAGGAGTGATGAAGACTATGTTGATGACTAATACTTTCCATATGAGTGATATAAAATTATAGTTTCCATTGTTTTGGATCTTCAATAGAAAATATACCTTTGTTAGGAAATTATATTAGAATTGGATGACTAGAAGGTAGAGGCGCATTTTCTAATTGGTCTATAATATCTTGGGATTTTATTACTTTTTTTCCATGTAGTATATGTCAAACTCACTTAGTATCATGACCCATTTGGCTAAGCAGCCTCTCAATGCTTCTTTTCTCATTAGATACTTAAATGGGTCAATCTTAGCAATTAGGATTGTCTTGTGATGTAACATGTAGTGTTTGATTTTTTGTGAAGTAAAAACTATAGCCAAACATGCTCTTACAATAGCAATGTAGTTTAGTTTGTAAGCCAAAAGTGTTCAAATAATATAGTGTGTGGCCCTTTATTTTCCTTCTAAGTCATTATATGTTAGTAATGTGTCCAGTGAGTGCTCTGTTGTCAAGATATACAAGTAAGGGCTGATCTAGAATGGGTGCCACTAAGACTGCTACTTACAGCAAATAGTCTTTTAGTATCTAGAAGGCTATTTGATAATTCGCTATCAAATCAAATTTTATGTCCTTATGCAATAATTATTGGAACGGGTGGAACTTATCTTCCATCTATGAGATAAACCTTCTTACTGATTGTAATCTTCCATGTAAGATTCTTAAGTTCTTCAAAGTTTTTGGGGGAGTTATTGAAATTATATCTTGGACCTTCTATTCCTCTATGGAAGATAATAAATCCCAATAAATTTCCTTATGTAACTCCAATTATACACTTTTTGGGGTTTAGCCAGACTTTATATTCCTCAAGCCTATCAAACACTGGCTCTAATACTGATAAATACAAGTTTCTTTCTAGGGACTTTCCAATACATTGTCAACATAATATTCCATGGTGATATGCATCATATCATGAAAAATGGTTTACATTTCTCTCTGATATGTAGCTTTAGCATTCTTTAGCCCTAAGGGCATGACACACCAACAATAAGTGCCCCATGCACAAGTGAAAGTTGTTTTATGTTGATCCTCTAGTGAAATTTTGATTTGATTATATGCGAAGAAACTATCCATGAGTGATAGTATCTTATACCCATAAGTGAGGTCAATGATCATGTCAATGTTGGGAAAGGGAAAATTATCCTTTGGACATACCAATTTTAGGTCCCAAAAGTCAGTACGGATTCTTATAGCTCCACTAGCTTTAGATACTAGTACCATATTAGATATCTAGTCACCATAGTCTATAAGTTTGATGAATCCTGCATCAAGTAACTTCTTTAATTCTTCTTTAATAATAACACAATATTGGGATGCATCTTACAAATTTTATTCTTATATGGCCTTGCCCCCAGGTTTAGTGGAAAATGGGAAAGTACTAACTCTAGATCTAACCCAGGCATGTCAGATTACGACCAGGAGAAGTTGATTTGTCTATCTTTGAAGAACTAGATGAATTCTTCTCTTTCTTACGGTGTTAATGACTTTTCCAAGTGGATCAATCTTTTTGTTTCTATAGTGTCAATGTTGATTGTTTGTGTCTTCTCTACTAGTAATGGTCACTACTCCTCAATAATGGGGATTATATCAATCTCTCCATCCTCATGTGCCTTGGAGAGGTTTTCACCCTTGGATATGTCTTTTCTTTTTACTATTTTGTGTCTAAAGGGTGCCTTTCAATTTTCACCCAAGAGCCTTATATTTTCTTTTTCAATTTTATGACTAAAGGATTGATATAGCTCCACAAAGTATGTTATTCTATCTATATCAATGTTAAAACATTCATTATGGTCTCCCATAGGTATTCCTTTTCTTAGTCTAAAGAATTTAGCAATTTCTTCATCATTCTCAAAAATATCTATGGTTGGTGGATTTAGTTGTTCCCAATCGATAATGTCAGGGTAAACCAAGGCTATGATATATTTGGTTTGGAAAGATGGAGTAATTTTGATCAATGTATTGATATATGAATTAGCTACCAATTCATGGGTCTCAAATGAGGATGAGGATGAGGATGAGGATGAGGGTTCATATTTGTTCTAGAATTGTGAAATCCATGATTTTTGATCTATGGGTTTGTCTTGTAAAGATAAGTGGGAAATGGAAGTGTCAATATGTAGGGTATCTATGGTACATAAGGTATCCCACTCATAATAATTCAAGTCTTTGTCTAAATGGAACTCCTCAAATGTCTCAACTTAGTTATAAACATAAACATTAATATTAGTGGGTAACAAGATATTTGAGATTCCCCTTGCAAGTAGTTTATAATCTAAACCTTGATGCTTTGGGTTTTGGGTAGGAGCAATTGGCTCCACTATTCATCACTCATTCTTTCCTAGGCTTGAATGCCTATTGTATCCCTACTTATATACTATGGTATATCACCTTTCATATTAATGTGTTGGGATTATGTGTTTTGGTGGTTCCTCATCTATATACAACCAGGAGGATAGGTTATCTTGAATAATATCTTCATGTATATATCCCTATCTTATGAAAAACATTCGTGGATAGACAATCATTAGTTGTTTCTTCCTCTCTAGAGGTTTTCTCAGTTTTTCATATGACCTAGGTGAGATAGGTAACTTTCCTACATAGAAGAAGTCTACATAGTTATATTCTCCACATCCCTTTTCTTGTACCTATATGTTTATCTCTGATGTTGACTATAGTATTGATTTTTCAAAACTTATGGGATCTATGTTTTGAGAAGAGGAAATAATTGATTCTTTTTTATTGTTGGGTACCTAATTAGAAATAGCTCCTCTAAGATTTTTCTAATATAGAAATGGATCTCTATCACCAAGCATGGTGATTTCTACACAATAGTGAGGAAACTTGAGGCACTGATGATAAGTAGATGGTATAACCTACATGGAATGGATCTGTGATCTTCCTAAGAGCATGTTGTAACACAACTCTAGATCTAGTACTTGGAATGCACTATCTTATGTTGTTGGACCCACTCTAATTGGAAGACTTATGATTCCCTTGGAAGGACATTCTTCATCATCATAGGCTCTTATTATGATCTTCTTGGTGACATCTACACAACACTCATAGTAGCCTAATGCTTGTACCAATTTTAATGTATAGATATATAGACCTCCTCCTCCATCTATCAAGACTTACCTAATTTTTTGGAGATGGACAAATACTTCTAGATGCAAAGGATCATTGTGGGATGGTTTATGTGTTGGATGATCTTTTTTAGTGAATACAACATGATGTGGTGTGGACAAGTACCCTAGCATGGCTTGAAATTCATCAAATTCTAAGTCTTTTAATATAAATGACTATTGTAGGGATGTATCTAAGACTGATTTATGGTCATGAAAAATGCGGAGCAGTTGATAGATGGAGATTTATGTTGGGGTCCTCTTCAAATGGTCTAGCAAATTATACTGACTTGGTGGTGGATCTGATGACTTACTTGGTATAACGGTTTTTGATGTGACTCCATGTACCATTATTTTGGTAAGGTGGGTAAAAATGAAACAACTTATATCTATACCTTGGAGGTTGATGGTGTTTATGATAAAATTTGGGTCTTCTTTGGTGTAGGTTAAGTTTTCCTCGGTATTCATTCCTAAGGTAGAGCCCTTACCTTTGTTGTGATTCATCAATGGGGTTTGGAAAACCATGTGATCTTAGTTTGTGGTGCCATAATTAGTGACCACTTTGATCTCACCATGGTCAATGAAATCTTGGACAATGTGTTTGATTTGCATACAGCTAGCTATTTTGTGTCCTTTTGTTCTATGATAGTTATAGTAGCCTTTTTCATCCCACCATGTTGGTTTACTAGGACCTTCATAATGTCTTATTTTAGGTAAAGTGATTTAATGTGACTATATCAATTTCTTTAGGATCATCTTAAGAGGTTCTACAAAAGGCATAAAATCTATTTATGGAGTGGGGTTCCTTATTGCATAACTCTGTTGTTGGTTAAGTGTATTGTTCTATTTAATACTTTTCCTAGGAGTGGTATTCTTAACATTGTGAGTAGTTTTTGTTGGTTGCGTATGTCAGACTAGAGTTGGTTCTTACACATGTAAGACTAGTGATGCCATATTTATATCTACAATGCCATCATTTTTTATATTTTTATTTTTGGACTAGTATTTAGATTGTTCATATGGTGTTGGGTTACTGGTCTCTTTCTTGATGATTCCCTTCAAGGTGATGGATATTTCTACCTTTAACCCTTACTCAGCTAGCTCTTCAATGTACTCAATGTGTTGGGAGTATAGTTCACACATTAGGTCTAATTGATAGTTTTCTATGAACATGTGGATCTTTTTCTTCATTAGTAAATGGAAGGATGTCTTAGAGGAATTATTTCTATTAACATGGGTTCCTGATGGATGGTGAACATTTCATAAAAAGTAAAAGACATGGGTTAGTTTGGTTGACTCCTCCTCAAGGTTGGGTCAAAGTTAACTTTGATGATTTGTAAAAGGGGAACCCTGGTCCAGCAGGATGTAGGATTGTTATGAGTGATAGCTATGGTAACTATTTGGGGGCTATTTATCTTCCTTTGGGAGTTCAAACTAACTATGTTGTTGAAGCTATGGGTGCCTTGCAATCCCTTAAAATGGCTCAAAATATTCAATAGAGAAATGTTTAGGTTGAAGGTGACTCAAACAATATTATTAAATGTCTAAAAGGAGAATTTAAGGCTTCTTGGTCAATAAATCATATCATTATAGAAGTAATAGCTATAATAAATTATTTAAATAACTATTTCGTATCACACATGTATAGAGAGGACAATTTGGTTGCGGATGCTTTTGCTAACTTGGGTTTCAAATCTCCGCACATCATCATTTGGCATGGGGAAAAAGATATTAATAAAGAATTTTTGTCCTTCATTAGGTTTGATAAGACTAATAGCAAAGTGGAAGTTATTCCAAGTAATCATGTCAATGGAATATAAGTATTTAAGGTACAATGAAGGGTTTTCTAATAATCTAAAAAGATTTTATATTATTAAGGAAATTTATTGGTAGAATGTGTTGCGGGTCTCTATTTTTGTGGTATCTCAAAGCTTCAACAATCAAGATCATTTTTCTCCTTTTCATTTTGAGACCATTAAAATGGGAGGAGGGTTAAAGAAGGAAGAACCCCTAAGTTGTGAGAAATGGAGCAAGAAACTGAAAGTCTAGAAAAAATTAAAGAAAAGGGGTATCATGCCATTTTTGGAAAGGCTTCATAGCTTTGACAATAACATTGCCAAATAGTTTATGGTAGGGTGGAAGGAAGACTTTGTGGTGCTTTGTGAAAAAAAAAATTGCCCTAAATGAAGAGATCATCATTGAATTTACGGGTATTCAATGCAGAGGTAATAATTTAGTTAGGGATAGGAATATTTTTGAAAGAGTTGTTATTATTTTACCTAAAGAAGCAACAAAGAAGGAAAAACTTGTTAATTCTTCCATCTTCTATGATGTGGATCATATCAAGCTAATATGGAGAAAGGTTCTCATTTCCCTTATAGAGTATATTATTGTCAATGGTCACTATACTAGGGCTCATAGTTACCATTTTGATTTGTTAAATCATTTTAGGCATAAAATTTATGTTTATTTTCTCCATTATCTATTGAATTCCATTAATCACAGTATTAGGGACCATAAGAAGAAATCTACCAAGCATGTGCTTCATGAAGGGGTTATCTATTTGATTTATGAGTACTATTAGGATAGCGTTCTAGACACAATCTAGAAGTCTATTGAACCTAAAAAATAAAAAATAAAAAAGGAAGATGGAGTAGTTTGGAAGTGGGAACATGAAGTCATTGTCTTCTAGTTCACTCAAAAAACTTAAGGGTAGCCTCCATGAGAATAACTCCAATTATGACAAGGGCATGAAAGCTAAATATAATGATGTTGATGAGGAGTGTTATACTAAGATTCTAGTTAACAAAAATATAGAGGAGGAGGAGGGAATGGACACAAAAGAGGAAGCTAATGATAAAGAAGAGGAAGAGAAAATGGAGGATAAAGAGGGTTCTAAAATGCTTGATAATGTGGTGGTTTTTCAAGGAAATGATAAGGTTCTTTCTCTAGGGAACTTTAATCAAAGCCTCACCAAGAATAATGATGCTCTACAAAAGCTTGTGCCTGGTGCCTCAGTGAAGAGTAGAAGCCCTAACTTGAGGGATATTATGGATAATTTGAAGAGCTCATCTAATGATAAAGTCCATGTTCTAGTAGATTACATGATCTCTGTTGAGCTTGACATGTTGATCTCGCCTAAAAGAAATAATAAGAAGACTGATGATTCCAAGGATGTTGAATTTCTAGCAAGAATCTAAGGCAAAATGATAGTGTTCTGTGGTTTATTAAGGATATGTAGGATAAGAGGGAACCTACCTTTGGAGTTCTACAATAGAAAAGCCTATGTCCTTGTACTCTTATCAGCTTAATAAATGGACTTTCCATGAGATCAAAAGCCTCAACTTAAAGTATTGTTCCCTCTCTTCTAAGTTTGAGAATATGGATCATGAGAACAAGATTAATGGTGTGCTAGAAGAGAAATTGGAAATTCTATGTACCAAAGTGGAGAAGAAGGATAAAATGTTGAATAAGATCCTCTTGAAAAATAATGAGAGAATCAAATATTTTATTCATAACCTCAATACCCTGGTGGAGAAGCTGGAGAACTTGTACTCTGAGAGAAAAAATGTTAATCTTGATACTAATACTCAGGATTTTGTTGGTCAAGGCTCTGGTCTTGGGTGTAGGATTAGGAATATCATGAAAAAGAAGGGGACTATTATTCTGAAGGATATTTTGTACCTTAATGAGGTTGTTCAAAAGATTTATAATCTCAAAAAGGAGGTGGCGGGTACCCTTGGGGATCTAACCTAGTCTTTCTTTTCTTTGTCTTTGTCTCATGGTTTTTTCTTTTTGATGGTTGTGCTCCTTGCTAGTTTTTTTATGTTTGGTATCTACTAGTTTTTGGTATCATTTTGTCTAGGGTTCTTTTAATGAATATCTTTATGTAATTTGGTTGTAAAGGGTTTCAAGTCCCTTCATGATGCAGGAGCATCTCGGCTCCTTGGCAATCCTGTGTCACCAAAAACATATTTGAGTTTGTCTATGTTGCTTGGTTCCTGCTTTGACCGAGTTGGTTCGGTGTTTCTTGATTTCCTTTGTTCACCGGTGTTGGTCGGTTATCTCTCTAGCACTTGGTGAATTTCCCTAGCACTTGGTGATGCTTGTCTGATGCTTGGTTTCCTTGCTTACAGAGTTGTTTTTTTTGTATTTCTTTTGAGGCCAACTTGTGCATTTAATTTGGGTCATGGATTTAATGTTGGTATCCATCATTGGGAAGCATGTGGACCTAGATCTAGTCATACCTTCCATTGATTGTGGATCTAAAGGTTGGCTTGGCTTGGTAGCCTATTGTATTTGGTTAGAGTTTTGGGAGGAAGTTTGGGATAAAAAGATAGAAGATAGAAAATTAGAGATTGTTGATAGATCCTCGCATGTTAGAGGACTTCTATACTTAATTGTAATATCTGGCCTAAATCGGGAAGGCCTTACAACCTGGCATGTATGAATCAATTGGAAGATAATATATCAGAGCATATGCATTCTTGCCCTCACTATTTGTTGTTGTACATTCCGCGTGTTGTTATGCAAGGTGGATCTGGTTAGGGTGTGCCTTTGGCCCCTCTCCTACAACTAATTTTGAATCTGATTGAAGAATCTATGATTAAAGATCACTAAGGAGTTGCTAATTAGATATGTAATATGATTAAATCAGTATTATGTTATCATTGATGTCAACTAGTTTGACAACACTTATCATGTAAGTTACTATACCGAGACATTTGAAGAAAGGTGAAAGAGATGAAGAATAGAGAAATCTACATGGAGAAAGATGTACATGACAGATGAGGTTAAGGAACACATTAAGTAACTTTTTGATGATTCTATGACTTGATGATATTAACTTTATTATGTTACATTCATCTATAATGAAGTATAGAGCTGAAAGACACAAAGTAGTGTTGTTGGTAAATGAAGCATTTCTAGTATACACCGATGGAGTATAGTGTATACCGATCACAATATTAACTAAGTAGTGTTCATTGATGCATTTCTTTGTTAACCGAGAGGAACAGAATGAATTAAATGATTAGTTTAGCTGATAAGATTGATGAGTTGGCAAGAGTATAACATCAAGGTAACAGATAATGTTCATTACACAGATCGACAGCTGACAAAATTCAAGGAAGATCTAACAAAGAAGATTGAAACATGTTATTGACACAAGTACCAAGAAAGTTTGAAGTGGAAAAATCTATGAATGTGATTAAGCGGCAAAATTTGATGGTGGAGAATAAAATGATGTACTTGTCTATATAAGAGAATAGAATTTCTTTATGAAAAATGTCAGAAGAAGTAGAAACTATAGGAATATTGCGTGAACAAGGTTTTCATGCATTCTGATCATACTGGTTAAGCAAGAACTGAGCTGCAGAACAATTATCAAGCTATAGAGAGCAATTACCGATAGACAGTAAGTTGATACAGTATTAAATTTGAAGTGAAATATTGATTAGAAGGATTTGTATGGACTAAATATTGATCTGTAATCTGTAATTGAAGTTGTATTAGGGCAGGTCATTTACTATTACATATTTAACCATTGTATATAGTCAAAATCTCTTAACCGAGTGGACTCTAAAAGTCTTATGATGTATCATTCATAGAATGAAAATTGTTATCATGTTAACCCCATAGTGAATGTTGGTTGGATGATAACTTCTAGTCTAAAATCCTCTAACAAGGTCACACCTAACAGTGTGTTTGTAAACCTTTAACAAGGTTGGTTCTTAACCAACTTCACTTCAGAAGAGTGAACAATTTTGGGTTGCCGGTCCCAGGTGGTTTTTCCCTTTACAGGGTTTCCACGTTAAATCTCTTGTGTTATGTGTTGATTGTGATATTTGTTTGTTATCATTCTTTACATGTTACATGTTAGATTTGATCGGTAAATTGTTATAGTATTAGATTGGTAATCGGTAAAAGCATAGATAGTAAAAGTTTTATTGTTTACCAACGAGCAGAAATTGAAGAAATGGTTTTGAATTATACATTTTTTTTTGGGACACTGGATAACTGATTCACCCCCCTCTCAGTTATTCTAACAATTGGTATCAGAGCTTTAATTGCTTAGAAAATATTTTTAAGGACTTAAGCATAAAGGTCTCAAGATGTATAAGACAGAAGTACCAAAATTGAACAAAGAGAACTTTGCAATATGGCAAAGCTGAGTGAAGCTGCACATATCTGGAATTGGGAACTTTGCACTAGATCTGATGGAGAATGGCTACATGCAACCGCCCACTGGTCCCTTAACTCTTGATCAATTGAAGGACAAACATGAACACAATGTTACTATGATGGAACTTGCTACTACCTGTATCGATGTTGAATTTGAAGATATTAAGACATGCATGACTGCCAAAGGAATGTGGGATAAATTAACACAAATATACAGTAGAGATCTGAATGTCAAAAGAGCTCGAGTTAAAAGTCTAAGAGGTAGATTTGATGATATGAGAATGAAAGAAGGTGAGAACATTGTCCAATATTCAAATAGACTCAAAGAGGTGGTACATGCTATTAGAGCATCTGATGGAGTAATTGATGATGAAACAGTGATAAGAAAGATTCTCAAAACTTTGCTACCAGTTTATGGAATCGGGATTTCTGCAATTCATGAAACAAGAGCTACATCCAACCTTACTCTTGACACTCTAATTGGTAAACTTACAACCTTTGAATTAAATAACTTTGATAATAGTGTTGTTCCTTCTGTTGAATCTGCTTTCATGTCTTCTTTGAAGATTGGAAAGTCTAGCAGGAATAGTAAGAATTGTGATAGTGATGACAATACTGATGATGAACTTGACGAGCTTGAAGCACTCATGGCCAGAAGATTGCCCAAAGGAAAAGGAAGGTATAGAGGTAAGCTACCTTTAGCATGCTTTAACTATAAAGAAGTCAGCCACATCACTGCTAGATGTCCATAGAAGAAAGATGATGATAGATCCAAAGACCGATCTGAAGGAAGCTATGGGAGAAGAGTCAATAGAGGCTACCAACACAACAACAGAGACAACTGAGATGAAAAAGGAAAAAAGGTATGTTACATAGTCAAAGATATTGAAACTGAATCTAATTCTGATGATTATATAAAATTTGTATTTGTTGCTATGAAAGATGACTCAGAAGAAGAAGAGAAACATGAAGAGATAGCACTGATCTCTAAAGTAAGAAGAAATGATACATGGATCATAGACATTGGTTGTACACATCATATGACTGGTGATGTAGAGAAGTTTGATCATCTTATTGAATATAATGGAGGATCTGTGAGAATGGGAAATGATACACCTTGTATGGTAAGAGGTAAAGGATCACTGATGATCAATGATAGACTACAATGTGAAAATGCATATTGGGTAGATGGACTGAACTATAACCTGTTAAGTGTGGCTTAGCTGAACAATTCAAGCCACCGACTGGCTTTTGAGAGAAAAAAGGTGAAGATTTATAATGATGGAGGAAGACTTGTCGGAACCAGTACACAATCTAGAGGTAATCTATTATATCTTGATATGGATCAGTCTTCTTGTTTGTTAATAAAGGATGAAGATGCTTGGTTGTGGCATAGAAGGTTATGCCATATGAACTTTGACAACATGATTAAGATTAGTAGAAAGAAAAGAGTTAGAGGATTGCCTAACTTGACAAAACCTGATCATGCCTTGTGCCATGAATGTCAGAAAGGTAAGATGACTAAGTCAAGTTTTAAAAGCAAAGACTACTCAACAAAGAAGATACTTGAGTTGGTTCATACCAACCTATGTGGTCCTATGAGAACTCAGAGCTATTTTGGTGATAGATATTTTATTCTTTTTGTTGATGATTATACTAGACTGATGACTCTTATGTTCTTGAAAGAGAAATTTGAAGCTTTCAAAATGTTTAAGTGGTATAAAACTAAGGTAGAGAAAGAAATCGAAAAGGAAATAAAATGTTTAAGATCTGATAGAGGAGGTGAATTCATCTCTAATGAATTTACTAATTTTTGTAATGAGCATGGAATCAAAAGACATGTATCTGCACCGAGGACACCTCAGCAAAATGGCATTGCTAAAAGGAGGAATAGGTCTATAGTTGACTATGCTAGAAGATTGATGATACAGAAAAATGTTTCTCATACATATTGGAGGGAAGCTGTCAGTACAGCTATGTATGTTCTTAACCGAGTACAACTAAAGGACTCCAACCGAACACCTTATGAACTATGGTTTGGACACAAACCTACTATAAGTTATTTCAAAATTTTTGGAAGTAAATGCTTTATTTTGAAAGATGAGAGAAATGGAAAATTTGATTCTAAAGGAGATGAAGGAATATTTCTGGGATATTCCACTACAAGTAAAGCATATAAATGTTTGAATAAGGTTACAAATAAGATAGTTGAAAGTATAATGTTCGTGTTGATGACTTTGATAACAAGTACATAGAGGAAAGTACAAAGGAACCAGAAGACTATGATAGATTCACTTACATTGAACATCCAGAGTATCTACTGACACCGCAAACTGTGACAACCGGTCAACAGGGAAACAATGCAAGACAATAGACAACACAAACCAAGGAACAAGATGGAGCTATCGAGCAAGAAAATGACCCTGAACAGGATGAGCAAGAAAGGAGAAATCAAGTTTTGGCTAGTTTTGTTAGAAGACGTCATCCTGAAACACAAATCATTGGAGACAGACATGTTGGAATGAAAACTAGAACCAAAACAACACAAGGTACATGTTTAATTTGTGAATTTGAACCTATAATTGTGAAAGTTGCATTAGAGAATGAAGAATGGGTTAATGCAATGAAGGAAGAAATAGAGAAAATAGAGAAGAACAAAACCTGGTCCTTAGTATCCTGACCAAAAGATAAAAATGTTATCGGTACGAAGTGGATATACAAGAATAAATTGAATGAAAATGGTGAAGTCACAAGAAATAAAGCTAGATTGGTATGCAAGGGATATGGACAGGAAGAAGGCATTGACTATGGTGAAACATTTTCACCTATTGCTAGATTAGAAGGATTTAGAATGCTACTTGCATATGTTGCACACAAGAAATTCAAAGTCTATCAAATGGATGTGAAGTCGGCATTTTTTAATGGTATACTAGAAGAAGAGGTCTACATTGAACAACTTGAAGGATTTGTTGATCCTGACAATAAAGACATGGTATGTAGATTACATAAAGCTTTATATGGATTGAAGCAAGCACCAAGAGCATGGTATGAAAGACTGCATACTTACTTGTTAAGTATTGGATTTGTTGGAACAAGTGAAAATAGCAATCTGTATGTGAAAGGTGATACTGATGATACTATTATCATTTTTGAAATATTTGTTGATGATATTATCTTTGGAGGCTCATATCTTGTCTGCAAGACATTTTTTGATGAAATGCAAAAGGAATTTGAAATGTCTATGTTCAGAGAGATTAAGTTCTTTCTTGGACTACAAGTGATTCAATAGAGTGATGGAATATTCATCACACAATATAAATACATAAAGGAAGTACTGAAGACATTTGGCATGGAAGATGCTAAACCCGTGGGAACACCAATGGCTACTAGATGAAAATTGACAAAGGAGGATGAAACTATAGAGGTAAATTAGACACTTTACCAATCCATGATTGGTAAGTTAATGTACGTAGTTCACAGTAGACCAGATATAGCACATGTTATGGGAATTGTTGCAAGATTTTCTGCTAATCCTAGAGAATCACACATGATAGCTACAAAAATAATCCTAAGATACTTGAAGAAAATAGAGAATTATGGATTATGGTATCCTAAGGAAGGGAAGTTTGAACTGAAAGTTTAGACCGATGCTGATTGGGCTAGAAATGTGGATGATAGAAAAAGCACCACCGGAGGAGCATTTTTCTTTGGTGAAAAACTTGTAACCTGGACAAGTAAAAAGTAGGCTTGCATTTCTCAGTCTACAACTGAAGTAGAATATGTTGCTACTACTACTAACTGTTCAAACATTGCATATATCAAACAAGTGTTGGAAGGAATGAATGAGGTAATCACTGACCCGGTGATTATATATTGTGACAACACTAGTGCTATTAATATTTCAAAGAATCATGTGATGCACTCTAAGACAAATCATATATTTATTAAGTATCATTACTTAAGAGAACAAGTGCAAGAGAAGCAAGTGAAGTTAGAATTTGTCACATCTAAAGAACAACTTGCAGATATTTTTATAAAACCCCTACCGAAGGACACATTTGAATACTTAAGGACTAGACTTGGGGTCCGTCCCCTGTCTATCGGTCACTAAGGTGATCTGGTTGTTGCATTAGCCTACTTGTATCAGTAGATCATTCATGTTGATGCAGCATAGTTCACACTTTGAATCATGTTCAAGGTTGTGATTAAGTTTGAGAACTTGAACCGATTGGAATATCAGTATTGAGAGTTACAAAGGAAGACATAATTATTTGTTTATTTGTTTCTTTGGCATTGTTATCAAAGGGAGAGATAAACAATATGAAATGAAAAGGGGAGAGATAAACAAGATATGAAAAGGAACAAGCACCGATGAGAATTATCTAAGGGAGAGACAATCTGAATGAGATAGAGTATTGAAGATCAGTTACAAAGAACAGAAGCAGGAACAGGAGAACTGAAAAGATCACAACTAGAGAATGGTAAAGCTGAACTATTTAATGTTGTTTAGTAATATAGTGATTAAACATATTAAGTCTATTTGACTTACAACATTTTTTTCACTAAGTTGTAGAATATATGTTTGGTATGTGTATGGTACATTTCATATTACTTGAGTTGCCATCAATGCCAAAGGGAGAGATTGTTGAACTACAACTGATTTGGAATTTGATTGAAGAATCTGTGACTGAAGATCACTGAGGAGTTGTTGATTAGATATGTAATATGATTAAATCATTACTATGTTGTCATTGATGTCAACTAGTTTGACAGCACTTATCCTGTAAGTTACTATACCGAGACATCTGAAGAAAGGTGAAGAGATGAAGAATAGAGAAATCTACATGGAGAAAGATGTACATGACATATGAGGATAAGGAACACATTGAGTAACTTATTGATGAGTCTATGACTTGATGATATTGAATTTATTATGTTGCATTCATCTGTAATGAAGTATAGAGCTGAAAGACACAAAGCAATGTTCTTGGTAAATGAAGCATTTCTAGTATACACCGATGGAGTATAGTGTATACCGATCATAGTATTAACCAAGCAGTGTTCACTGATAGATTTCTTTGTTAACCGAGCAGAACAAAATGAATTAAATGATTAGTTTAGTTGATAAGATTGATGAGTTGGCAAGAGTATAACATCAAGGTAACAGATAATGTTCGTTACATAGATCGATGGCTGATGAAATTTAGGGAAGATCTAACAGAGAAGATTGAAACATGTTATTGACACAAGTACCGAGAAAGTTTGAAGCAGAAAAATCTATGAATGTGATTAAGCGGCAAAATCTGATGGTGGAGAAGAAAACAATTTACTCATCTATATAAGAGAACATAATTTCTTTATGAAAAATGCCGAAAGAAGTAGAAGCTACATGAATATCGCATGAACAAGGTTTTCATGCATTCTGATCATACTGGTTAAGCAAGAACCAAGCTGCAGAACAATTACCGAGCTACAAAGAGAAATTACCGATGGATAGTAAGTTGATACAGTATTAAATCTGAAGTGAAATATTGATCAGAAGGATTTGTATGGACTAAATATTGATCTGTAATCTGCAATTGAAGTTTTATTAGGGAACGTCATTTACTGTTACATATTTAACCATTGTATACAATCAAAATCTCTTAACTGAGTGGACTCTAAAAGTCTTATGATGTATCATTCATAGAATGAACATTGTTATCCTGTCAACCCCATAATGACTGTTGGTTGGATGATAACTTCTAGTCTAAAATCCTCTAACAAGGTCACATTTGACAGTGTGTTTGTAAACCTTTAATAGGGTTGGGTCTGAGCCGACCTCACTTTAGAAGAGTGAACAATTTTGGGTTGCCGGTCCTAGGTGGTTTTTCCCTTTATAGGGTTTCCACGTTAAATCTCTTTTGTTATGTGTTGATTGTGATATTTGTTTGTTATCATCTTTACATGTTACATGTTAGATTTGATCGGTAAACTATTATAGTATTAGACTGGTAATCAGTAAAAGCACAGATAGTAAAAGTTTTATTGTTTACTAATGAGTAGAAATTGAAGAAATGGTTTTGAATTATACATTTTGTTTTGGGACACTAGATAACTGATTCACCCCCCTCTCAGTTATTCTAACATCCCCATCCTACCTTTCATTAAGTGATGTGGATCTGGTTAGATTTGGCCCCTCTCCCCATCCTCCCTCCTGTCAGGTGGTATCAGAGCTAGGTTAGTTCTATATCTAGGTTTGTGAATCTAGATTTGAAGGTTCCTTCTTGTGAAGCCCTAGTTGAAATATTGTGGGGTATCAGATTGTGATCTAACCTGCAATTACAGAGGGTTTTCAAGATGGTTCCTGGGAGGTGAGATGTGGATCTAGGATTAGCATACATGTTGAGCCAACTTGCTACTAGATTAGAAACTATTAAAACAGCCTAGAGAAGAGGAAGACATCATGAAGATGTTAGTGAGGATGAAATTGAAGTCAAACAAGGTGATGTAGAACATGCACCTATGATAGATCAAGGTGAGGAAAGATTCTTGAAGGCTTTGACAAGTCTGAAGTCTACACCACACTTCAATCCTCCAAAGTATGGTGGAACATTGGATTCTAATGAATTGGTGGATTGGATCACTCAAATGGAAAAATACTTTGAGTATGATAATGTACCTGAGGAAAAGAAGGTGAAAATTGCAAGCACAAAGTTGAAAAGTCATGCATTCTTGTGGTGGGAACATCTGTAGCTAGACAAAAAGAGGAAAGGCAAAGACAAAATCAAGGAATGGAATAAAATGGTGAATAAATTGAAAGGAAAGTTCTTACCTTGTGATTATCAAATTAACCTAGTTAGGTGAATGCAAAGTTTAAGGTAGAAAGATAGCTTGGTAAAATAATATATGAAAGAATTCTATAGATTAGATATCATATCTGGACATGATGAAGATGATGTGGAAAGAATTGCTAGATACCTGAATGGTTTGAGAGTTTCCATCCAAGAGGAAATCAGTTTGGTCAAATTGGAGAACATTGAAGAGGCTTATCAATTTGCATTGAAAGCTAAGGATAAATTGGTTAAGAGACATTAGAAAAGACAAAGAGGTAGAGGGGGCAGATTCCCTAGAGGAAGAGGTAGATCCCATGGTGAAAATGGTAGATCTAAACCTGAAAAGGCAACTCTAGATAAAGGCAAGACCAAGTGGAAAGGTGAAAGATCATCTAGAGGTAGAGGCAGTAACTACCAAGGTGGTTATAATAGAGGTGGTTCCCAAGGATCTTGTTATAATTGTGGAGAAGGACATAGATCATTTGACTGTACACATGCAAGTAAGAAGGTTGGTAATAGTAGAAATGGTTTGGTGCAAGAAGAGTCACCAAATGAACCTGAGAAGGAAAATAACTTCATGTTAAGGAGAGAACTTTGGAATGAAGGTAAAAAGGAAGATCTAGTAAGGAAGATTTTGTTCAAGACCAAATGTAGAGTTTCTGACAAAGTTTGGAAGGTAATCATTGATAGTGGTAGCTCAAATAATCTAGCATCTGAGGAGATGGTCACAAAGTTGTAGTTGAAAAGGTTGGAACATTTGAAACCCTATCAGATTTCAAGTCTCAAAGATGAGCATACACTCTTGGTAAGTGAACAATGTTATGTAAATTTGAAAATTGGAAAGTACTATGATAAGGTGTTATGTGATATCATGCCTATATATTGTTGTCATATTTTGTTGGGTAGACCTTGGCAATATGATAGACATGCTATATATGATGGGAGATTGCATAAATATACTATTTGGGTTAATGGGAGAAGAAAAATCTTGTTACCTTTGATGGAAGAACCTATTAGTAATGTTTTCACATCTGTGAAAGTTTTCTTGATGGAAGGAAGAAAGTTTGTTAAGGATTTAAAGAAGAATGAGGTATGTTTTGTTGTGATTCCTAACAAATTGAGTAAGAAAACAGAGGATAGTGTCCCTAAGGAGATTGATAAGTTACTCGCTGAGTATAGTGAAATTATTTCTAATAATGTACCTGATGGTTTTCCACTGAAGAGAAGCATTGATAATTGCATGGATCTTATCCCTGGAGCTAGTTTACTGAATAAGGCACCTCATCAGTTGACACCTACCAAGAATCATGAATTGAACTGAAAGATTCAAGAATTTTTGTAGAAAGGTTTGATTAGAGAAATTTTGAGTCCTTGTGTAGTACCTACTATATTGGCACCTAAGAAGAATGGATAATGGTGAATGTTTACCGATTCTAGAGAAATCAACAAGATAACAGTGAAGAATAGGTTTCCTATACCGAGAATGGATGACATAATGGATAGTTTGACTAGAGAAAAGGATTTTACTAAAATTGATTTGAAACGTGGGTATCATCAGATCAAAACCAGAGAAGGAAATTAATGGAAGACTACTTTCAAGATAAAATAAGGTTTGTATGAGTGGTTCGTTATGCCTTTTGGATTAAATAATGCACCGAGTACTTTTACGAGATTGATGAATGAATTTTTGAAGAAATTTTTTGATAAGTTTGTGATTGTATATCTTGATGATATTCTGATATTCAGTAAGGCCAGAGAAGAACATTTGTTTCATGTTAGACAAGTTTTGCAGAGATTGAAAGAAGAAAAGCTGCTGATAAAATTGAAAAGTGTTCATTCATTAAAGAGGAGATTGTGTATTTGTGATTTGTGGTGTCAACTAATGGTTTGAAAATGGATCCTAAAAAGTTTGAAGCTATTTTAAATTGGCCTACACCTGAGAATGCTAGTGAGGTAAGATAATTTCATGGTTTGGAAAGTTTTTATTGAAACTTCATTAGGAATTTCAGTTCAATTTGTAATCCTATGACAGAGACTATGAGAAAAGAGAAAAGAGAATTCAAGCGGTCACATGGAGCTGATAAAAGTTTTGAGACTCTGAAGTAGAAGATTGTTGAATTGCCTATTTTGGCATTGCTTGATTTCAATAAGGTATTTCAAGTGGAATGTGATGCAAGTGGAAGTGCAATTGGAGTTGTATTGAGTCAAGAAGGTAAACCTATTGCTTTCTTTAGTGAAAAGTTGAATGATGCAAAAAGGAAATATTATGTGTATGATCAAGAATTCTATGCTATTGTTCAAGCACTGAAGAAATGAAGACATTATTTGATATCGAGTGAATTTGTGTTGTATACCAATCATAAGGCTTTACAGTATTTGGGTAGTCAAAATAAGTTGAATCGGAGACATCTGAAATGGGTTGAGTATTTGCAGAGTTATACATTTGTGATAAAGCATAAGACTAGAGTCACTAATCAAGTTATTGATGCATTGAGTAGAAGAAGATCTTTGATGACTGAGATGAAAATTGAAGTTCTAGGTGTAATCATCTAAAAATGGTCATCTAGACTATTACCCCTTTTGCTAAAATCATCAATTGCTTATTCTTGATCAAATCCTAGTTCTATCATTTATTCGATTATTTTCTATGGGCTAACCATTTTTATCCTAAAGTCTTTATTTAATTAAAAGGAGTTTCCTCCTCTTTTAATTAAATAAAAAGCCCTCACTTTTCCTCTTATCCTAAGTTGCACAAATAAAGCATTATTCTTATTTTATAAAAAGAAGAAAAAGCACTTTTTGTCTCATATGGACACAAAAGTCAACTCTTATTTTCTCATTGGAGGATATTTGTGCACACAGATTGCTCCTCTTTGATGCTCCACCGTTGATTAAATCTTTTTCCTTTTAATCTCCATGGTCCATTCTTTCTCATATCCTTTAAAAGGAGATCTCTCTTCTTCATTCTACATCCCCAAATTTTTATGCTAATGTTATGTTGCAGGTTTTCTAGGTTGCTTTGGAGCTTTTTGAAGATTTGGAGAATTCTTGGCTTTTGCATCTACATGTTATCATAGTTTCATTTCTTGCATTATCATGGAATTCATAGCTTCATACTTAGCTTAGTTTCATTTATGCTTTAGATTACTTCATCTAGCTTAATTAGGAGGCTTTGTAATACTTGTTCTTTCATTTCTATAGCTTAGCTTGCATCTCTCATTTCTAGCTTGCATATTCATCTTAATCTAGCTTGCATTTGCATTTTCATTTGATTCTTGGGGATATTGGCATTCTTGCCCTTGTCTTCATTTAAATCTCCCATTGCATGGTTTACTAGCAAGGTTATTGGCTTAATAGCTCTAGCTAAGAGCATTCTTAAACACCCTTGCACTCCATGCCTAGGGAGCTATGGATCAATTTTTGAGACCTCATTCTTGAGTGTTCTTGATTGTAATGATTCATAGAAGTGCACTATTTAGAGTACACATTTTTGGCACCCACCGTGGGGCTTTGAGCCTCATTCTTTGCATTTTTATCAAGTTTTGTATATTTTCAGCATCACTTTTTCATCAATTTTGCGCAAACAGGAGAAATGTCACTTACGAAAAATCTGTTCATGCCTATGAGCATTTTGTTCACACCTGTGAGCATTCTATTCACACCTGTGAGTATTCTGTTCACGCCTGTGAGCATTATGTTCATGCCTGTGAGCATTTTGTTCACGCATGTACACATTCTATCTCCGCCTGTGCACATTCTGCTTGTGCCTGTGTGTATTCTATTGTCACCTATGCACATTCTATTATCACTTGTGCACATTCTTCTTGCACCTTTGTGCATTATGTTGTCACCTGTGCACATTCTATTGTCAACTGTGCACATTCTACTTGCGCCTGTGCACATTCTATTATTGCCTGTGCACATTTTTTTGTTGCCTGTGCATATTCTACTATTGCATGTGCCTGAAAGTGGTTGTTTTGAGCTTTTTTTTATTTTTTTTTAAATTTCAGCGTTTCTCAAAAATTTCTCAAGAATGGGTGAGGTTTTATGGAAATAGTGATATGCTTAAGGAAAAAATAAAAGAAAAGATGATTGAATCAGATGCCTTTGCTAGGATCATAGACATGATCATATCACAACCTCCTTCTTCCAAACATATTTCATCTTCTAATTCTTCTCATCCTTCCTCATCCTCCAAATCTTATCATGACTCTTCTAAGTCTTATTCGTATTCCTCATTATCCAAGTCTTCTTCATCTACTAGGTCTTCATTTTCCTCTTCTTCAAGATCTCACTCCTCTTCTACTTCTCCCAAGAGTCTTACTCCTCATTATGAGCAATATGGTAGTCCTTGTGACACCTATGACACCTCTATTCCTAAGAGTCCTCCTAGTCATAGGCTCGTGCTTATTGGAAATGGGTCATCGCATTGGATAGATCATGATGGTGATCCATATGATTCAGATTTTGAAAGAGATTTTGATGAGTTCTATAAACAATACCTTGATTATGACCCATCTACCACTACTGAGGACTATAAAATGCATCGCGCTAATATGAAACATCAATATTATAAGAATCCTTCCTCTGAGGACTCTCATGCTGAAGATAAAGATTACACTCTCAAGAAAGATCATGTTAATGATGAACCTTTGTCTTGTGATGGTCTCCTTCCATCCTCTACTTCCTCTAATACCCATACATTTCCTAAAGCTTCTGAGTCTTCCAAATCTATCACAAATCCTTCATCCGACAAAGATCCTAATGATTTTCATGCAGTTCCCTACAGTTATCCTCAAGGGCTATCTCTTAAAGAAACTCAAGCTAACCTTCACTTGGCTGCAAATAATTTCAATAATGCTAAACCTAAAGAGCCTAATCCTTTATGTGCTATAATTCCTACTTCAGCTAGTCCTTCACCACCTATTCCAAAATCTTCCATGTAATTCCAACATGATTCCTCATCCTTAGAAGTGGTTCCATGTCAAGAGGACTCTAAAAATGATAAAGAAAAGAATATAAAAAAAGATCAAGTATCAAGAACCCTCCATGTCATCCAATCCTTTTCATGACATCTCTAATCCACTTCATGGTTCTTTTGATCCTCTATGCTCTTTCTCATTCATTCCACCATCTCCTAAGCAAGATCAAGCTACTACTTACACCATTGAGCTTATTGACAATCAAAATAATGTTACTACACTTGTGCTTTCCAAAGATGATACTTCTATTAAGGTTATTAAAAATGGTGTTGTTACTTCCAATGTTAAGCCTATTGAAAATCAAGAAAAAAATGATACCCTTATGCTATCCAAAGCTCCTTGTCAAGATCAAAGTCTTCCATCTTCTTGTTCTACCACTCCATGTTTGCTTCCACTTTCTACTCTTCCTAAGTCTTTGCAAGCTCCGAATAATCCTATCAAAGAAGTTTCTCCTATTCAAGATGTTCATGATCCTATTGCAAATCCTAATGCTCACTCTAAAGATGTTGATGTCCTTGGTTGTTATATAGATGATGATGAGCTTATTGATTATCCTTTTGTATCTTCCACATCTATCCTTGGACCTCCTCCACTAATACTAAGGCCTTCATGTCTTCCTTCCATCTTGGGCCCTTATGTCCCTTCACTTTCCCCTCCTAGCTCTCCTAATTTTTCATCCATCTTGGGTCCTTACATCCCTCCATCTCCTATCTTTCCTCAAGATCAACATAGATGCACACCCTTGAATCCTTTTCATCCACCCACCCATCTAAACTAGTCATATCCTCCTTCTTTTTCCACAAGTCCCAAGTCTCTTGGAAGTAACTTGAATGTTCAATACAAGAAAAAGAAGCAATACAAGAATCCATAAAGAAAAGATCGCCATGTCTCCTCTAATCGACATGGAGGCATAAAGTCCAAAGAGATATCTAAGAAGAAAACTACAAGACAAGTATGGGTTCCAAAATCCATCATTGAATATATTCTCTCTAAATCATCAAAAGGAAATAAAAAGCCTAAGGCTATATGGATTCCAAAGTCTCTCTTGAAAGAATCTAATATTGAACAAAAATTGAAGTTGACATTCAAGCTTCCAAAGGCTTCCACTTCATCTTCTTCCAAAAATGATCTTCAATTCCATGTGCCTAAACTGCAACCTCTGCTAAACATTCGCCATATTCCTTCTCATATTCCTTCATTCACATTTCCTCCATCCTCTCACCACCCTTCAAGGTGTGTGTTGATGTTGATCTTGCCTTCCTTTCCATCTACCCTTTCACAATCCTTCCATTCATTATTCTTCTACCTTCTATCCTATTTCCTCATTTGTCTATTCCTCCTATCTTCCAGCCTCACTTGGTTTACATAAAACCTTATCCTCCATTTTTCTCTTCCATCTACCTTTCCCTATCAGCATCTTTGAGCATATCATTTTGAATCCTTGGCATATCATAGTTTATCCTTTCAAGGAGAATTATCTAAAATGCTTGCCTTCTTCCAAAAAATAATGAAAAAAAAAAAAATGAAAAAATTGAAAATGTGCCTTGGTGGAAACCTAGAAACAGGCACCTTGGTAGAAAAAGTAAAGAGAAATAAATTTGTCCTATGGTGAAAACCACTCCCTTGTGGCACCTTGGATAAGTACTGTGATGAAAACCTAGCAATCAGGCATCATGCGTAGTTCTTCTACATATTTTCATCCATTCCATCTTCTCTCTTTGATCTTGACAATGTTGATCTATACATGAACATTTGGCTATCTTGTGAGCTATCTTACAATGATCTTGTTGTCATTCCACTCATGCTTAGCCTTCATTTTCCTCCATTTATTCTAGCCTTTCGCCATCCTTTTCCCCTTTTGTCTTGATCCAATAAAAAAGAGTAAAACATGATGCTATGAAGCCTCTTGACATGTCTACTCCTTTGGACTACATCCTTTCCTTCGTTTGCATTACACTTTTGTGACTTATCCTATGTTGGCCTTTCATTGCAAGTCCAAATGTGCTTTACATGATAATTTTTCCCTAGCTTGGGTACTCTTGAAGAGTTTTCCTTTGAGGATTTCTTCCCTTCATTCTCCTTCATTCTCTTGTCTTTCATCTCTTCCACCAGCTTGCTAATCCTTCTTGTCCTCCACCTTGCTAGACATTGGGACTACATGATGTGATCTTTCTTGGGAGTTTGATGCCCATTCTATCTGGGGGCATCTTTTGTACATACTTATTGATCCTGAAAAAAAACCAAAAAAATGATATATTGTTAAAAATTCTAAAAATTTCAAAGTGTCCTGAAAAAATGATCATCTTAGTGAAAACCTAGCAATGGGTGCTTTGATGTATCTCCAAAAAAATTATATATTTCAAAAATACCAAAAAATAGTCACACTCACCCCAATTATGTTTTTTTTAACACTTTCCTAGGGTCGAGTGTTTTTTCAACACTTATCGAATATCCTACCCATAGTCTTGGATGATGCAATATTTCTCACTAGCAGATGTGATATTCAAAGTTTGACTCTATGACCTACACACACACACTTAAACACTTGACTTGCTGAAATTTTCTTTATTTCTTTTTGTGTTGTCTATGATGATTTCTTTGATGAGTGTTCTATCCCTAATAGTTTTCAATGATGCCGAGCTAGAAGACTGGGGCATGAGGACATGTTTTATTTTCTTTCTACCTGTGGATATGTTTTGTTGATCTTGGTTGTCATGAGAATTTATGCTTGTTCCACTTGACTCTAGGATCTACAAGGTATTATCCTTGACTATTTTTTTTTTCCACAAGTGCATGCTTATAGTCATCTTGACTTTCTTGTGTCTCGATGTGAGCATAATCTTTCTATATCAAACTTAGGGAATCTCACTGCACTAGTCATCTTGACTTATATGTCTTTGGTGCCTAGGTGGGATTTCCACATTCCTATCTGATATAGATCATATTTAGATCCACATAGTTATACTAGTATGTATTATATGATCTTGCAATGCTACCAATAACACTCAATAATGAATATTAGAGTCTAAAAGCTTTGTGACCTTGCAAGTAAACCACTTTTCATAGTAGCTTGCATTCTTAAGTTCATGATAGATAGTTTTACATCTTGCATATGGAGAGAGCTCTCCTTTCATCTTTCACGGACTTATTAGTCAAACTGCACTCACCTTTCACTTCTTCCCGATCATGTCTTTCGCTTCTCATCTTTCATATCACATCATTTTCTATTCATTTCAGGATCGAAACCAAAATCTGAGTTCACCTTGATTGTCTAAATCACATTTCTCCTTCTTCTACACAGTTGGCTGACCTTTTGAGGCCCGATCCTTCGATCTTCGTTGGGGCATCCTTTCTTTCTTCATTCCCATCTCTCTCACCCTTCTAGTCTTTCATTCATTTCATACATCTCTCTCTCTCTGAGGCCTTAACTGGGGAATATCTTCATTGCTTGATGGTTATTCTATCATCTTTCATCTTTGATTATGATTTCTAGTGATTTGATCATGTTGCTCTTGCTTCTAGATTCCCTCTACCCCATTTCACTTTTGATCTCGAGGGGGCAGACACATCATATCCTATTGGCTATTCTCCAGAGCATATTCTTGACCATTCCATTTTCTCTGATCGATCTATCTTTGTGCTTGACATGTTAGTTCTCATCTTGATTTCTGATACTACCCATCTCTTTCCTAAGTGTTCAGTACTGTCACTACCAGGCTGACCATGTAGGATTTGCTATCTCTCTACACTTCATTCTTTGGAGTCAAATCTCTATCTACTTGCCTTCTTGGCTAATCTATTCTTTGAAATAATGTGTTCCCAGATTGATCACACATTAGTCAAAGAGGGGCAAATGTAATCATCTAAAAATGGTCATCTAGACTATTAGCCCCTTTTGCTAAAATCATCAATTTCTTATTCTTGATCAAATCTTGGTTCTATCATTTATTCAATTATTTTCTATGGGCTAACCATTTTTATCCTAAAGTATATTTAATTAAAAGGATTTTCCTCCTCTTTTAATTAAATAAAAATCCCTCACTTTTCCTCTTATCCTAAGTTGCACAAATAAATCATTATTCTTATTTTATAAAAAGAAGAAAAAGCACTTTTTGTCTCATATGGACACAAAAGTCAACTCTTATTTTCTCATTGGAGGATACTTGTGCACATGGATTGCTCCTCTTTGATGCTCCACCATTGATTAAATCTTTTTCCTCTTAATCTCCATGGTCCATTCTTTCTCATTTCCTTTAAAAGGAGAGCTCTCTTCTTCATTCTACATCCCCAACTTTTTATGCTAATGTTATGATGCAGGTTTTCTAGGTCACTAGCTGTTTGAAGATTTGGAGCATTCTTGGATTTTTCATCTACATGTTATCATAGTTTCATTTCTTGCATTATCATGGCATTCATAGCTTCATACTTAGCTTAGTTTCATTTATGCTTTAGATTACTTCATCTAGCTTAATTAGGAGGCTTTGTAATACTTGTTCTTTCATTTCCATGGCTTAGCTTACATCTATCATTTCTAGCTTGCATATTCATCTTAATCTAGCTTAAATTTGCATTTGCATTTTATTCTTGAGGATATTGGCATTCTTACCCTTGTCTTCATTTGAATCTCCCATTTCATGGTTTACTAGCAAGGTTATTGGCTTAATAGCTCTAGTTGAGAGCATTCTTAAACACCCTTGCACTCCATGCCTAGGCAGATATGGATCAATTTTTGAGACCTTATTCTTGATTGTTCTTGATTGTAATGATTCATAGAAGTGCACTATTTAGAGTACACACTAGGCTTTGATCACATGAGAGATTCTTATGAATTTGATCCTAATTTTTCTAAGTCGTGGAGAAAGTTCAGAGCACCTATTCAAGACCAACCGAGTACTAAATGGGATGAATATTTTATACAAGGTGGTATGTTGTTTAAAGGTATTCAATTGTGTATACTAAGAGGACCAATGAGAACTAATTTGATAAAGGAGAGACATAGTAGTGGTTTGGCTAGACATTTTGGTGTTGATAAGACATTGAGTTTTCTTAAGGAGAAATACTTTTGACCACAATTGTATAAAGATGTTCAGAAATTTGTGAAAAATTGTGGAGTTTGTCAAGTTGCAAAAGGAGTAAGTCAGAATACTAGATTGTATACAATGGTTTTTGTTCCTGAGAAACCTTGGATTGATATCAGTATAAATTTTTTTCTTTTCTTACCGAAGACAGTAAGAGGTAATGATTCTATATTTGTTGTTGTGGATAGATTTTCCAAAATGGCACATTTTATACCTTGTAGAAAGACATCAAATGTAGTACATGTAGCAGATATTTTCTTTAAGGAAATTTTTAGATTCCATGGATTACCAAGGAGTATTATCTCTGATCGAGACAGTAAATTTGTCGAATACTTTTGGAGACTCTTTGGAGAAAGTTTGGTACCAAGTTGAAATATAGTTCTACATTTCACCCACAAACTGATAGACAGACAAAAGTTGTGAATAGAAGTTTGGGAAATATTTTGAGATGTTTAGTTGGAGACACACTGAGTAATTGGGATTCTATGTTGGCACAAGTAGAGTTTTCATACAATAATTCAGTGAATAGGAGTATTGGAAAAACACCTTTTGAGATTGTAAATGGCATACAACTAAGAGGTATATTAGATTTGAGAGACATTGCTGATGAAAGAAAGAGAAGTGATGAAGGAGTAAAATTTTTTGAGTACATGAAGACATTGCATGAATATGTGAAGCTTAAGCTAGAAAAGAGTGATTAGAAATACAAAGATAGAGCTGATAGATCAAGGAGACATAAGACTTTTGATGTTGGTGATGGAGTGATGGTTCATTTGAAGAAAGGCAGATTTCCTGTTGGAACATATGGGAAGCTGAAGATGAAGAAGTTTGGACCTTGCAAGATTTTGAGAAAATTTGATAGTGGAAATGCATATGAGATTGAGTTACCTAATGACATGGATATATCACCTATATTCAACATTGATGATTTGTATGAGTTTCATGAACCTGATGAAGACATGACAATACTGATGGATTATCCTAAGAAGAATAATGAAGAAATTGAAAATATTTTGGAGCAAAGAATTGGTAGAAGTACAAGAGGAAAATTGTATATGGAATATCTAGTAAAGTGGAAGAATAGACCGATCGAAGATAGTTCATCAATTTCACAGTCTGAGCTAGATGTAGCTTGAATCATACCTATTTCATGATTCTAAGAATCATTTCAAATAACCCCAAGTGTCTGATGCAGGAGCATCTTGGGTCCATGGCAATCCTATGTCACCAAAAACATATTTGAGTTTGTCTATGTTTCTTGGTTCCTAATTTGACCGGGTTGGTTGGATGTTGCTCGATTTCCTTTATTCATCTGTGTTGGTTAGTTATCTCTCTAGCAATCAGTGAATTTCCTTGGCACTCAGTGATGCTTGTCTAGCACTCGGTTTCCTTGTTTACCAAGTTGTTTATTTTGGGTTTCTTTTGAGGCTGACTTGTGCATTTAATTTGGATCATAGATTTAATGTTGTTATCCATCATTGGGAAGCATGTGGACCTAGTTCTAGTCATCCCTTCCATTGATTAAGGATATGAAGGTCAACTTGGCTTGGTAGCCTCTTGTATAAATGTAGTTGTTTGGTAAGATTTTTGGGAGGAAGTTTGGGATAAAAAGATAGAAGATAGAAAATTAGAGATTATTGGAAGATCCTTGTATGTGGGATGACTTATGTACTTGATTGTAATATCTAGCCTAAACTAGGAAGGCCTTATAGCCTGGCATCTATGAATCAATTGGAAGATAATATATCAGAGCATTTGCATTCTCTCTCTCACTATTTGTTGTTATAGCTTCTGCATGTTGTTATGCAAGGTGGGTCTAGTTAGGGTGTGCCTTTGGCCCCTCTCCCCATCCTCCCTTGCATCACTTCAAAACCTTCTTTTGCAATTAATTAAGAAAATTTATCTAATATTGTAGGAATCAAGAAAGTCTCTCCATTCTTCCTCTTGGGAGTGCAAAGATCCATTAATGTTATTTTCATGACAATGTTGTGTGAATAGTAGGATATAAATTTTTCTGGTAGTTCATTCCATGACTTTATCCCAAGAGGGATTCTACGGAACCAATCCATGGTTGTCTCATTAAGGCTACATGGGGATCTTCCTTTCCCTTGTACCTATTGAAATTAGGTATGATAGAGTTGTGTGGAAAAGATAACATAAGTAGTGTCTTATAAAAGGGATGAGGAAAAAGATCTACTATGGTGTAAGAATATTTAGGAGCACCTTTTTGTAGGTTTATGAATTATTTCTAGAGGGTTTGGAACTATTGAGCAAGTATATCAGTGGGTGTCAGTATAGAAAGATTTGTGTAACTATCAATAAATGATATTCCACTATTTTGAGGTGGTGTAGGCTCATAAGGTGGCAGAACGTGCTAAGGTTTTGGGGTTTATTGAGGTATTGGAACATATTGAGATGTTGGAATATTCTAAGTTGTTAGAACATACTATGGTATTTTAATATGCCGAGGTAATAGAATATGAAGATGTACTAGAATGTACTATAATGTTGGAATATGTTGAGGTATTGGGGCTTGTTGAGGTTCTTGGAATTTTTAGGATGCTAGGACTTGCTGAGAAACTAGGACTTGATAGAGTGATAGGACTTGTTGGGGAATTGGGACATGCTATGGTGTTTGGAATTGTTGGGATGCTAGGACTTGTTGAGGAACCAATACTTTCTAGGGTGTTTTCATGTTTGATCCATTTACCATAATTTTTTTAAAGAGATTTATAAATATCAAGTACTCAAACTTATCGAGAGGTGGCCCTTGATTGGGTTTGTCCTGAATTAGAAGAAACACCTGGTTGAGGTACTTTAGGAGGCTATTGTCGAGGTGCCCCTAGTAGGAGCATCCCTTGCTTGGGTTGGGGAGCTCTACTAGAGGAACTTGTTGGCATTATTTGTGAGGTACTTGTTGGATGAGACAAGGTCAATATGGAAGGTGTTTTAGTATTGAATACACTAGATGCGGGTGGACAGTTGGAAAATTGGAGATTGTTGTTCTAGACCCCTAAGGTACTAGAATATATGGTGACTTGGGAAGAATTTTGTATGGAATTGGTAGATGGGGGGACTAAGGTGAATGGAACGGGTTTTGTTGAGGCAATTCAAGCTGTTGGTAGGAAAGTGTCCTCTACTATGGTGGATGTGTCAAACCCAATAGGTAATTTAACACCTTTTTGTACGAGCATGTGAAGGTATCTATTTGGGTCAGAGTCCACCATGGACTCTAAGATTGCCTTTAAATTATCATCTCATAAACCTTCATCAATCTCTTCTTTTGTGCATCTAGCCTTAATTTTGTTAGGTGAGATCTCGTTTAAAATTTTGTCTTGAGTTTTCTCATGATGCAGTACTGTCTCAGGATTTTTGAAATATAGTGTCAAAGTTATCAGTGAAAATTAAATATGTTGATGGGGATCATGGTTGGGTTCCTCATTGTATTCCATTGTGTCCTTATTCTTCTTAGATCATGTGTTGGGCATGTGCAAGTCTATGATAAATGAAAGAAAACTAAGGGAATCAAATTCTAATTTTTTTGGATTTTTTGATCTTGGGATGCTAGGACAAAAAGATAAATGACAATAAGGGAAACTAATTTTTTTGGAAATTTTTTAGATTCTGGGATGCTAATGCACACTAGGAATGAATAAACAAAAATCATGCCTAGAGTGTAAGAACTCTATCCTAAGAGAGATTCTAGAAACTTTGAACAAAAACCCTCTAAGGAAAGACTAAACTGATAATGAGGACTATCTTGACTCCAAAAGATAGGAAAAAAGTGATAAATTCTAGCAATAATGTTTGTCTAGGAAAAATGTTAACCAAAATGATAAGGTGCATGTGTTGAGGAAAATAGATAAGGATGGTTTTGATGAATTCAAGATAAAAAGTAAGACTACTATAGGAATTTCCTAGGGAAATGCACCCTCTAATTTGAAAAATGACTCTAGGAAGTGCAATAGTTTAATCCTAAGATATTAAAGCTATATTTTTTAGATTTTTGGATTTTGAGACTAAAATAATGATTATGTAAAAAATCAAGATTCTAAGAATGCAAGATATGTCTATCTAAGTATGTCGATCGCAAGGAACTAGGATGAAATATCAGTGTAACATTTGTAGGACTCGCATTAGGATCAATCTCTTTGTGTAGGCTAATGTTGCAAGACCAATGTTGACTCTTTTTTTCTCTTGGCAGGACAAATTTTGTAGGACCAATGTTGGTTTGGTTTTCTCTTTGAAGGACAATGGTGTAGGACCAATGTTGATTCAATTTTCTCTTTGTAGGACAATGTTATAGGACCAATTTCAATTCAATTTTCTCTTTGTAGGATAATGTTGTAGGACCAATATTGTAGGAAAATTTATGGAGATTTACAAACTCAACAAACTATAAGTAGTATGTAGCTGAAGGAATAACTAAAAAAGAAATGATTAGTGTATGTTCAATAACTTTTTCAAGCTGCAAGTTTTCACAAATCTTGTCACAATGAAAGCATTATACAAGTAGTTTTAATCTAAGGTCAAATTGGCTTCATATGTAATGTTATAGACCCATTGCTTGGATTTTTTTCATCTCACACAACAAAATTTTCATGCAACTAGAACATGAGAGACCTCGTGAAGGTTCTAATGTTTTACCTTTTCTAGGTATTATTGTTGTGTTAATGAAGATCTCTTTCATAACACAATATCCCTAGGACACATATGATGAGAATCTTGGGGGGAAATTATTCCATTCCCTTACACTATAAAGATAATGATTTAGAGGTATATTTGGTGGCCTCTATTTAATAGGGTTGTAGTAAGTTCTATGGAGTCTACACAATCAGTTTGTACATGTTTGACTCACTTAAGATCCTAGTTGACCATGTTGGCTGCTTAGGGATACTTCAACTAATCCATACTATCATCAATAGACCTTTCCTAAGATTGGTTAGATATTACTAGATTTTTCCCAAATTCTTTCTTCTATATCGACCAGAGGGATTTTCTGATTTGAGGTCATCCTTAGTTGGGTTAAGAAACCCCCCCCCCTAATAGGCCTCTCTAAATGAAATTAAAATGGTTACTAATATAATAGGTTCTGCAAGTGTACCAAGAACTCAAGACACTAGATTAATTGTATTAAGCACTAAAAAATCCAAGTGTTAGCTAATCTAAGTCATCCATACAAGCACGTAGGTTTATTTTAAAGCACTAAAATGAGATGAGATTTGCCTTGTTTAATTTTAGATACACTAAAATCAAAATGTGTTTTTCCTTTGTTCAATTTTATTGTACTAATCTCATATTTTCTTTGGCTTTGTTTAATTATTAATCACGCATCAATTTTAAGCACCAAAATGAAGTATGAATTGTGATGTTTGAGCATGCATTGTTCATTTTAAAGCACCAAAATGAAAGATTAATTGATTTTAGATTTAAATTGATTAATTCATGTTTCCAAGCCACAAGCTACAAAAAATATTAGTAGCAAAAATCTAGCAATTAGTTTTCGAATCCCCTAAGTGAACTAAGATTAACATCATGACAATTAAAATTTTCATCAATTCTCCATACCTTGTCAATATACATGTCAAAAAATCCTTCTTTTATTTCTGCCAGCTCCAAAGCATCGATTCGTTGTGCATGATTTGGTTCTCTATTTTCTTTTATCTGTCTCTCTCTTTTGTGCTACTCAATAGGTTCCTGAATCTTAAATTCATTATGTTTAGGTGACCCACTACATTTTTTTAATTACATAAAGTGTGTTGTTTAATTACAGCAAGTGCATAGGCACAAGACAATAAGTGTGTAGTTTGAATACAACATGTGTATTAAAACACAACAGAGAACCAAAATTAAGAAAGGAGATAAATTATTTCTTAGATTAATGCATCATTCTAAATATGAGACTGGAACAACATAGTGTAGTAGGTGTGGCCATTTAGTGGGTTGAGTGTGGTGATCATGATATTAAAGTGCATCGATATATCCTGTTAACTGTGAAAGAATAGAAAAGCCAACTATACAAATAACATAATTTTGATTGATAAAAATAGAATATCGATATTCTAGGATAACAAATAATCATCCATCGGGATAATGAAAATATAAATCAAAACACATAACAACCCAAAGATCAAAATCATAGAGAACATAATAGTAATTAGTAGTAGAAATGTGTATCACATTAGTGTATCAAGTGCGTAGATTTATGTAGCTAAGTGCATTGATTTTGATAAACAAGTGTGCTTGTGCTTATTGTTGACTATAGTGATTGGAATATCTAAGTACGATAGTTGGAATAGTTGAGTGCATCATTTTAACCTATATCTATGTCAAAAACAAACTATATATGCATTGAAACAGAGAAATTATCAAAATTTAAGAGGTTTGTATTTCATGTCAAGTTCACCATTTATAATCGAGTATAAGAGGATCAATAGAAACCTACAATAACATAGAATATCTCAACCACAAATAGATTGTTAAAGAAATTAGTATTCCCAATATCAAAAGAGGAAATGACACAAGAGAAATCAAGATATTGAGATTAAATAACATAAAAGCATATGCAAACCCATAATTCCTCCTTTGTTGTTCTTCTTCTTACATAATGTGAGCTCTTAGAATTGAGCTCAAGATTATGCCAACATAATAATTCAAAACATTGTGGTTTTTCAAAATTAGATATTTAGCTCTCTATTTATAATATTTTTAGGGGTTTCAATCAATATTCCTTGATTGATGGGATGATTGATGATGTGGAAGAGTTAACTCAAATTGAGTAGTAGTTCAACTCTTCTTGACTGCCATGATTGGATGATTGACTTGATGAGGGGAAAGAGTTAACTCCAAGTGAATAAGAGTTCAACTCTTCTTGACTGCTTTGATTGGAGGATTGACTTGATGAGGGAAAATATTAAACTCAAAGTGAGTAGGATTTCAACTCTTCTTGATTGCCTTGATTGGAGGATTGACTGATGAGATGGAATATAAGACTAAAATAGATTGAATTATTAACTGATTACTGAGAGAGGAATTTAAAATATTTTTGATTAAGGGATAAAAAAAAAATTGGATGGGTCCTGAAACCCTTTAAAGAAAGATACAAAAGATAAGCATTAGAGTCCAAAACAAAACAATTATAGAAATAACCCCAACCAGCAAAACCCAAAAACCCAGCAACCAGCACCAACTAAACCAGACAGAAAAAAAAGTCAAAGAAAGAGAAAGACACAGACACAAAGGCAGAAAGAAAAGCTAAGGAATAGAAATAATCCTAAATTAACTCTTTCAGAGTAGTTGAAAACTCTTCTTCCATAATAGTCATGTTCTCCACTGTGTTCCTAAGGTTTTGAATTTCCTTTGTCACAGAGGTAGAATTATTCCTGAGACTCGCATGGGTATGTTTCCTAAACCTTCAGCATAACCAACATCCAAATCATGCTTGATCTACATAGTAGCTTTCACCTGGTAAGCCTCCTCTATTCTAGTGGTGAGATCCTTCATGTTTTCAATAGAAAATTTCATGCTATCATGGCTGCTATGGAGAATTTTCTTCAGGGTTTCCTCAAGGTTCTTATTCTCAATGTTCATCTTCTCAACCCTCTTGTCCAAAGCTATTTTGGAATCTCTCTCTTCCTTTAGTTTCTCCAATAAACATTTATTTTCCTTCAGCGCCCCATGTTAACTTTTTTCTCAATAACATATTTCTTGATTGCAAATTTATCAGATAGGGTCTTGTTATTCATTTTGAGGTTATTGGTTTTAGTTAGGACCCATCTTTCCATCTTGTAGAGTGACCCCACAATAGTGGGTTACACTTTATTAGACATGCTGATTTTTGTTGAAATAACACATTTTTAATAAAATATGATGATTTAAGCTTTGAGATGTTCCATTTGAAGGAATTAATTACAAATGGTTAGCTCAAAGCCTCTTAGATAAAAAAAAACATTGATATAACATCTATACTCCTCATTCATACCTACAATGGAGTCTCCTTCACACCTATTAAAGTGCTAACAAAAAATCACTTCGACTTTATCTTTTGGAAGATCAAATAAATCCATTTGATAGACCTATCTATGTCATAAGTTACTGAATAGAGGTGAAATGGGATCACCTCAAAATGAATGAATGTTTGAATTTGAATAGGAGTATGATATAGGGGTGGAATATATGACCTATCCTCAATCTAAATTCCCAAAAGGAAAGATCCAAATGGATTAATCACAAAGAAGTGATCAATGCACAAAAGAATCAAACAATGGAGAATATGAAGAAAGGGGAAAATCCTATAATCTACTATAAAAAGTATATACTTGAAATTTAAAATAAATAGAAGACAAATACTAACCTTAAAGTAGGGTAGATTTGGAAAATGTTGATTTCTGATGTCTATGCACAGTTTCAAGCAATTCTGCAACCTATTCCGGACTTGAAATGTCAAGACAGAGAAAACCCAAAAAACTTTTGTCTTTCTAAAGGCAGGTCATCCTTGACCCAAATAGCAGGGCAAGGCCTTACCATAGGGTAGGATCCTACCCCTCATTGAAGGTCATCCCTCACCCAAAATAGCTCTGACAAAAAATCTATTCACATATCCCGGAAGTTCATCGAAAAGGGTATCTAGATCCAAGCTCCAATTTGCACTCATGTACCTGCACCTACAAGAAAAATGGTGGTTTTTGTTGTTTGGATGAGGGGTTTTCCTTGGTCAAACCCTAGTTTGAAATCAACCTTGATAATGAAATTGAAATGGAGAATGCTAGCAAGTAGTAGAAGGAGATCTAACAATGAAGCTATGATATTTAATAGATATGCAGTTGTATTTGAAATGTAAACAAGTATACTAATATGAAAGCTTGTAAATCAAAACCATGAATGTAAATCCAAAACCTCCATGACTTTATGCTTGGAATCCACCTTGATAGAAGAATGAATGGATCTTGAAGATGAACAAAGGATCTTGAAGGAAGATCACACCACCATGATGGCTAGATCTAGGGTTTGAAAGATGAATCTTGAATGTTTGAACCAAATCCCTTCAAAGGCTTGAATGCTTGAATCCTTGATCTTCAAAGGAGAACTTGAATGGAGAAGAGGGCTTGAATGCTTCCTTGAAAATGATTGATGAAATGCTTGCTCATGAAAATCGGATGTGAATTTGATAGAGAAAATGAGAGAGAAAGGCTTCCTTTTATAGTGATCTAGGGCACAAACCTCTAGAGAGGCCAGAATTGGAGAATTAAATCCCAATTAATCCTAACCCCTAGAAATGGACCTATATTAAATGAAATTTAAGGATTTACCATTCTGAAACCCAAAATGGACAACCTGAAAGTGGGAAAATAAAACTTTTCGAAGCTCAACATCCCATAACTCCCAGAATCTAAAAATTGGACCTGGGGTCAGGGATAAGGTAGAATCCACCCTAGGTCAGGGTTGAGTTCATCCCTAACCTAGGTTGGGGTTTAGGTCATCCTTGACCCTACCAGGTCATCTTTGACCCTGACAATTAGAAACTCCAAATTCTCTAAGAAAACTGTCAGAAAAAGGCTGGAAATAAGGGGGAGAAAAGCAGAATAGGGGGAAAATAGCCAAATACATGCAAAGATCTGATCAAGATGCTTAACATGACCCTAGAATAACCACTCAAAGGGCTAAATGCTCTTAACATGGAAGTGCTTCCATTTTAAGATGATACATTAAGCCCCCACTTTAGCAAGAGTATGGACTCGATGCAAACTCTTGGTAAAGGAGAAGAAAGAAGAGATCAAAGTGGATTCACAATGGGATAAAATAACACTTAGCTAAAGAAAAAATCCCCCAAGCTAATGATTCTAACTCAACATACATGCACGAGGGTGTGAAAACAAAGAAAAACAACAAAGACAAAGCTAAAAGACACAAAAAGAGGGGTTAGTATTAAAACAAACCCAAATCAACTAGTAAAGGAAACCTTGCTAAGAAATGCTTCCTATACTAATATCATATTTGGAAAGCTATCATAAAAGCATAAATGATTACATAAGAAAGAAAAGAGAAACACATATAAATAACATAGCTTCATGATCCAATCCTACTAGCATGAAAGCAAAAAGAGAGAAAGGAAAATGAGTGATTACCTCGCCCAGTAAGATGCCCACCTTACTATGAATCAACAAGGGAGGGAGAGCCAAATAGGTGGCCAAACCTGATAGTTCACCCATAAACTATGCTTTCAATTGTAATGTGTCTTCTGACAGCTTCTGGAATACCCATAGATCCATGTTCTTGTACCACTATGAATATAAAATGTGTCTCCCTAGGATTTAGCAACTTATGTGCATTATCTTCGAAAGATTTAGCATATTGGAAATGTGTGTCCCTTCAGGATTTAGCAACTTATGTGCGTTACCTTCCAATATTTAGCATGTTGAAAATTGAAACATGTGTCTCCTCAAGATTTAGCAACATATGTGCATTACCTTTGGAAGATTTATCATACTTGAAAATAAAAGATGCGTGTCTTTTCAGGATTTAGCAACTTATGTGCGTTAGCTTCCAAGATTTAGCATAAAAATAAAAAAATATAGTACAAGGGAGACCCTATATATGCCCCCCTACTTATCGTGGCAATCTACTAGACATGATAAGGAAGGGGAAGAGGATACCTACTTCACAATACAAAGGAGATATCCTATTTAACAACAATGTACACCACATTCTTAGCAAGCGATATTGACCCCTACATCCAAGAGTATAGATAATCATGAAAAGGATGTGTCACTTATGGAAAAAGGATCCTCAATGAAAGAGATCTTATCAACAAGACCCCCACCATAGAGGAGTGATTTTAGATAAAATATCATCTTTCAAAGGTAGGAACAAAGATTCAATCATCAAGCCTCTCTACAAAGAAGAGGAAAAGGAATCTTTGGAATGAGGGAATAAACTCTAACACTAAAGCAAGGGTAAGAATTTATAATGAACATAATTTGCAACAAAGAGAAGAGGTGATGACCTAGGACAACAACCTCTCATAAAAATGTTATCCATAGTCAAAGCATCTGTCAATATGATGAAATAATATTGCAATATAAACAAATACCACTAAGCTAAGGAAACCAGTTCCCTAGACAAAGAGAAAGAAGGAAGAACCTTTCCCCCCAGAGATAGAGACAAGGGATACCTTTTCAAAACAAATGTTTTAGAAAAGATATCTTGAATAGGAACATAATACAAAAACCATAGAGAAATAGGAGAGAAAGAATACCAATTAAGCCCCAGGAACAATATATGCTAAGAGCCTAATGGATCCTAAGAGACTGGAAAAATACACCTCTTTCCCCCTAGTCTAGAGACAAGAGGAAAAGAGATCTATATTATATCATAATGAGGGGAATTCCCTATATCAAAATTATGAAGGAATTGTAAAACTACACAAGAGTGAGATATAATTCCTAAAGCAACTCTTTCTCTAACATATAACTTGAAATTTTTACAATCAGTAAGTAAATGTGTATTACGATAATGAAAAGGACATTTGTACTTGTATAAAGCATCTATCGGCATAGGTTTAAAGATTTATTTCTTGGAATTCATTAACTCAACATATACCTTCTTAGCCACTTCTTGTTGAATATTAGGGTTTTCTATTTTAGGTGTAGGAAGAAGAATATGAAGAGGATGACGATGATCAACATCACCTACCTTGACTTGAGATTTTGAACAACCAACACCATGCAGGTCCTATTTAGGGGGTATATGAACTAGATATTTGATACCATGCTCATTAACTCCAAGCCCTAAACCTCTATAAGCTTGTTTAGTCACCATATTATATCTGATAGTGTACATATCATGTAAACCTTCTACAGGAGGTGATTGTTTATGATGTTCATGAGTAAAGGTTGTATAAGGTGGAATAATAGGTTTTGAACAAGTTTCTTTAACCTTTCCTTTAATATCATCATGAATCAGAGGAGAAGGTAAATCAAAGAAGTCTTGCACATCTGCATCCTGAACTATAGCTTGAATCCCATCATAAGTACTGGAAGAAATAGGGATAGCAGATGGAGAATTAGTCATCGGATTAGGAATAGGAAGATTGGAAATTGAATTAGGATTGATAGGATTAGGATTAGGAAGATTAGAAATAAAATTAGGAATGATAGGATTAGGATTAGGAAGATTAGGAGATGGTGTATCATCTACCAAATTCTTCACATAATCCAAAGGAGTAATAAGGCTACCACATAAATCTTTAATGAAAGTCTTGAAAGTAGGAAGACTAGTATCATTCAATTTCACAAAAGCATAAGCAAGTGAAAAATGAAGATTCGTCAACATAATGAAATGGATAATACTTTCATAAACATCATAGGTTTGATAAAGAGATGCTAAAAGAAGGGTAATAAAGAACATGACCACACACCTAAGCATCTTAAAGATCTTCATAGTAAATGAGCTTCAAGAAATGTTTTTGTATTTTTGTTGAATATATATATTTTTTGTAGTTTTGAATTTAAAAAAATGCAAGAGCATACACTAAATCTAATTTTAAAGGTAAATCTAACACCAAAAAGAAAGAGAGTAAGCTCGTCGGGTTCACCAAAATGAGTAGAGGTGAAATGGGATCACCTCAAAATGAATGAATGTTTGAATTTGAATAGGAGTATGATATAGGGGTGGAATATAGGACCTATCCTCAATCCAAATTCCCAAAAGGAAAGATCCAAATGGATTAATCACAAAGAAGTGATCAATGCACAAAAGAATCAAACAATGGAGAATATGAAGAAAGGGGAAAATCCTATAATCTACTATAAAAAGTATATACTTGAAATCTAAAATAAATAGAAGAAAAATACTAACCTTAAAGTAGGGCAGATCTTGAAAATGTTTATTTCTGATGTCTGTGCACAGTTTTGAGCAATTCTGCAACCTGTTTCAAACTGGAAATGTCAAGATGGAGAAAACCCAGAAAAATTTTATCTTTCTGAAGGCAAGTCATCCTTGATCCAGATAGCAGGGCCCCAAGGCAGGATCCTACCCCTCACTAAAGGTCATCCCTGACCCAAAATAACTCTGATGTAAAATTTGTTCACAGATCCTAGAAGTTCGCCGAAAAGGGTATCCAAATCCAAGCTCCAATTTGCACTCAGGTACCTGTACCTACAAGAAAAATGGTTTTTTTTTTTTGGATTAGGGGTTTGCCTTGGTGAAATCCTAGTTTGGAATCAACCTTAATAATGAAATTTAAATGGAGAATGCTAGCAAGTAGTAGAAGTAGATTTAGCAATGAAGCTATGATATTCAATAGATATGCAATTGTATTTGAAATGTAAATAAGTATATTGATATGAAAGCTTGTAAATCAAAACCTTGAATGTAAATCCAAAACCTCCATGATTGTATGCTTGGAATCCACCTTAATAGAATAATGAATGGATCTTGAAGATGAGCAAAGGATCTTGAAGGAAGATCACACCACCATGATGGCTAGATCTAGGGTTTGAAAGATGAATCTTGAATGTTTGAACCAAATTCCTTCAAAGGCTTGAATGCTTGAATCCTTGATCTTCAAAGGAGAACTTGAATGGAGAAGAGGACTTAAATGCTTCCTTGAAAATGCTTGATGAAATGCTTGCTCATGAAAATCAAATGTGAATTTGATAGAGAAAATGAGAGAGAAAGGCTTCCTTTTATAGTGATCTAGGGCACAAACCTCTAGAGAGGCCAACATTGGAGATTTAAATCCCAATTAATCTTAACCCCTAAAAATGGACCTAGATTAAATGCAATTTAAGGATTTACCATTTTGAAACCTGAAATGGCTGACCCAGAAGCAAGAAAATAAAACTTCCCGAAGCCCGACATCCCGTAATTCTTAGAATCTAAAAATTGGACCTGGGGTCAAGGATGAGGTAGACTCCACCCTAGGTCAGGGTCAAGTTCCTCCCTAACCTAGGTCAGGGTCTAGGTCATCCTTGACCCTACCAGGTCATCTTTGACCTTGATAGTCAGAAACTCTGGATTCTCAGAGAAAACTATCAGAAAAAGGTTGGAAATAAGGGGGAGAAAAGTAGAACAAGGGGAAAATAGCCAGATACATGCAAAGACCCAATCAAGGTGCTTAACATGACCCTAGAATACTCACTCAGAGGGCTAAACACTCTTAACATGGAAGTGGTTCCATTTTAAGATGATACAGTTACTACTGAGAAAAAACTTTCCAATGATTATAATGTTAATATATATTAATTTTATTATAAATTTGTATTTATAGTTTTACTAAACATAGATATTTCACCGTATGTCTACCTCAATGTTTGACGCTTATGGAAAAATAGTAAATGAGAGAAAAAAATTCTTAAAAATATCTATACCCTAGGTATTGAAGTTCTCTTTCTATAAAAAAATAAAAATGAAATTGGACAAATACACGACAAGTTATAAGCTATGTAGTCAAGGTATGTCAAAATTATGGTTTAGTCAACTTCAAATATTAATAAAATATGAAATAATCATGATAATGTGGTCAAACCAATTTCATGCCCTCAGTATGGATGTTACAATACTAAATTTGAAATAATCACATTGATATCTATTTTATAAAAAAAATTATGCTCTATGAAAATAATGTAACTCTTTGAAAATGACATTTACAAAAACATACCAGTTTTTGTGGGAGAAAGAAAAGTCCCTTCAAATCAATTAAAAAATAAAAATAAAAAATATATCTAGAATCTAGATAGAAAATTATAAAATACTCTAATTTACTTCATCTTCTTATTTTAAACGGTTTAATGACAATACGCATTCGAATGTGAATTTTTTTTTCAAAATGTAGAGTTCAGTGTCTGTTCAGGGAAAAAAGTGTAATCCTAACATAAGAGCCAACAGTCTAATCTTTGGCCTTCTAGAAAGAATCTAGAGTAGGCACAATCTTCTCATGAATATTGTCGAGATTCAGATGAGTAGACTCCCTTTTACAAATAGAATCATCTTTCCAAAACACATTGGTGTGTTTAGACTCAAAACCAAGCATAATAGAGAGAGAACTAGGGTAACCAACAAGATTAATCTCCCCATTCTTACATTTCTCTTCCAGATCATTCTTAATAAAGGTGGCACCAATCTCCATGCCCACAATAGGATGACCCAAATCCTTGTTGGAGATACCCTCATTATCCTTCACAAGACCACCATCCACTTCCTTAGAAGGGCTCTTGCAATTTTTCAAAGAAAAACCCTCAACCCCATTTTATTTCACATTTCCATCAAAGGAATCCCCATCCTCTTCCATCTCCATCCCATGATCATCATCAAAGTTTTTACCTTAAGTGTATTTTCTAGTAGCTTTCTTCCCTGATTCCTTAGCCAACTTCCCATCTGAATCATCAATGTCATCCTTAGTTTCTATACCTTTGATTTTATCAAACTACTTCTCAAAGCTCAAAGAGGACTTGATAATTTTTCCCTTCAAGATTTTAATCATCTTCTCAGATCTCTCATTGTCATTTTCCTCCAGTTTATTTTCCCTTTTCTTTCCTTTATGGAGGCTTTATGAGTCATCTCCTTGCAATAGTTATAAATCAAAAGAATTAGCCCCTCATGAAGGACAGGCTTCATGGGCTTCTTTATGTGGTCCTTCAGACTTTGAGTGTGTGTGAGAGAGAGAGATAGAGGAAGTAGAGGAAGAAAGTGAGGTCCTTGTTCCTATTGTTCCTAAAATGGTTTAGGAAAACAAAGTGATAGTTTTTCACCCTCTTATACCTCTCATCCAAGGTAATGTACTCCATAACATAGGTCAAAACCTTCTGCCAAATGGGCTTAATCTTCTCTATCCCACAATAATCCCCAAATTTAATAAGAATTTCCCCCTCTTCTTCCAATTTGGAAAATTTACAAACAATAGCTTCAGAATTTTTACGATCTTTGAAAAATTCCAACCCACTACAAGGTAAGCCTCTAACCTCTAAGATAACCTCACCACTAAACTTAATCTTTTTACCATTTAACATAACATAATTACCCTTCCACAAATAAATTGGTTACCTTTATTTCATAGCCATGGAGCCATTCTAGGAAAGGAGTAATGTCACCCTTCTGAATCTCTTTTCAAATGTTTTCCTCGCATCTCTAATATTCACAAATCATAGGATCCAACCTTTTCCAATATCCACCCATCTTTCTGCAATTGGACACAATCTCCACACTTAAAATATTACTGAAATTTCAAACGAGGAGAATGAAAGTCATAGTCCAGAAAATATCCCATAAAAATTCCAAGGGGAGAAAGTGATAATTTATGCGTACTTCCCTTGATTAGTGCTCACATGATCTCTTTTTTCAATTTCAATATTAGTCATTTCCATTCTATACAAAAATATCACCCATAATGTTGTGAGTTTTATCATAATTAATGAGGTAATTAACATTTGTATCGTGCCTTATCTCACCATGCCAAGTAATCATTTCCTTACACCTCACCCCAATATTCATAATGTGATCTACCACTTTTTTCACTTCACGGTAAGTGTGGGAAATACCTTATTAAAAGTTTTCATGATTGTGTCAACTTCCTTAATGATGGGTTCAATAGAATATGACACTTTAAAATCTCCCTTAAAATAACTAATAATATTACTTGAATCGCCTTCTAACCATACATTATGACAGTTCATTTTTTTTTGGAAATTTTAAAAATTTGAAGGGCTCCCATAGCCTCAACTAAATGACTACTCAAGTTTCCCAATGAACAGGAAATAGAGCCAATACAATGTCCATAAGTGTCTCTAACCACCCCACCGCAACAAGCTATCTAGGGGTTCCCTTTGGTGACACCATCAAAGATAGCCTTAACCCATCCATCAGGGGGTATAAAAACACCAAGACCTCTCTCATATTCTCCTTATTCCTTTTATAGTCAAGAGAATGGGAAAGGAAAGAATTAGGATCATAATAACCATCCTCCAGATGGAATTCATTCCTAGCAATGACAAAATTTTCTTTGACAACTCTTATTATCTTCCCATCAACCACCTTGGAAGAAGCTTCTAAATTTCTAAAGATCCAATTATTGTGTCCTTTCCATATATTCCAGAAAACATGAGGAGCTAGAAGGGACCAAACCATCTTAGTGGACTTATTTGAAGAAGTTCATTTCCATTGATTAAGGAAGTCCATTAAGGTCCCTAGAAGAACCCAGGAGAAATTCCACCCCTAAAAAATCCTACCCCAAACATCATGAGCATACCTGCAATAAATAAAAAGATGAATAATCAATTATGCATCATTCTGACATAAAAATTATATGTTAGGGAGACAAAAACCTTTCTTGCATGAGTTATCAATAGTCAACACTTTTATTTGAATCAAAATATAGAAAAAGATGTTAATCTTAGGGATAAGGACTTTATTCTAGTAGGAGGCCCAAAAAGGACATGACCCATCAGCTTCAATCATGGTTGCCACAGAAGAGGATACAAAAAACTTTCAAGTAGGGTTAGGAGCCCAGATCAACATATCCTCAAAGCTTCTATTGATGAAGCATGAGTTAAGAGAGACTTGGATGTGAGATAGACTGGGATCAATGGTCTTTAAATTAATCTAATCCTACTCAACCCAATATTTAGCCACCAAGGAACCATAAATATTTTTGCAAATCTGCATCGTATTCCTCATTTTCGACAAATCAATAATTGGTTTATCTAGCAACCAACAATCCTCCCAAAATCTAATTTTGGTGCTTTCTCTCAACTTCCATTTATTTCCTTTAGTTACCACATGTTTAACATTATGTATACTATTTCGGATGAAAGATCCATTGAAAACATTAGGGGATTGAAGGAACTCTTCAATGGTCAGAGCATTGAATAAGTATTTCCTTTTCTAGATTCTATTCCACTCCCTCTCATCCTCTTACAATCTCCAAATCTGTTTGGCCATAAGGGCCTTGTTTAAGTGGTGAATAGGCATGATTCCCAAGCCTCCCAATCTTTTAGGTTTGCACACAAATTCCTAGACCACAAGAGATATTCTATTTTTCCCTTTAGTTCTAGTCCAAATAAATTTCTTCTAGTCTAAATAAATTTCTTCTGGATCTTCTCTATTATATCAGCATATTTAGCATGAATCTTAAAAAAGCTAAGAGCATACACCAAAAGATTCTGGAGGAAAATTTTGAGAAATTAAACCTTCTTGGCTTGACTAATTAAGTCTCCCTTCCACCCAACCATCTTGTTATTAAATCTTTCAATAAGAGAGACCCAAAAATAATCCAGAGGTTTTGACACTAAAGGCATCCCTAGGTAGGAATCAGAAAGGGAAGATATTGAGCACCCCAAAGTCCTTGATATCTTTAGCTGTCTTTCTTTAGAAGTATTTATGAAAATCAAAGATCTTTTATTCTAGCTTATCAATTGACCAGTAGCATTGTAATAAGTTTTCAAAGATGACTTCATGCTTCTAGCTTCTTTGATGGAAGCTACTCCCATTAATATAGTATCATCCACAAACTGTTCATGAGAAAAAGTATGAGGATGGGATGAAGGCTTGAGGCCCTGAATGGTTCCTAAAATATTAATTTTTTTGGAAGAATCTTCCTAAGAATTGTACCATAATTGTGAAGAGAATAGGAGAGATCAGTTCTCCTTACCTTAGCCCTCTAGATGACTCGAATAAATGAGAAGAAACCTGATTCACCATAACAGTAGCTAAGGAAATAGAGATAAGTTGGGAGATCAGTTGAGAAAATTTCTTCCTAAAGCCAAAGCCTATAAGGACTTCATGTAGGAAATCCCAGTCAACTCTATCATAGGATTTGGAGAGGTCTACTTTCATAAAAAAAAACCCTAGTTGGAAGAACACTAGAGAGAATGAATATTTTCATGAAAAGTAATAATAGAGTCCAAAATTTGCCTACCTAGAACAAAACCATTTTTTTGGGGGAGATAATAGTTGAAAGAAAGTTCCAAATTCTAGTTGTCAGCACCTTTGAGAAAATTTTATAGAAGGAATTACAAAGGCTAATGGTTCTAAAAGCATCCACTCAATCTACTCTAGGTTTCTTAGGAATCAACACAAGAAAGGTGGTGTTGATTTCCTTAAGAATCCTTTTAGCCTCAAAAAAATCTTTGACTACATCAAAGACATATTTTCCCACAATAGACCAAAACCTTTGGAAAAAAAAACATAGGGAAACCATTAGGGCCCAAAGCTTTATCACCTTCAAAGGAGAAGACCACATCCTTTACCTCCCTAGAAGATGGTATAGTACTAAGAGATTTATTCTAGTCCTCATTGATGATTAACAAAATAGAGGATAACAACTCCTACTGATTCTCTATATTAAGGGACTCCTCAGCAGTAAGGAGAGATGAAAAAAATCTAGCCATCTCATTTGTAATATCTTCCTCCTTTCTCAAGCTATCATTTTTATTATTAAGATAAGATTTGTGGTTCACAACTCTATGCTTCAGAGTAGTCAAATAGAAGAATTTAGAATTCTTATCACCTTCCTTAATCTAAAGGGACCATGATCTTTTCTTCCAAAAGGTTTCCTCCTTGGAGATAATATCATGGTATTTCACAAGAATCTCATTCTCCTTATCTAGGATAGATTGATAATATCCCTCCTCTTGGATCTTGTCTTGAATCTCTTTTAACTCAATCTCTATACTAGACTTAGTGGAAAAGATATCCCTGAACACTTCCTTATTCCATCGTTTCACATGATCTTTAATGTACCTAAGATTTTTGGCCACTCTAAACATGGTAGTCCCATCAACCTTAATATTCCACCATCTTTGAAACACTCCTCAAATTGAGGATGAGACAACCACATATTGTCAAATTTGAAAGGATAGTTCCTCTTTCCTGAGATGGGCTCAGCCATAAAAATTATTGAAAAATAATCAAACCTAATTTTGGAAAAGGAGGTAAGAGAGCATAAATATCTGATTAACCATTCATTAGATATAAGAGCCCTATCTAGTCAGATTTGAATCAACTCTTCCCCCACCCTTCCATTTGACTAGGTGAATTTAACTCCTTAGAGGTCTACATCCATCAAATCATGTTGGTTGATAATATCCATAAGGTCCAGCCTACCATCTAGCCGACTCTACACTCCTCCTGACTTCTCACTATCCCAAAGAGGGGTGTTAAAGTCACCCATAACCAACAAACTAATCTCTGGAAACATATTTATACTGGCATCAACATTGTTCCAGAATTTAGCTCTACCAATTCTCGTATTTGGAGCATAAATATTAGAAATAATCCAAGTAAAGTCATCTCTAGTATGATGAAGTTTCATAGAAACAAATTTATCCTCAAATAGAAAAAACTTCCCCTTGAATAAAGTCCTAATTCAAAAAAATCACAATCTCTCCCAAAGCACCTTCAGAGCTACTACCAACAATACCACAATTCTTAAACATCCTAATTTTCTCAACCTTTTCCTTAGACATCTTGGTTTCTTGAATAAGCACAACATCTAATTTTTTGTCCCTAACCATATTTTTAAAAATATCTTATTTGTGGGGAATATTCAGACCCTTATGTTCCATTATAAAATCTTCATTTCTTAACAGGGGTGCAATCTTGGATGGTCAACTATTTTCCATCCTCAATGTTCTATTTTCTTTCCTGATCCCTTATATGTTTGGAAGATCTCCTTAAAATCTTTTTCTTTAGGGTTCCCACATCCTCTTTCATTCTCCCTATATTTGCAACCCCACTTTGGGTTGAAGAGGAAGAAATGCCATCTCCAATTTTTCTGCCTCTTCTCCCATCATTCATTTGAACAGATCCCTCAGTTTCTCCTTCACTTCCTTATGTATACTTTGGATCTCCATTCCCCTTATTTTTAGAGCTTATGTCCTCCAAAAAAGAATATTTCACAAATTTTTGGTCATCAAAATCTAAGGGTTCTAAAAGAGAGTCCCCACTCAAAATATTACATATTTGTGCATATTCAAAATATGTCCCCTTTTCATTTTCTTGGTCTAACTAGTTGGATTCTTCAACCCTTGAAGGCACATCAGATACATTAGTTGGCAACCTAATACTCTCATTTTTTTTCCCTTTCTTCTAGATTCAATCCCTAAGATTTATCATTTTCAACACCTTTTTCCATCTCCTACCTGATAGGGTTTTTTAGACAACCTTTGTTTATCATGTCCTCACTTTCCTTCTAGAATTTCTCATTTTCCTTAGCCTATTTGGCTGTGGTAACCTCTTGCTTCTAGTCACTTCCCATAATAGTATGCAGAGAACCCTCTTTGGAAGGGGATTCTTCCTTCCCAGTTTTCATCTTTGGTTTATCTTCATTTTGGTTCTCTATATTGTCTACCTCCTCTAGATTTTTACCATTTTAATATTTTTGTTCCAGGTTCTTTTCTTTCCACTCATTTCTGGGTTCCTTCTTATTGATCACCTTCTTAACTTTCTCAGGACAACTCTATGCCCAAAGTCTCATGTTTCTGCAAACAAAACAAGAAAAAGGAAGAGACACAAACTCCACCTCCTGCCTCCACTTCTAAAGTTTTGAGACAATCTCAATAAAGGAAGGTAGGTCAAAGAGCTAGTGAACATTGACACCGACCCTGGCATAGACTATTCTTGATCTAGAAGTAGTCACAGGATCTCCAAAAGACAAGGCAAGGCCTTTCAAAATATCTTTATTCCAATACTCTAGAGGGAAGGCCTGGAAACCTAACCCAAACTAGAGAAGATACCAAAAAAATTATCATTGAAATCCAGCTTCGGGCCCTATTTTTTAAGAGCAAGACCCATTTTTCCAAACATCCAAGGGCCACCACACAAAATATATTCCATATACTCCTGGCTGGAAAATTCAAAAGATAAGAAACCCTTGGGCATGGCAGCAATTGTTGGAAATATAGATGGAGTAACTGAGAGGGGGGGTGAATCAGTTATCCACAAAAATATTACCACAGATCCCTTAGCTATTTTATTAAATCATTTATTGTTGTTATACTCAAAAATCAGTTATTGCAGTGAGTATTAATTATAATTGTTCTTAAGCATTCATCAGTGATTAACATACATGAATAAAGAAAGTATCATGAACACAAGAGACACCAGATTTAACATGGAAACCCAATATGGGAAAAACCACCAATGTAACTAGTTACTATTTTTCACTCTTCTAAAGTGAGCCCTATTAGAAGCCAACCCGGTTAAAGGTTACAAAACACACTATTAGGTGTGACCTTGTTAGAGGATTTAATCACCCTATTAGGAGTGGCCTTGTAAGAGGTCTTGAAACAATTCAATAGAACTGTCACCTTGTTAGAGGATTTACAAAATGGTTGTTAAACCAACTCGGTTAGGATATTTTGAAATCACTGCTACAATGGTAAGAAAGTAACAATGAAGTGACCTGAATAATGATGCAACTAAATTGCTGATTACAGATCTCTGTTTTGCTTCACTAGATCCTTCCTGATCAAATATATCTCTGCTTCTCTTCAAGGATATCTAATCATCCTTCAAAATTTGCTCACACTTTTCTTCTTTTCACTTGCACATACTTTTTAATTCACAACTTGACCTTCTATATATACCATTCGGATTATCCATTCAGATTGTCAAGTCGGCACTAATAATATTACTAATCATTACAACAGTCGGCTGGAATAAACAAACTTTATTTCTCAAAATAACAAAATCCTTCACTGGGCCGACCTTGCTCGTAAACACTAATCCGAAGAGATTTCCTTTGGTGACCGAGAGAACTCGGTAAGCACTGCAAATTCTCTAACATCCTTTGGAGACTGAGTGAACTCGATAAACACTAACTTTCCTTTGATGACCATGGAAGCTCGGTTAACACTATTTTCTGCCATATTTTTCTTTAACGCCTAAAATATCTTGGTAGATACTGAAAACCACCTGCAAACCGACTGAGCTCGGTAAATATTGGGAACTGCTTTGCTGACCGACTGAGCTTGGTAAATGATATGACATTTGTGTGACATCAAAGACAACACACAATTAATCCAACAATCTCCTTCAGACAATTGTATCCAACAATCTCCCTCTTTGGCATTGATGGCAACACAACATGTCGTAGCACAATGAAATTTCATAGAAAACATAGAGTAAAGAACATATCCTTAGCTTCATTCTGATTCTCATCTATGAGAACTCCCTCTGTCAGCAAACTTCTCTTTTTGATTGAAAACTCTCCAAGAAAACTCTTAGAAATCTTAAGAAATTACTTGAAGTATGACAGGAAACTCTACCTCTTTGACAACACATGCCAAAGACAACACATACCAGGTGAATAGCAATGTACCTTGTGTACTGATTCATCTGCAATGATTCCTTGACTGAGCTGCATCAACTGACTGATCTTCAATATGCTCTGGTTGATGCATCACTAAAACTTCATTTAGCGAGCCTCGAATAGGGGAATGACCCCTAACTTACCTCTTAGATACAAGAATGCATCCTTAGGTAGAGGCTTGGTGAAGATATCTGCAATTTGTTCTTTTGTATGAACATATTCCAATCTGATTTCCTTGTCCTACACCAATTCTCTGACAAAGTGATATTTTATAGCAATATGTTTGGTTTTGGAATGCATTACTGGATTCTTTGAAATATTTATTGCACTTGTATTATCACAAAATATAACAACTGGTTCTTTGATCTCAACCTTCATGCCTTCCAATAACTATTTAAACCAAACAATATTAGAGCAGTTTACTGTTGCAGCAACATATTCTGCTTTTGTTGTGGATTGGGATGTGCAATTTTTCTTTTTACTGGTCCAAGATACTAACCTTTTGCCAAGAAAGAATGCTCCACCACTTGTACTCTTTCTATCATCAATGTTTCCTGCCCAATCAACATCAGTAAACACTTTTAAGTCCAGATTGCCTCCAAATTTATACCACAAGCCATAATCTTTAGTTCCTTTCAAGTATCTCAAGATTCTTTTAATTGCCATCATATGATTTTCTCTGGGTTTTTCTGAGAATCTTGCTACAATACCAACTGCTAAGGTAATATCAGGCCTTGTATGAACTACATACTGTAATTTTCCAATCATTGATCTATATAAGGTTTGATCTACTTTTGAATCATCATCTTTTGTAAGCTTTAGTCCTGTACAGATGGGTGTACCAACTGGTTTTGCATCTTCCATACCAAACTTCTTAAGTATTTCCTTGATTTATTTAGACTGAGTAATGTAGATATCGTTCTTGCTCTGCTGAATTTGAAGACCAACACAAAACTTTATCTGACCAAACATAGACATTTCAAATTCTTTGTTCATTTTCTCTAAAAATTCTTTGCATTGATCATCATTACCTGTAAACATAGTATCATCCACAACTATTTCTGCCAAAATAATTCTATTATCTGGTCCTTCTTTGATGTATAAACTACTATTATCATTAGCTCTTTTGAAACCAATCTGAATAAGATAGTTATGTAATCTTTCATACCATGCTCTAGGGGCTTGTTTCAGACCATGCAATGCTTTTTGTAACTTGCAGACCATATCCTTTTTGTCTGGATCAACAAAACCTTCAAGTTTCTCAATGTAGACTTCTTCATCAAGAATACCATTGAGAAATGCAGATTTTACATCCATCTGATATACCTTAAATCCTTTATGTGCTGCATATGCAAGTAGAGTTCTTACACCTTCTAATCTTGCAACAGGAGCAAAAGTCTCTCCATAATCTATACCTTCTTCTTTAGAATACCCTTTAGACACTAATCTAGCTTTGTTTCTAGATACTTGACCATCTTCATTCAGCTTGTTTCTGAATACCCATTTCATTCCTATTACATTTTTGTCTTTAGGCCTAGGTACAAGAGTCCATGTCTTGTTTTACTCTATTTGTTCTATTTCTTCATTCATAGCCTCAATCCAACTTTCATTTTCCAATGCATTTTTAACATTTCTAGGTTCAAAATCAGCAAGTAAACATGTACCTTTCAGTTTATTTCTTGTCATAGTACCATCTAATTTGTTTCCAATAATCTAATCTGGTGTATGATGCTTCTTGACATACTTGGCCAATATAGGTTCCTTGCCTCTTGAATGAGTTATATTGTCATTTTCTTGAATTTCATCTTCAGGTTCAGTTTTCTCAGGCTCGGTAGATATTTTCTTAGTAGCTTCAGGCTGAGACTCAGTTTCTTGTGACTCGGTTTGAACTTCTTCTTGTGACTCAGTTACTGTACTGGGCTCGATAGATGCAGTTTCCTTATTGACAGATGTGTCTGGAAATGTATCAAGTTCAATGTAAACAAATCTTTTGTAATCCTCTGGTTCCTTTTTGCTTTCTTCTTCAGTCTTTTCTACAAACTCATCAACTTTCACATGTGCACTTTCTATGATTTTGTGAGTAGACAAATTCAGACATCTATATGCTTTACTTTTGCAAGAATATCCCAAAAATATTCCTTCATCACTTTTTACATCAAATTTTCCTTTTCTAGATTCTTTTGAGATTTAACATTTACTACCAAATACTTTCAGGTAACTTACATTGGGTTTATGCCATACCATAACTCAGAAGGAGTTTTGAATGTGTCTTTCCTCAACTTTACTCGGTTCAAGGTATGAACTGCAGTGCTAATAGCTTCCTTCCAGTATTTCATAGCAATGTTCTTTTCAATCATTAGAGTCCTTGCATAATCCATGATAGATCTGTTCCTTCTTTCAGCTATTCCATTCTTCTCAGGAGTTCTTGGGGCTGATACCTATCTTTTGATTCCTCTTTCAATGCAAAAATTATTGAATTCATGGGAGATGAATTCACCACCTCTGTCTGATCTTAAGCACTTCATTCTTTTTCTTGTTTCCTTTTCTACTCTTGCCAAATACCATTTGAATTTCTCAAATGCTTCTGATTTTTCTCTTAAATACATAATAGTCATCATTCTAGAGTAATCATCAACAAAGAGAATAAATAATTTTTCTCCAGTATAGCTTTCAATTCCAATAGGTCCACATAAGTCAGTATGCACAATATCCAAAATATCTTCAGACTGATAGTTTTTACTTTTAAAGCTAGTCTTTCCCATTTTACCAATCTGACAATTGTTGCATAGACCAACATCAGGTTTCTTCAAAGTAGGAATACCTCTTACTTTCTTGAATTTTCTTATTTTCACCATATTATCAAAATTTACATGACATAACATTTTGTGCCATAACCAAATTTCTTCAATTTGAGCAATAAAACATGAGCATTCACCAAGATCAAGATAAAACAGGTTACCTTTGGTTTGTTTGCCTGAACCAATTAGTTTTCCTTTGTCATCCAACAATCTTGCTTTGCCATTCATGAATTCAACCTTGAATCCAATGTTGATTAGTTGTGCTACACTTAGAAGATTATGCTTTAGTCCTTAAACCCAATATGCATTATCACATATAAGTTCTTTGGTTAATGAAATTCATCCTCTTCCTTTTATACAACAAGGTTCATTGTTTCCAAACCTTACATTACCACCATCATAGTCTTCAAGGTGTTCAAACTTTGTTCTATCACCAGTCATATGATATGAGAATCCACTGTCTATAATCCATGTATCATCTTTTCTTATATGAGAGATAAGTGCCATCTCATCTTCATCATCATCAGATTCATTTTTTACAGCAATGAAGACAATTTCTTCTTCACTATCATCAGAATCCTTAGCCAAAAAACATGTTTTCTTACCTTTATCCTTGAATGACTTGAAATTCTTCTTGCCATTGTACTTGTGACCTTTTTTCTCATCCTTTCTTTGCTTGTTTGGGCACCTAGCTGCAATATGACCAATTTCTTCACATGAAAAATAGATTAAAGGAGTTTTACCTTTGTATTTACCTCTGCCTCTAGTATATTTCTTTGCAAGTAATGCTTCAATAACTTCAAGATCACTATCTGAACTTTCCTCTGATTCTTCTTCACTTTCTGACTGGATTTTCTTGCCCTTCTTAAGTGAAAGTTTGGCCTCAAATGTTGATTCAATATTTTTAGAAGTTGGAACATAGTTGTCATAGTTATCTAATTCAAAAGCTATCAACCTTCCAACTAAGGCATCCAAAGTTATATTGTGATTTTGTTCACATCTTCTTTCTTGAATAGCAGATACTCTTATTGCATAGATAGGAAGCAATGTTCTAAGAACCTTACTTATAACAGTTTCATCATCAATTTTTCCTCCAGAAGCTCTGATTGCACTAACACTCACCTTGATCCTTTCAACATATTTTGTAATGTTTTCATCTTCTTTCATCTTCATCTGATCAAATTGTCCTCTTAGGCTTTTTGCTTTGGCTCTCTTCACATTGTCATCACCACCATAAATTTTCTTCAGCTTGTTCCACATTTCATAAGCAGTTGTGTAGTCTTTGATCTCATCAAATTCTTCATAGCTAAGAGCTAATGCAATGTCTATCATCATGGTGTTATGGTTCTTTTTCTCTGCAATGTCTTCAACAGTTAATGTGCCAGTAGGAACTGTATATTCTTGATCAATATATTTGCATCCTGAATCACCAATGGAAGCTAGATGAAGTCTCATGAGACCTTGCCAAGCTGAAAAGTTATCTCTATTAAGCCTTGGAATTTCTCTCTTGTAAGACATCCTGATCTTTAGCTTAGGTCCTTGAAACCCTTCCTGCAAGCACCAAAAGCTCTGATACCAATTGTTGGAAATATAGATGGAGTAACTGAGAGGGGGGGGTGAATTAGTTAACCACAAAAATATTACCACAGATCCCTTAGATGTTTTATTAAATCATTTAGTACTGTTATACTAAAAAATCAGTTATTGCAGTGAGTATTAATTATAACTATTCTTAAGCATTCATCAATTATTAACATACATGAATAAAGAAAGTATCATGAACACAAGAGACACCAGATTTAACGTGGAAACCCAATATGGGAAAAACTACCAATGTAACTGGTTACTATTTTTCACTCTTCTGAAGTGAGCCCTATTAGGAGCCAACCTGGTTAAAGGTTACAAAACACACTGTTAGGTGTGACCTTGTTAGAGGATTTAATCACCCTATTAGGAGTGGCCTTGTAAGAGGTCTTGAAATAATTCAATAGAACTGTCACCTTGTTAGAGGATTTACAAAATGGCTGTTAAACCAACTCGGTTAGGAGATTTTGAAATCATTGCTACAATGGTAAGAAAGTAACAATGAAGTGACCTGAATAATGATGCAACTAAATTGCTGATTACAGATCTCTATTCTACTTCACTAGATCCTTCCTGATCAAATATATCTCTGCTGCTCTTCAAGGATATCTAATCATCCTTCAAAATTTGCTCACACATTTCTTCTTTTCACTTGCACATACTTTTTAATTCACAACTTGACCTTCTATATATACCATTCAGATTGTCAAGTCGGCACTAATAATATTACTAATCATTACAACAGTAGGCTAGAATAAACAAACATTATTTCTCAAAATAACAAAATCCTTCACTGGGCCGACCTTGCTCGGTAAACACTAATCTAAAGAGATTTCCTTTGGTGACCGAGAGAACTCGGTAAGCACTGGGAATTCTCTAACATCCTTTGGAGACCGAGTGAAGTCAGTAAACACTAACTTTCCTTTTGTGACCATGGAAGCTCGCTTAACACTATTTTCTACCATATTTTTCTTTGACGCCCGAAATATCTCAGTAGATACTGAAAACTGCCTGCAGATCGAATGAGCTCAGTAAATACTAGGAACTACTTTGTTGACCGACTGAGCTCAGTAAATGATATGACATTTGTGTGACATCAAAGACAACACACAATTAATCCAACAATCTCCTTCAGACAATTGTATCCAACAAGCAATATCTACCTGCCCTTTTCTTCTATTTCCTTTTCATGAAGGATCTAACAATCTCAATATTTGTCTTAGAACCAACAAACTTCCCCCCATCGCATATAAGGAATGATCTATCATAGTATATGGAACAAAAATAGAGAAATCACCTTTCTGTGGATTAGACAAGTTTCTAAGTTTAGGGAAAGCTGACTTTCCAATAGGTGTGACCCCAAATAATGAAGAGCACTATTTCCTAGGGCCTTTGGAATATAAAGCCTTAAAACTTGACACAAGGTCACAAGACGAAGTACTCCCCTTACCACCCAGTTCAATGGGGAAGGCACCATCTTTTGAGTCCCCATTAGGATATTTTCCATCCAAATCATTCGTTGACTTTGTACCAACAATGCCAGTGAAATTTAGAGCTGGTTTTTGCAAAGATGAGATCACCCTGGAAGATGCAAATCCACCATTGCTAGTTTTCCCACCCAAGTGCTCCATTGTCAAGAATTAATAATGTTGATTGAATAGTCAGGATTGTAATTAAAGAGTGAACTGAAAGTTAGTATGAGTTAACTTTTGAAGAATGATCATGATTAAATAAATAAAAGAATATATTAACTTGAACATGTGGGAATTATAAATAAATAACTAATATTTTTCATTTATGAGAGGAACAATTAGTTTAATTAAATAAATAAAATCTATTTAATTGTGAGAGGAATTTGATATAATTATTACATAAATGCAATAGTTAGAAATAGGGAATATTATTTAAATAATATACTTTATTTAATTCATTATAATAAGATATCAAATAATTAAATAATGTTCAATTATTTAATTACTGTATAGATGAATAAGTGATGAAATATTGATTGGACAATTAATAATTAAGGTAATTAATTAAAATCATTTATTTATGAAATTTAAGGGAAATGATGATTTTGAATTTAGAAAATAGTAGAATGACATATGTTGATCAAATAATAAAGATTAATTAATAATTTAGGAGGAATATTAGTAATGTCATTTTGTTTAGAACAATAGGCCATTTTTTAGTGTCGACAACTACAAATAGGGCACCAAATAAAGCACAGATAACCCCCCAACCACTAAACCATCTCTACCAACACCATCAAAGATTAACTTGTGCCACCCATCAACTTTAGCATAGGCATTAGGAAAATCCCAATTTCCACCCATTCTCTCATCAAAGGGAGTACATAGAAACTCAGAGCACCTACACTTAGTGATGGACAAATTATTATCTCACATGTAAAAGAGAGATCTTCATGCAGGAGCATCTTGGGTCTTTGGCAATCTTGCATCAACCAAAAACATTTTCTGATTTTTGTACCTATTTGCTGTAGTTTTCTTTATAATATTTGAATTTTCTAGTTTCATGGTGTGTGAATCTTACATCATGTTGGGGACCTATTTGGGAACCTTCTCCTATGAGCACATCAAGTTTGGATGGACTGTTTCAAAGTTACAGCTATTTTCCTTGCCATCGGAACAGTGTTTTCTTGTAGTTTTGGTGCTGATTGTTCATGTTGGTTCTCTTGATCCATAAGGAATATTATTTTTTTCACTTAAGGGCTTCAAGGGAACCTAAATTAATATCATTCCCCAATAGCGCAGCTTCCAATTCAATATGAGTCAAAATTTATGGCCTTTTTGGCACAGGACCTATTTTCTGCCAGCTTTCACGTCTGAGTTGTTACTGCAGTTTTGGTGCTGATTGTTCATGTTGGCGACCTTGATCTATAATGAATATTATTTTGAGCACCTAATGACTTAAATTGGACCTAAATTATTATCATTTCCCAAGAGCACAAACTCCAATTCATTATGAGTAAAAAGTTATGCCTATTTTTCCTCAGGACCTATTTCCTGCCAGTTTTTTGGTGAAACGTGTGGTGTTTCTTCTTGCAATGTTTCATGTGCTCATATGGGACCCTGTGCACTTAAAGGAATTTTATTGGGTCAAGTTAGGTCCTAAATCCAAATTTTCATAAATTTATATTCATTCTAGCATTATTTTTGGTTTAAATCTTGAGACTGGACCTATATTGTAATTAAATGCCTAACTGGCCGACCTGTGGCTTAGCTGGCTATATAAGGGGTCTAGATTGATGTAGTAGAAGATCATGGGTGAGATATAGGAAGGATTATCAAGATAAATCATTGGAGAAAAAGATAGGATGCAAGCTGTAATTCTAAATTCATAATTTTCATTGTATAAGGCCGAAACCCGGAAGGCCTCACAGCCGGGCATGTTGAAAGAAATAATATAATTCTCTGTTGTTGCTGCCAGTTGATTGTCTCATATCCATTATGTTTCCATTGATTTCATGTGATATTATATTGCTTCCATTGTGTAACTTTGAGAAAGGGCTTGTTGTGGATTCAAGTGGACTCAATTTTTCTTGATTCTGCTTGTATCTACCCTGCTCCTGCGTCAAGTGGTATCAGAGTGAGTTCTTTCTTGTGGATTGGATCATGGAGAACCTTATTGGATTTGGTTGTAGGATGGAAGATCTGAGATCTAACCTATAACTTGTAGAAGGTTACAATCTTGCTGGAACCTGATTATCAAGATGGTTCATGATAGAGGAAATGATAATGCTATCATGGATATGTTGAGGCAAATTGCAACTAGGCTTGAAGTTGTAGAGATAGCCCAGAGAAGAGGAGCACATCTTGAAGATGTTAGTGATGAAGAAGAAGAAGTAGCACCTAATGTTGAACTTGAAGTTGAACAAGATGAGGAAAGACTTTTGAGATTTTTTTCTAAGGCTAACTCCAGACCTGCAATTGAAGTTGCTTGCTATGATGGAAGACTTGAGACCAATACACTTTTGGATTAGATCTCTGAGATGGATAAATACTTTGAGTATGAAGGTACTCCTAATAATAAGAAGGTTAAGATAGCAGTCACAAAGTTGAAAGGGCATGCATCTCTTTGGTGGGATCATTTGCAAACTGAGAGACAGAAGAGAGGAAAAGAAAATATCAAAACATGAATGAAGATGCTTGGAAAGATGAAGAAGAAGTTTCTTCCAGCTGACTACCAAGTTAGTATGATGAGAAAGATGCCAAATCTGAGACAAAAGGACATGAGTGTGAAAGAATATACTGAGGAATTTTACAAATTGGATATCAGATCTGGACATGTGGATGATGAAGTTGAGAAGGTGGCTAGATATCTAAATGGCCTAAGGACATCTATTCAAGATCGGATTAGTTATGTGAAGATTGATAGTGTGGAAGAAGCATACCAATTTTCTTTGAAGGCTGAAGAAAGATTGACAAAAAGACATGATCAAAGACAAAGAGGAAGAGGTGGCAGATTTCAGAGAAGTAGAGGTAGATCTAATGGAGAAAGTAGAAGATCTGAAAATTCAGTGCAAGATAAAGGATGGAAATATGAGCCTACTAAAAGAGGTAATTACTCTAGAGGTAGCTATACTAGTTACTCTAGGAATAACAATAATGGTAGAAGGGAAGAGAAATCTTGGTTTAAAGGTACTTGTTACAAATGTGGTGAAGAAGGACATAGAGCTTTTGAATGTACTAACTCTAGAAAGAAGACTGGAGGTAATGGTAGAAATAATTTGGCTTGTGAAGAAGTTGAGAAAATGTCTAATGAACTTGAACATGGTGAGAACTTGATGCTAAGAAGGATCTTGTGGAATGAAGAAGTTGATGAGGAACCTATTTTGAGGAAAAGTTTGTTCAGAACCAAATGTAAGATCGCTGATAAATGTTGCAAGGTAATCATTGATAGTGGAAGTTCTGATAATTTGGCATCTGAAGAGTTGGTTAGAAAATTGTAGTTGCAAAGATTGAAACATCCTAAGCCTTACCATATTGCTTGGATCCAGAAGGAGCATAAACTACTTGTAAGTGAACAATGCCTTGTTAAATTCAAAATTGGGAATTATCATGATGAAGTCTTGTGTGATATTATGCCTATGGATTGTTGTCATATTCTTTTGGGTAGACCTTGGTAGTATGATAGGAAAGCTTTGCATGATGGTAGATTGAATCAATATACTATTTGGATGGATGGAAAGAAACAAGTGTTTTTGCCTTTGATAGAGAAGTTTGATGAAAGTCACTATACCACAGTCAGAGTATGTTTGGTTGATGGTAAAAATTTTGCAAGAGAAATGAAAGAACAAAATGTTTTCTTTGCTTTTATTCCAAGAAAGACTGAGAAACAAGATGAGTTAGAACATGCACCTGAAGTTAAGCCTTTACTCAATGAATTTTATGACATCATTTCTGATAATGTACCTGATGGTTTACCACCTATGAGAAGTATAAGTCATTGTATGGTTTTGATACCTGGAGCTAGTTTGCCTAATAAAGCACCACATAGGTTGACACCTGATGAAAAGACTAAATTGAATAGACAAGTGCAAGAATTGCATGAAAGAGGTTTGATTAGGGAAAGTCTAAGTCCTTGCATAGTACCTGTTGTATTAGCACCTAAAAAGAATGGAGAATGGAGAATGTGCACTGATTCTAGAGCTATAAACAAGATAACAGTAAAGTATAGATTTGCTTTGCCTAGGATGGATGACATAATGGATAGTTTAAGTGGAGCAAACTATTTCACAAAGATTGATTTGAAAAGTGGATATCATCAGATAAGAATCAGAGAAGGGGATGAATGGAAAACTGCTTTTAAGACTACTGAAGGTTTGTATGAATGGTTGGTTATGCCTTTTGGTTTGACTAATGCACCTAGTAATTTTATGAGGCTGATGAATGAAGTTCTGAAAAGATTCTTGGGTAAGTTTTTGATTGTCTATCTTGATGACATTTTGATATTCAGTAAGAGTAAGGAGGAACATCTTGAACATATCAGACAAGTATTACAGAGATTGAAGGAAGAAAAGTTGCTGATTAATTTGAAGAAATGTTCATTTATGAAAGAAGATATTGTGTACCTTGGTTTTGTAATTTCAGCTAATGGATTAAAGATGGATCCTGAGAAAGTGAGAGCTATACTTGATTGGCCTACACCAGAGAATGTTGGAGAGGTAAGATCATTTCATGGATTGGCAAGTTTTTATAAGAAATTCATCAAAAATTTCAGTTCTATTTGTAATGCAAAGACTGAAACTATGAGAGGAGATAAAAAGGATTTCAAATGGACACATGGAGCACAAAGGAGTTTTGAAACATTGAAACAAAGAATTGAAAAGTTGCCTACACTTTCTTTGCCTGATTTTAATAAAGTTTTTCAAGTTGAATGTGATGATAGTGGTAGTGCAATTGGAGCTGTTTTGAGTCAAGAAGGAAAATGTATAGCTTTCTTTAGTGAAAAGTTGAATGATGCTAAGAGAAAATATTCAGTTTATGACCAGGAATTCTATGCTATTGTTCAAGCTTTGAAGAAGTGGAGACATTATTTGATGCCTAAAGATTTTTTGTTGTATACCAACCATAAAGCTTTGTAGTATTTGGGAAGTCAGAATAAGTTAAATCAGAGACATATGAAGTGGGTTGAGTTCTTGCGGAATTTTTCCTTTTCATTGAAGCATAAGAGTGGACAGTCAAATAAGGTTGCTGATGCCTTGAGTAGAAGAAGAAATTTGCTGACAGAAATGAGAGTTGAAGTACTTGGTTTTGATGATTTGAAGTATTTGTATGAGGCTAACATTGATTTTTCAGAGCCTTGGAAAGCTTGTAAAGAACACACAGTGAGTGATAAGTGGTCTGATTATTTCATTCAAGAAGACATGTTGTTTAAAGGAGTTCAGTTGTGCATACCTAGAGGATCTATGAGAGAGAACATAATGAAGGAGAAACATAGTGGTGGACTTGCTAGACATTTTGGGATTGATAAGACAGTGAATTTGATTTCAAAAAGATACTTTTGGCCACAAATTTATAGAGATGTACAGAGAATGGTTAGAGGTTGTAGAATTTTCCAAACAGCAAAAGGAACTAGTCAGAATTTGAGATTGTATACACCTTTGCCTGTACCTGATAGACCTTGGGAAGATGTGAGTATGGACTTTGTTCTTGGATTGCCTAGAACTTAGAGAGGTAATGATTCTATTTTGGTAGTGGTTGATAGATTTTCTAAGATGGCTCATTTCATACCTTGTAAGAAGACATCTAATGCATTTCATGTAGCTGAATTATTCTTCAAGGAAGTGGTAAGATTGCATGGTTTTCCTAAATCTATTGTTTCAGACAGAGATACTAAGTTTACTGGTTATTTTTGGAGGACACTTTGGAAGAAGATGAATACTGATTTGAAGTTTAGTTCTACATTTCACCCTTAGACAGATGGACAGACTGAAGTTGTGAACAGAAGTTTGGGAAACTTGTTGAGATGTTTAGTTGGAGAGAAACCTGCTAATTAGGATTTGATTTTGGCACAAGCAGAGTTTGCATATAATAATTTAGTGAATAGAAGCACTAAGAAGACACCATTTGAGATTGTTAATGGATTTCATCCTAAGGGAACCACAGAGCTGAGAGATTTACCTACTGAGACCAGAAGAAGTGTTGAAGCTAATCATTTTGCAGAATACATGAGAACTTTACATGATGAAGTTAAAAAGAATTTGGAGGAGAGTAATTTGAAATATAAACAAAGAGCATACAAGAGAAGGAGACATAAATCTTTTGAAGTTGGAGATGAGGTTATGATTCATTTGAAGAAGAATAGGGATGGCATTGAAAAGATCTTGAATAGTAGAGTTGGCAAGAGTACAAGAGGAAAAGACTACATGGAATATCTAGTTCAGTGGAAAGACAAGCCAGTTGAGGATAGTTCATGGATTACACAAGCTGAGTTGGATCTTTATGATTCAAGTTAGATTATGAGTAGTTCCTGATGTGGACATCAGTTCTTTATTTACCCTAGGTGTCTGATGCAGGAGCATCTTGGGTCTTTGGCAATCTTGCATCAACCAAAAACATTTTCTGATTTCTGTACCTATTTGCTGTAGTTTTCTTTATAATATTTGAATTTGATAGTTTCATGGTGTGTGAAGCTTACATCATTTTGGGGACCTATTTTGGAACCTTCTCCTATGATCACATCAAGTTTGGATGGACTGTTTCAAAGTTACAGCTATTTTCCTTGCTGTCAGAACAGTGTTTTCCTATAGTTTTGGTGCTGATTGTTCATGTTGGTTCTCTTGATCCATAAGGAATATTATTTTTTTCACTTAAGGGCTTCAAGGGGACCTAAATTAATATCATTCCCCAAGAGCAAGATTCCAATTCAATATGATTCAAAATTTATGGCCTTTTTGGCATAGGACCTATTTTCTACCAGCTTTCACGTATGAGCTATTACTGCAGTTTTGGTGCTGATTGTTCATGTTGGCGACCTTGATCCATAATGAATTTTCTTTTGTGCACTTAAAGAATTAAATTAGACCTAAATTAATATCATTTCCCAAGAGTGAAAATTCCAATTCATTATGAGTAAAAAGTTATGCCTATTTTTCCTCAGGACCTATTTCCTGCCAGTTTTTTGGTGAAACGTGTGGTGTTTCTTCTTGTGTTGTTCTGTGTGATATGGGACCTTGAGCACTTAAATTAATTTTATTGGGTCAATTTAGGACCTAAATCCAAAGGTGCATCAATTTATATTCATTCTAGCATTAGTTTTGGTTCAAATCTTGAGACTAGACCTATATTGTAATTAAATGCCTGACTGGCCGACCTGTGGCTTAGCTAGCTATATAAGAGGTCTAGATTGATGTAGTAGAGAATAATGGGAGATATATAGGAAGGATTATCAAGATACATCATTGGGGAAAAAGATATGATGCAAGCTGTAATTCTGAATTCATAATTCTCATTGTATAAGGCCGAAACCCGGAAGGCCTCACAGTCGGGCATGTTGAAAGAAATAATATAATTCTTTGTTGTTGCTGCCAGTTGATTGTCTCATATCCATTATGTTTCCATTTATTTCATGTGATATTATATTTCTTCCATTGTGTAACTTTGAGCAAGGGCTTGTTGTGGATTCAAGTGGACTCAATTCTGCTTGATTCTGCTTGTATCTACCCTACCCCTGCGTCAAATCTAAACACAACTTTTGTAGGGTTTTCAACCTCCCAATAAATCTTGTTATTCATTTCCTTCCAAAGAATTTAGTAAACATGAGGAGGGAATTTTATCCATAATTATCTAACTAATAGGTTGCACATAGGCCCTTCCTAATCAATAATAAATTGGTCAAACCCACTATTGAAAATAGACTAATCTTAGACAACACCAACTACTATAAATCTCTAGACAATTGGTAGTGTATAAAAAGATGGGGAATAGACTTCTCTTGCTACTTACAAAGAATGCATCCATTAGGGAGTTGGAATCTCCTTTTAATGAGATTATCTTGAGTTAAAATTATATTATACAAATTTCTCCACCAAAAAAAGTTAACTTTATAGATCAAAGAGGGGTTCCAAACCTTCCTCCAGTATGAGGAAGAATCCTCCTTGGGCAGTAGAATGTAAGATGACTTCACTGTAAAATATCCCTTCTTGTCTTTCCTCCAAATAAATTCATCTTCCCTAGGAAAAAGAGGTATTCTAACCTTATTGATAATCCCCATTAGTTCCCTATCTTTCTAAAGCAAGCACAGTTGTTCCATGTAGCATTGGGTAAGATCCCTCCACCTCATATATAGGGAGATGTAATCAATCACTTTGTGGCCAAAGATTCATCTAGCAACATTCTTATGACCCCTTAGGCTCAAATAAGAATCCAACCTTCCTTCCCCTGCCTATACATCTTCCCATAACCTAATACTCCTACCAATTCCCACCTACCACTTCAGTCCAGATTGAATAGTGTTCCTACATTTTAAAATATTATTACAAATCTTAGAACTCGTGGGGATACCAAGGGTACTAAGAACTTTATAGAAGTTTTCAAAGTTAAGGTATTTGTCCTTCATGGGTTTATACAAGTTAGTCTTTTCCAAATTCATCATCCATCCCATCTTTGCAATCAATGATTTGTGAAGGATGATTATTTTTCTAATACCCAACCCTCCAAGATGTTTAGGCTTACAAATCTTGTCCTAGTTAACTAGAGCTAACCTTTTCTTTTCTTTAGTTCATGTCCATAGAAAGGATCATTGGAGTATTTCTAATTTCTCTACCATAATTCCTAAGATTTTAAATATGGAATTGAAGTAAATCGAGATGCCTCAAAGAGACGCCTTTAGCAACTGAAGCTTACCCACACTATTAAGGAGCTTACCTTTCCAACTAGCCAATTTCTTCTACATACGTTCTAAGATGGTTTTCCAATAGTGTAATGCCCTACCAGGGAACCCAAGAGAAAATAACCTAAAACATGCTACTAAGTTTGTTGAATAATTTTTTTTTAAAGTTAACATACATGATAAACATTAGTGCGGAAGCAATTACCATTTATAGACATTAACACAACATCCAAAATAGATTACAAATCTTGAGGGCCCCATGACATAGAATTACTTAAGAACAAAACACATCTAACTAACATCAACAAAAGATACCATAACATAAATAATATAATTACATCACCTAAAAATAAATACAATCCTCATGAACATCCATGGAATATAAATAAACACACATCCACTGCACATTTTGCAGGGTATGTGGTAATTGTGTGTGTGAAAATTGTACCTGATCTGTAGACACAACACTTAGTAAAACATTAGAGGTTAGTGATAATCAAAATCGTGCAAAATTGAAATCTAATCTAACCAAGCGATTTACTGCCTTCTAATAGGTGCGAGATTGATGTTCTCAGATTGTAATCGAGATCAGTGACCTAGATGACACCTAAATGAAGGATTTGAATGCAAAAGATGGATATGAAATTGAATGCAATTAATCTATATTTTTGATATTTTCTATGCAATAAGAATGATAAACTGATATGCTATGAATGCTATTGAAAACTGATCTAACAATGAAGATTCTAACAATGATATGAAAACTATGAAATTCTATGCCAAGATATAAAAGCTATGCAATTGAAATTGATCTCACAACGCTTTGAATTCGCAAGTTGATTTCCTCAGCCTCCAATTCTCCAGCGTGATTGTGCAAAATATGTGGATGCTTGGATGCAAATTTGAGAGATGAATTATGAAGAGCTGAGCCTTGTTTTTATAGAAATCTAGGGCTTTGGAGGTTGTGAAAGAAAGCCATAAATCACTCAAATAACTCAGGTTGATTTTTGAGTTATTTTTAAATAAAGATAATTAAGTCACAAAAATCATGCAAAAGCACAGTTCAACTCAAATTAGAAGTTTAGATCCACTTTAAAACTCCAAAAGATGTTGAGTTTCAAAAAGCTAACAACTTGCATTGATTTTCCAATTTGAGTTTAACTGGTCCTTGAATGTGCACATGGATAATTATGATTTAATAAATAAATAAAGTGATTTATGCTTAACTTAACTGCTTTTTGAAATAAAATAATTAATTTATGGGTTAATTAACTATTTTATCAAACTTTTATTAAAAACTATATTATTAAATAATGACAACTTGCTTTAATTAATTAAATAAGAATTTAATCAATTATTCATAGGAATTTTAATTTATTGTCAAAATTAAATAATACAATTAATAATAGATAGAATTAAATTTAATTAAACAATTAAGTGGAAAATATTAAATCTAATTAATTAAATATGAAAATATTCAATTAATCAAACTTTAGGATAAATTGGATTTATTGCCAAATAATCATTAAATTAAAGATAATTATGATAATTAGGAATATTACTAGGAATATTCCCCGATGTAGAATTTAAGATAATCAATTATGATTCGATGATGTTTAGATGTGCCTTAGGTTAGGACTTTGATGTCGATTTCATTTGAATTGAAGATGTAGGAGATTAATGAACTTATAGCCCATTTTTGGGGTATTACATTTTGCCCCTCTTTGAATTACTGTGTGAAGCGCAGTGGTTCAAAGATAGTCTGTGTTTGATAAAGATATGAAACTGATTCAAAAGATAAACTGATCTCAAGATAGAAATCGATTGAAAGATATTGAGATAGGAGTTGATTGATATTGAATTGATATGGAGATAATAGGTCCTGAATGACCAAAGATAATGTTCACTGTAGCAGCAAATGAACCGATGATTGTGAATGACTGTCAAAATACCTGATTCTAAACCTTAGGATTGATAAGAAGTGAGTGACCCATTCTAGACTCGATTGTCTTAGCAGAACTAGTAGGTATCACATCTGAACCCTTCAGTTGTCGAAGAACCAAGGAAATAACACTAATGAACCGATGGTTGCAAAAACTGATACAGTTTACAAGATTAGGAGAATACCAGATTGATATGGATCGACGAATCTGATATGCCCCAAGTGATGATAGATTTGCCCCGAGTGATGAGGACTTTTGATGAATCAACAACTAGACGTGATTGTTTGTCTTGATCACTAATGGAAGATATTGATAGACTTGATCGATAGAATTTGATTTACAAACTTTGAATGATGTGCAATACCATGCCCCCTTCGGGATGAAAATTGAAATCTGACAAGAAAAAGTCAGCGTTGATAGTTCAGAAGCATGCTTATTAATTTGAAAAGTGGTTATACACGTCCGAGAATGCATTCTACATCGTTTGGAGGTCATGGAGACCGAATTTGACTAAGTTTGACCATGAGTTGACCATGGTTGACCAAGTTGAAATTTTTAATAGTTTGATGTAAGATAATCAGTTAAGTTGAATACTAGATTTCTATGATGATCGAAGGTCGAATATGCAAGCAGTTAATAATATGAATGATCTCAGATTTTAATTTTGATCCTGAAAAAGGATTCTCCTTGTTGTTTCATTGGAGGAACCTTCATGTGAGATTCAGCTCTTGTTAGACTTGAAGAATTGATATGAAGAATCATTTAAGCATTGAAGTTCCTTTAATCATTGTGAGATCATGCAAACATGCAAAATGCAAAGAGACATGCAAAATGAAATGCAACCTAAGACCTAGGACCTACTCACTGATCATATGTCGATTTGTTATCATCATTGAACTTTTAGGTAATCGGATAAATCAATACAATGCCCACTAGCTATGAAACCATAGACATATGAATATCAATTTGTATGCACAAGAATCAATACAACACCCACTGGTCAACAACCATGGATATATGAATATTGATTTTGTTTTTGGAATGTTAGATTAGATATAAGCACCAAGGCACAAACGCCAGGATGACCTGAATATCATGTCCATTTTGATATAGCAATTTGTACAAGCATCAAAACATAAACGTCGTGATAACCTAAATACACCTTGCATTGCAAACACATCAAATAGTCAAGAGATCATTCTAAATCCAATGTGAATTACCCGTAGTGACCCTTTATCATTCACATCCTTAGGCAAGATCACGTTTCACAGTAGGAGAAAGAATTCACTTCAAAAAGACAATAGTTAGATCAAACTTCCTTGAATTTTCTGGGTATCAATGGTTGAGGTATGCATGGCCATCCAATTCAAGATAGAGGCTCTTATAGTCGGACACCATTTCAGTCCGGAATTTCCAAAGTTGTTAGATTTTCACATACAAGCAGAAAACAAAGAAAAGATTATGCCCCCAGTCATCACTCTCTAAATCCTACAAAGGACATCATCGAAGAGCTCGAAGGGACACAATATGCAAAAATCTCAATGCGAATCAATAAGCATACAAGGAGATAAAAGCATGTAAAAAGCATAGATTATTTTCAGTTGAGTTTTGATATTTGATTGCGTTGTTGTAGATGCAAAATCCTTTCTGGAGACGAGACTGGCTGACTGACTCAACTTGAAGCTTCAAAGGACTCTGACTGGATAGGATACATCTAAGATACATTGGAGGCCATAGGATATGACATTGATTGCCCCCAAGTTTGAACATGGATAGGATACAGACGCGCAAGCTGATTGGTGTACAAACTGACTTATTGAAAATTGGAAATGTTGAAACAAACTGGGAGATATGTATAACTAAAGCAAGACTGAAAGCTAGGAAAGACCAAAATTGTGCTGATAGATGGAGCGTTTGGAACAAGTGGCACCCGTTTGCCAGGTTTTCACCATCTTGGCAGAGATTCTATTTTTGCTACCAAGGCACTTTTTCTTTTTTTTCATTTTTTTTTGTATTTTTCATTTTTTCAATTTTTTTGTACTTTTGATATTTTTTTATTTTTTTGGACTTTTGATATTTTTTTTATTTTTTTGTGAATCATCAAAGCACCTATTGCTAGGTTTTCACCAAGATGTTCATTTTTTCAGGACTTTTTCTGATTTTTAAGATTTTTTCAGGACATTTACCAAGCACTGAATGCCTTAGGCATAGAATTTCTTCAGATGGAGAACGTTGATTGGTTCTCGGAGCTGTTCTCCTTCAGTCATTGAGAGTTGATAGGAACCAGAGCCAAAAGTAGCAGTGATAACAAAGGGACCCAGCCAGTTGGGTTCAAACTTCCCCTTGTGTTCTCGATGGGATTGATTTTTAGGATTTTCTCTCGAGACTAGATCACCAACCTGAAATTCTCTGTGTCAGAATTTCTTGTTGTAGCCTCTAGACATTCTTTTCTGATACACTCTAAGATGATCATACGTTGCTTGCCTGCGCTCATCTAGTAATTCCAGTTCTTGTAACCTAGACACTCTGTAGTCATCATCAGTGACAAGTCCATGCATTTTGATTCTGAGTGATGGGATTTCAACCTCAATAGGCAGTACCACTTCAGACCCATAAACTAAAGCGAAAGGTGTAGCCCCTATAGGCATTCTGATACTAGTTTTGGATGCCCAGAGAGCTAGATTGATCATGAGATGCTAGTCTCTTCCCATTTTATTCACTGTTCTGTGCAATATCTTCAGGAGATTTTTGTTTGAAGCCTCAGCTTGTCCATTCCCTTGAGGATAGTAAATAGAAGACCAATGTTGTGTAATCTTGAATTTAGCACATAAGTCATCTAGATCTTTGTTTTTGAATTGTCCCCCGTTATCTGTGATTATAGAGTGAGGGATCTCATATCGGTAAATGATGTAGTTCAGGATGAACATAGAGATCTGTTTCCCTGTTGCTTGTGTTAGAGGAACTGCTTCTACCCATTTTGTAAAATAATCTATAGCTGTGATTATATGGGTATGTCCATTAGAAGAGTACGGATGGATAGCACCTATGAGATCAAATGCCCATTGTTGAAAAGGCCATTATGTAGTAAAGGGAATCAGATCTCTTCCTGGAGCATGAATCAAGTTGCCATGTACTTGACACTGTTGACAGTTTTTAGCAAATTTAATAGCCTCTTTCTCCATTTCAGGCCAATAGTACCTAGCCTTAATAAGTTTTTGAGCTAACGTTAAACCGTTCAAGTGTGACCCACATATACCCTCGTGGACTTCCTCTAATGCACATTGAGACTCTTCCCATTCTAAACATCTAAGAAGTGTACCATCTAGACCTCATTTGTATAGATCATTACCAATGATGACATATCGGGATGTGGATCAGATAAGGTTTCATTTCTCAAAATGGTTAAAGGACTCAGGGATGATTTGGTCGTGGAGATAGGAGAATAGATTTTTGTAGCGAGATGAGTCATAACCTACAATAGTGCCAATCATGCGGGTTTCAGGGGAGTCATATGTAGGATAGGATAGGGCTTCTATGAGGAACTCATAGCGTAGTTCATGTTCGGGCTGCTATAAGAGAGTAGATAATGTTGCCATTGCATCGGCAGCCTTATTCTCCATTCTGGGTATTTTCTCAAATGTGATAGAGATGAAGTATTTCTTTAAATCATCTACCATTCTCTTGTAAGGAATGAGCTTTTCATCTTTGGTTTGGTACACATCATTAACTTGGTGGATAACCAGTTGTGAGTCTCCATGGATGTGCATCTCTATAACTCTCCACTGTATTGCCATTTTCATACCATTGAGAAGTGCCTCATATTCAGCAATATTGTTTGTGCAAGGAAACTTTAGTCTAAATGCTTTGGGTATTGAGTATCCTTGAGGAGTGATGAACAATATGCCTGCTCTAGATCCATTCTGTGTGTAGGAGCCATCAAAGAATAACCACCATGTTCTAGAAGAGAAGTGCATGATAGAGGAATCGGGAAATTCCATTTGCATGGATGTATCATCAAACAGTGGTGCTTCAGCTAATTGATCAGCAATGACCTATCCTTTGATAGCTTTTCTTTCAACATATTCAATGTCAAATTCGCTCAAGAGCATGACCCATTTAGCTAGTCTACCTGTGAGGGTAGCTTTGCTTAGTAGGTACTTCAGTGGATCAATCTTAGCTACCAAATGAGTGGTATGAGCTAACATGTAATGTCTCAATTTCTGTGATGCAAAGATCACAGCCAAACAAGCTTTCTCAATCATAGAATAGTTCTTTTCATATGCCACCAATGTTCTGCTTATATAGTAGATGGCTCTTTCCTTTTTGTTCTCATCATGTTGTGCTAGTAATGCCCCCAGTGATGTATCTGTTGCGGAGACATATACTATTAATGGCTTCCCATGAATAGGAGGCATCAATATAGGTGGATTTGATAGATACTTCTTGATATGGTTAAAGTTGTTCTCGCATTCTTCATTCCATGCAAAGGTCACACCTTTATGTAATGTTTTTGTAAAAGGTTGTGATATGTCAGCTAACTGTGATATGAATCTTCTGATGGATTGTACTCTACCTTGCAACATCCTCATTTGACTGATGTTTGTGGGAGGTTGCATCTCTATTATAGCCTTGACTTTAGCCGGATCAACTTCAATGCCTTTCTTTGAAACTATGTATCCTAAGAGCTTTCCAGAAGTGACACCAAAAGCACACTTCTTAGGATTTAGTCAGAGACTAAACTGTTCCATTCTATCTAGGATCATGCTCAAGTCTGTTAGATGTTCAGTTCTCATCATGGATTTTTCCAAGGTATCATCCATGTAATCCTCCATTGTTTTATGCATCATATCATGAAAAATAGATGTCATTGCTCTTTGATATGTAGCTCCATCATTTTTGAGTCCGAATGGCATAACATTCCAACAAAAGGTTCCCCACGCACATGTGAAAGCTATTTTCTCTTAATCTTCTGGAGCAATTTTGATTTGGTTGTACCCAGAAAAGCCATCCATTAAGGAATACATTTCATATCCCGCAGTCATGTCCACTATCATATCAATGTTAGGCAATGGAAAATCATCCTTAGGGCATGCTCTATTCACATCTCTAAAGTCCGTGCACACTCTGATTGAACCATCTAGTTTTGAAATAGGTACAATGTTAGAGATCCACTCAGCATAGTCTATGACACGGATGAATCCAGCTTTGAGGAGTTTTTCTAGTTCTACTTTGACTAAGAGTGCAACATGAGGATGCATCTTTCTCAATCTTTGTTTGATTGGTTTTACTCCAGGAGCAATGGATAGATGGTGCATAATGAGATTGGGATCCAATCCTAGCATATCTGAATATTTCCATGCAAAGTTGATCTTTTTGTCTGATAAGAATGTAGTGAATTTCTATTTCTCTTCTTTCGATAGAGATTGTGCTACATGTACCAATTGTGGTTCCTCTGGTGTACCCAAATTGATGGATTGAGTTGGCTCAATCAGAACTGGAGATCTATCCTGTAAAACTCGGAAGGACATCAAATATCTCATCCTTAGGTGCCTTAGAGAGGTTTTCACCTTCAGATATGTCCTTTCTTTTTACTTTTGTCAGTTTTGAGACTGCCACAAAGTGGTTTTCACCCTCAAAGCTCTTTTTCTTTTTCTTTTTATTTTTTTGACTAAGATATTTGATGTCCGACTCGGTCATGCTGACGCTCAGTTCACTGATGGAAGTCCTCATAGGCTTGACTGCATTGAGGTAACAAGCAAGGGCATAGTCACTTGGAAAGGTGTAGATACCATGGCTTGGGTTCATGGAAGTTCGGTCAATAAGATCAGGGCGTTGGATAGTCAAAGCAGGAAAGGCTTGGGATATGGTGTTCACAGTCATGGATATGTCATCATTGGTCCTAACCTGACACTCAAGTTCAAAGGTGATATTACAACTCAAAATGTTTAACTCGTGAATAGGCTCAACATCATCATGGGAGTCCTCTTCAGCCATAGGTGGATCAGACATGTTAAGTTCATTGTTTCGCTCTAGACCTACGTTGGTTTGATATACATATTGGTGAATAAAATCAATATATTTCTCTGTTATAAGCTCATCTTCTTCTGGAATGGCACCCCATTCATAGTCATTTGACTCAACTTCTGATTCAGGATCTCTAGGAAATCTTAGAAAATGTGTGAAATCAGGATGAATACCCCAAGAAGGATTACCCTCAGTCTCTGACTTGAATTCATATTCATGGGAATCAGTGTCAAAATAACTATGCCCTTCTTCTTGATCAATTTGATTGCCTTCGAGATTAGTTGGTTCTTGTGGTGCAACCATCTCTTGCGCTACAGTAGGTTCTTGTGTTTCTACTACATTAATTCTTCTGATAGGATCATCTTTATCATCAAGAAGATATTTGATCTCTTTAGGCAATTTTTCATAGGGGATAAGCTCAGAGCTATCTGAATCATCATCAGAGGGTTCTATTTCTTCTTTCTTAAGAAGGGGTTCTCCTGGTGCAATTTGTTCTATGACATGAGAACAACCACCTTTGAGATGATAAGGTCTCTTTGTAAAGCCTAAGCCTGCAGTATCTTTGTTTGTTCTACTAGTATGTGGAATGGGTGTCACAAGACCCTTTCCTCTGATTCCTAGAGGTCCTTGACTGGAATATCCCATCTTAGCTATTAATTTGTTCCCTGGACCATACAAATTAGAAGGGATTGTAGGTGCTATAGATTCACTAGGTTGGACAATTTTAGATTCAGAATCCTCTTTGTATAGCCATGCAAGCACAGCTTCATCCTCCTCAAATTCTTGTTTGGATACTTGCTTCACCACAAAATTTCTTTTGTATGCTTCCATAGGTTCCTTAGGTTCTGATTTAGACTGCTTCAAGGATTGTCCATATGACTTAGGTGAGATTGGGAGAGATGTCAGAGACAAGACTGGCTCTATAGTGTATTCTCCCATCCCATTTTCTTTGATATTGATCTCTTTAGCAATGTCTTCCATCTTGGATGTGGAAGCCACATTTTGTTGCTTGATGGAAGATTCTCTGTTATTGGGAACAAGCTTATCGGCACTTTCCTTCAATGTATTGCAAGTTGTACTCAGATCTGCTGGGATAGTAACCTCCACTCCTTCATAGGGAAATTTCAAGCATTGATGGTACGTAGAAGGAATAGCTTGCATTTCATGTATCCAGGGTCTCCCTAGAAGGATATTGTAAGCCAATGGTAGATCAAGCACCTGACATGTGGTATCTTTGATGACCGGACCCACTCGGATGGGTAAGACAATGGTGCCTTTAGAAGCTCTTTCTTGTTCGTCATAGGCTTTTATGGTGATCTTCTTTTGAGGATCAATAGCCATCTCTGAGAATCCCAACTATGTGATTAAGCTATAAGAACAAATGTTGAGGCCTGCGCCCCCATCTATCAACACACATTTGACTCGATGGTTCTGGATCAAGACTTCTATGTGAAAGGGCTGATTATGTGGGTGACTTAGGGAGTTGTCATCTTCCTCTGAAAAGGAGATATATTGCAGAGATGTTAGATGACCAACCATAGTCTGGAACCTATCTAGATCTAGATCATCAGGAACATTAGAGCCGAGCAAAGCTTTGTCTAGGATATCTCTGTGAGCTGGAGATATTCGAAGTAACTCAAACATAGAGATTTTGGCATTGGTATGCTGGAGTTGTTGGATGATGATGTAAGATGTAGGTCTTGTATCCTTTGGATTGGAAGATTTTGAGGCAACCTTCTGTTTAGAAGCAGATGTGAGATTGAAAGGTATCTTAGGGACATTAGATAAACTTGGTGTTTGTCCTTTCAGATGAGCCTGAGCTTGTGATCTGGTAACTGCATTAGCTGAGGATTTCTATCTCTTTGTACAATCATGATGACATTGCAGCTCTTAGAGAGACATGGTTCAACCATATTGATGACAGCATTGTTTCCAGGGTAGGCATAGTTGACTTTTGCCCCCATGTTAGGTTGAGAAGTGGAAACTCCCTTGCCATGTTGTGGAAATGGTTCTGTAAATGCTGTGTGATCATTATTGCTGGTAGGATTATCGATCGTAATGTCCCCCTGATCTATCAAGTCTTGAATGGTATGCTTCAAGTGGAAGCATCCATTAGTTCTATGGCCTTTAGTCCGATGGAAAGCACAAAATTCATTATCTTTCCACCAATATGGTTTTGGATCCGGATCATGGTTTTGGATTGGTGGTAAAGAGATCATGTTATCAGCTATCAGGGTTCTCAGGGTAGATTCCAAAGATTCTCCCAGGGGAGTAAACTTTCATTTATTATCCCATCATTTGAATGGCTTCTTTGGAGATGGTTCAGCAAATTTTTGCTCTGAAGCTTCAATGGCTTTGGTGGCAAGGGTGAGATTGTAGGCCAATGCCTTTGATGGGGTGTGGATAGTGTCAACAACACCATCAAAGACGATACCTTTGTTCCTATTCCAGCTCTTGTTTTTATCTTTTGAGCTAGATCCAGATTCAGACTTGTCCTTTTGAAGTGTGATTTCTCCTTTCTTGACAAGTACTTTCTCAATCTTGATTGCATTATCCACCATTTTATCAAAAGATACATGATCTTGCATTTGTAATGGATAATTGAGCTCTGGAACAAGGTTATTGATAAAGATTTCAAGTTTCTCCATTTCAGGAATTGGTCTAGCATATAGAGAAAACTTCTTTCGCCACCTCTTGAGAAAAGTTAGGAATAATTCCCCTGGATATTGCTTGAGGTTACAGATATTGATCATGGTAATCAGATGTTGAATATTGTAGGAATATTGTTGATAAAACAATTTAATCAATTCCTCAAAAGTTTTGATCGTAGAAGGTAATCTTGAAAACCACTGAATGGATGCTCCTCCCAAGGATCTAGGAAAAAGATGCATTAGATAAGTCGGTTCATGCATGAATTCCATGGATTGCATACAGAACTCTCTGACATGATCTTGAGGATCAGAGTGTCTATCATATTTGTCATACTTTGGTATCTCCACTTTGTAATACCTCTCCTATGCTGATACTTGGACTTTCTGATTTGGACATTCTATTGTGATGGTTAGGACTATACATTTACGTTTATGCTTTATGGATGATGTTATGTTTATCAGATGATTAATATGCTCATTTATGGTTATATCATTTATATGTTTATGAGATTTGAAAATCATCTATTTTTATATGTCTTATGGATCTAACCCAATGATTTAAATACTAACCATTATCATGATCTTCTATGTTGCATGGATATGTGACTGATGTGTTTTTATGACTCAGGATGAAGTCGTAGTTACTCACTCAGTTGAGGTCCACACGATGTATCGATCCTAGTCATCTACTTGCATATATTTGATTTGTATATCCATATGTATATGTATGTATCTCTTCTTGGTGATGCAGGATTGCAGGTACCGGGTATCGTCTCCACCTGGCTTCACAGGTCTGAGCGATCTCTCAAAATCCTCGATTGTTGTTGTTGTTACGGAGATATCACCAGGTTCCACAGGAAGAAACCTCACCTTTGATCCTTTTACCCTTAGGTGGGAGGTGTCAAGTTAGTCCCTTGTGTGGAGGCATTATGCAATCTTGTAGTTGGTTGATTTGTGGATCTGGTAGCTACGTCTTGTCTTCATGGCATGTTCAAAGTTGTAAGTAGATTTTTGATAGGTATGACTTAGTAATTTATCATTATTAAAAGTTACGTATATGCATACTAGTGTGAACGAGTTGGTATGTGATTTAAATCGTGAGATTTAATATCATTAATAATAAATAATATATTTTATAATAATGTTATTTTAATATTTAATATTAATAATAATGTGTATGATTTATGGTATATGTACCATAAGCATATGGGTGCACACATATGCCTATGAATACATATATTAATATATATTATTATATAATAAATTAATTATTTGTGTGAAGGAAATTATTCTTATGTTATTCTTATTAGTGGTAAATAGGATTGGTAAATTCTATTACCATGGCTAAGTAAGTTAGGAAATTAATATTTAAGAATATATTCTCTATTTTGTCATCCTTAAATTTAGGAGACAAAAAAAATAAAATTAAAACCTTATTAAATAAAATATGATTACCCCTTACGGGAATGGTTTTACAAACCATATTATTAACCATATTATTAACTATATTATTAACGGGTGAGAGGTTGGGATGGTTGCACAATTGGTTTACCCGTGCAACCACCACCTCCATTTTATTTACCGGAAGATTTCTTGTGTAAGGGAGGGGAGGAATATATATATATATATATATATAGAGATATATATTATGATTGCCAGAGAAAAATTTGGGGAGATTCAGAAAAGTTTGGCATTTGGATTTTGGAAAATAAAGGCTGGAGAGTTCATCCAGGAAGAGTTTGAGGCTTGCTGGAAAGAGACAGAGAGGAAGGATTCATCTTCATCAACCGGATTCCGCAGGACTCCAGGTTGGATTCCATCCTGAGAAATAGGTTTAATTTAATAGTATGAATGTGATTTTTAGATTGGTTGAAAGTTTCTGTATGTGTGTTATTATTGCAAAACATAGGTGTAATGTCGTATTATTATTGTATGGTGTAGGGTGAATATATTAATGTGTTCTGTAATAGTATATTATTGCAGACGGTTGATAGATTAATGTATTCTGCAATAACGTATTATTACAGAATGTTGAAGTATTAAATGTATTATTATAATATGTGAAACATCATTGCATTATTGGTAATAGTGTGTGTAGTATGATATTATTTTGTCAATCGTCTGTACATTATACAAATGTTGTATTAGTGTAATACAAATGCTATATTATTATATTATTCCGTCATTTAATATTCTATCAATACAAACATTTTAACATTTTAATATGAATTCATTTGGTGACGTTTATACAATATAAATATTATTTTGGTTTCTGAAATATATATGTTTCAATAAAACATTTGAGTTATGTTTTATTTTTATTTTTAAAAAAATATAATAAAATAAAATGTCAATAACATTTAGTAAAATCATTTAAACTTTTAGTAAAATATAGGAGAATAATAAGGAGGAAATATAGGAAAAATTATAGGAAAATAATAAGGAGGAAATATAGGAGAAAAATAAGGAGAGATTGTAGGAGGAAAATAAAATAATGAAATACTAAATAGCCTATTTAAAAATGACTTTAAATCTATTTTGTTTTCTTTTATTATTTAGTGGTAGTTTGTTTTTAGTGAATATTAAATTTGGAATATTGAAATTTCTATTAAATTTAGTTATTATTTAGTAGGAATTTCATAGTATAGTTTAGTTTATAAATTTGTGATTTTTAGATTTTAGATTTTCATAAAACTAGACTTAGCCAAATTTCAAGATTAGTCAAATGTCAGGCCTAGACTGAAATCTAAGAAGCGTTATTTTGGCGTATGGAAATTTGTGAAAACCTTAAATGTGTTTGGCAGAGGTTATGTCCAGTGCATTTAGATGCCTTAATAGGGTTAGGATGTGTTTAGGAAGTAGTTTAGGGTTAGGGTTGTCTAAAGGATCAGGACATTCTAAATATCCTTAAACGTTCCTAATTTCCCTAAACGTTCATAAACTATCTTATTAGTTTCTACTCTTTGATGCAGTCTTACAAATGTGTTTATGATATGTTTTACTATGTTTGTGATGTGATTGTGACATGTGGGTTAAGGGTAGGAAACCTAAGAACCCCTAAGTGAGTGGCTCTCAGTGCGGGGCCGGGGCCCTAAAGTGGCTAGACCAGGATAACCGACTGAAGAGTTATTTAACAAGTGAAAACTTAATTAAACTTATGGGAATGGGTTAAAACATTAAAAAGATTAAATGTGCCTCGCCCATGCCATTAGTGCTAGTAAAGGCTATGGATGGGAGTGGGAGAAGGTACCTATGCGTAGGTACGATCGAATGGCACTTGTCTGTATGAAAGGCATTCGATTCGACATGTGCCTACTTGGGGGTCGGGGCCCAGTGTGGCTAGTACCAGGACAACCCAAGGGGTGAGGGCTATGCGATGACACTCACTTAGGTTGTTGCTTAGGATTTTCTACCCAAACCTTAGAACCCTTGTGAAGTGAACCTCATTTGTGGAATTGTTATTCAACCCTTTGTAAAAACCTAGTAAGTTATTTCTTTGTGGGCTTGGTGTTTATCTCCTAGCACGGGGGAGTGGGCCTTTTAGGTATCCACATGGTTGGGTGGTAAATCTTTTATCGAGGTATCTTTTGGCGGATGCAGTGTTTGGAGATTCATGCTTGCTTATGTACCAGTTTTGAAGAATGAAGGCTTTGTAATTATATTTCATTTTGTAAAATTATTGTTACCTCCCATGAGGAGATGAATGTAATGTAATCATTGATGTGATTCAAAATGATGTATGGGTAGACTTAGGAAAAAGGGAAAAGGGAAATGTGAACTTTATGTTTAAGATGTATGTTGGAAAAGAAAAAGGATTTTGTAACATTCCAAGTTATGTAATATATGTGCAATGTATTTAGATGAGTTTTATTTGATTTTAAAAATTTATATTGTTCATAAAGGATACTTAGGAATATAGATGTTTAAATGGAAAGTTGAAATGAAAATATTTTGTATTTCTTAAAGATATGATGTAATTTGTTTTGAGAACTTTATCTTGTTCTTAGTTTACTTAATGACCTTAAATGAATCATGCATTAAATAAAAGGGAACCTTGGAGGAAACTAAGTTTAGGTTTTGTTCATATTATTGTTTTGAAAATTTAAAAAAATAAATAAATTTTTTCTTAGGTTTTCTTTACAAAGAGAATCTTTGTTCTCTTCCCGGTTCCCTTGCGGGGCATGACACACTTTCTTTGGAAATGGTGGCATATACAAGTTTTTGTCGAACGGGAAAGGACATAGGGCCTCCATGGAGAACTCCTTGGGTTCCTTCTCCTGCTTAAGATTGTTAAATTCAACTTGTATAGCATGCATCTATTTTGTCATAGCTGTGAGTGGAGTTTCTTCCTCATATGTGATTATATCATCAACGTTAAAGTTGGGAGGAAGCTTAGCCCCTTCCTGGGCTAATTGTAAAAAGTATGCTTCTCTATCCACTTTCAAGAAATGCCTCATCATTCTCTTGAATTCATCATCATTCTGACATCGATGGATTTCAGAGGGGGTAGGTTCTTGGTCAGCATTATGTTGAGAATGGTGTCCTTGGGACCCTCCTGCTAGAGAACCATGGTTTGTCCCTGCTTGAGACATGGTAGGAGTTTTTGCGCTCCCTAGAATAGATTGAGGAGGAGTTTGTTGATTACCTCTATGAGTTGATAGAGGAGGTATGTAACCAATTTTCAATCAAAAGTTACCAAGACCGTCGTCTTCATAGATACCTGACTTGATGAGTTGTTCAAGAGTTGGACCTGGGGTATTGGTCAAAAGCAAGTGCTGAGATGTTTCTTCTGATTTCTTGTGTGAAGAAGCTCTTGTATCCACCATTAACTTTGAATGAAACAAAAGAAAAGGATGAAGACAACTGAAGAACAATTTGATTCGAGAAAATTGGATGGCACAACCTTGTCAAGATTATGATAGTTTTGAAGATCTGATGAGATGTGGGTGAAGGAAACTGTGCCTTGGATGTATGGGATAGATCGCCTAAAAGATAGCGGACATGAGTTCTCAACTCTTAGTCTATTTTTGAAGATTGATTGAAGATTGATAGTTATGACAAGGTTTTGACATGAGATAAAAAGGACTCAAATTGATCAAACAGAAGACTAGATCAGATTCAAAAGATCAAACTCAAAAAATGGTAGAATGCTCAATAGCTACTGCTCTGTTCCTGACACAATGATATTTTTGACAGATTCTGGAACTAGGCTGGAAAAATTGGATATCTTGCAATTCGACAATTTCTGACAACTCTCTCAAACTTTTCCAAATGACACTCTACAGACTCATACGACACTGGGTAGTCTATGAAATGATAGTTGCTAAACTCGTACGACAGTTGGGTAGCAATGAAACGACAGTTGTAAATATCATACGACAGTTGCTAACAGGATTTTGACTTCCTTGGATTTGTTGGCATGAAAACTCGTACGACACTGGGTTCTCAATCATACGACAGATGGGCAATACTGAAATGACATTTGACAAAAATTCGTACGACTTTTGACTTCCTGAAACAACTTTTGACTCCAGAAAGAATTTTACGTCAATTTTTGCAAAATTTAAGGTTTTCAGTTCTGGATTGTTTGCAAATTGTACTATCTAGATTTTGAAGGTTATACTAGATTTGATCATTTTTAATAGCCAAGTAGATAAACAAACATGCAGAACAGCAAGCAAGTGATTCCAAGCACATCTGAAAATAATGAACAAGGGAAAAAGCAACCTTGCGCATGAACAATCAAGTGACCAAATTGTGCTAATCCCTGAGAGTACTAATTGTGTATGTTCTGAAAAGTTTTGCAATAACACACATATACCTGAAAGTGAAAAATTGGCCCCTCTAGGGTTTTTAGTAATGGCTTGACTCTGCAACTTTTATGATTCAAAGGGGTGAACTCCAATCCCGGTGCACCAGGGTTTTGACACAGTCCGAGAACTTAATCTTCAAGAGCTGCTAGGGAGATTTGACAACCCAACAATGAACCATACCCATGGAGATTTCTTCCACAAGGACATTTATATAGCGGCTGTCACTACCACGGTGAAAATGGCTATGACCGCTTGAGGTTCTATCAACGCAGTTTTCCCTATGAAGGGATTTTTCGCTATGGTTAACCCTCTCTAAAGGTGACTCACAGATTTATACCACAAGGGGACTTGGCTCCAGATTCAAGGTTTTGACACCTCTTCACTTTTAACCCAAACAAAGCAAGCAGATTAATCCGACACGCTAAGACAAAGTTTTTGTTCCACCAAGGTCTGAGATATCAACTCCACATGATCTATGAACCTCTCCAGGGAGAGAATGTATCAATCAATAAGAGAAGACACACTAACCAATTTTGATTCACCAAAGCTCATGATATCAACCCCACGTGATCTATCAACCTCTCCGGAGAGAGAATGTGTCGATCAATAAGAGAAGACTCACTAACCAAGTTGAATGTGAAACACACTAAGTATCCTCCCTACCTACAAGGATTCTATCGTCAAGGAAGGATTTCACTAGGAATCTAATCTCTCAAGAATCACGAATAGTGTTCATAGGGCCTAATTACTATGTGAGCACAGATGTATGTTCCGAAAGCAAATCTGCCAAAAGCATCCAAAAAATAGAAAGAGGAACACTTAACGCTTAAAGCGAATATGAGATGAGTCCACAAGGTGGAACACTTAACACCTCACACAAGCTGAAAATGAGTCCCCAACTTAGAAAACAAGTGAGTTCCTAAAAGCACAAAAGGGTTGCCAAGTGGAACACTTAACGCTTCTGTCCTGTTGACCCCTCCCCTTTATGGCACTGAGATTGCAACCATGGGGCAGAAATGAGGGGCCGACAGATTAGTGAGTCCAATAACCCCAGATAGCCATCAGATAAATCATAAGTATTCTAAGACTACTTAATGAATCCTTAAGGGATCACAACCTAGTATCAAATTATGCAAGTGTGTAGAAATAGATCAAAAGCATGAAAAGATGAACACAAGCTTGACACGTGAGAGATTTATTTTAAGTCCAAATCAAAATGTTTTCAGAACAAGGAGAATACCTCATGATCCTCGCAACGCGCTTAGTAGATTTTACCTGATTTTTAGCAATTCTTGCACTTTTCCCAATCAAAACCAGTAGAGAGCAATCAAAAACAGAGAATTTCAATTGTCAAAATTAGTAGTTAGCCAAAATATAAAAATCAAATCTGATACTCTGCTGTGAAAAATGAAACGATAGTCAAAAACTAGTACGGAAACTCGTACGACAGTGGGTATGCTCCCAGACGACAATCCAGAAACTCGTACGACACTGGGTATGCTACCATACAACAGTTGAGCTCCCAAATGATAGTGGGTATGTAATGAAATGAGTCTCGATCCGATAGACTGTCGTATGACAGTGGGTCCAGTATCATACGACAGTGGGTATGCTCCCATACAACATTTGTTAGAAACTCGTACGACAAATGTACGGACAAAAATTAAAAATCATAGTTTTGCACAGATCCCGAGAAGAAAAAGATAGAAATTGATAGAATTGAATTGGAAACCCATTTCAGGGCCCCACGGTGGGTGCCAGAAATGTGTGTGTGAAAATTGTACCTGATCTATAGACACAAAACTCAATAAAACATTAGAGGTTAGTGATAATCAAAATTGTGCAAAATTGAAATCTAATCTAACCAAGTGATTTACTACCTTCTAATAGGTGCGAGATTGATGTTCTTAGATTGTAATCGAGATCAATGACCTAGACGACACCTAAATGAAGGATTTGAATGCAAAAGATGGATATGAAATTGAATGCAATTAATCTATATTTTTGATATTTTCTATGCAATAAGAATGATAAACTGATATGCTATGAATGCTATTGAAAACTGATCTAACAATGAAGATTCTAACAATGATATGAAAACTATGAAATTCTATGCTAAGATATAAAATCTCTGCAATTGAAATTGATCTCACAACGCTTTGAAATCGCAAGTTGATTTCCTCAGCCTCCAATTCTCCAGCGTGATTGTGCAAAATATGTGGATGCTTAGATGCAAATTTGAGAGATGAATTATGAAGAGCTGAGCCTTGTTTTTATAGAAATCTAGGGCTTTGGAGGTTGTGAAAGAAAGCCATAAATCACTCAAATAACTCAGGTTGATTTTTGAGTTATTTTTAAATAAAGATAATTAAGTCACAAAAATCATGCAAAAGCACAGTTCAACTCAAATTAGAAGTTTAGATCCACTTTAAAACTCCAAAAGATGTTGAGTTTCAAAAAGCTAACAACTTGCATTGATTTTCCAATTTGAGTTTAACTGGTCCTTGAATGTGCACATGGATAATTATGATTTAATAAATAAATAAAGTGATTTATGCTCAACTTAACTGCTTTTTGAAATAAAATAATTAATTTATGGGTTAATTAACTATTTTATCAAACTTTTATTAAAAACTATATTATTAAATAATGACAACTTGCTTTAATTAATTAAATAAGAATTTAATCAATTATTCATAGGAATTTTGATTTATTGTCAAAATTAAATAATACAATTAATAATAGATAGAATTAAATTTAATTAAACAATTAAGTGGAAAATATTAAATCTAATTAATTAAATATGAAAATATTCAATTAATCAAACTTTAGGATAAATTGGATTTATCGCCAAATAATCATTAAATTAAAGATAATTATGATAATTAGGAATATTACTAGGAATATTCCCCGATGTAGAATTTAAGATAATCAATTATGATTCGATGATGTTTAGATGTGCCTTAGGTTAGGACTTTGATGTCGATTTCATTTGAATTGAAGATGTAGAAGATTAATGAACTTATAGCCCATTTTTGGGGTATTACAGTAATCACTCTAACAAATAAAAATACAAAGTCCAGATGAGGTATCACATGCGATACTCTAATACATGATTACAAAGAAGAAGAAGAAGAAGAAGAGTACAACTCCAACAAAGAAGAACAAGAAGGAAAAACTACCACAGCGATCATCCAGCATTGGTACATGAACATTGGAATCTCAAATGGTAAAAGGATCACTACCACCCGACCTCATGAACCTAAATGGTCCACTCCCACCATGCTAAGGAGATAACAATAGATCCCACTCGGATAACAAACATCAAACAAATCAAGCTAAGGAAAGGATCCTGAAAGCTCTCTATTCAAGGTATACAGAAATAGTGCAAGGTAAGACTCATTAATCCAGAGGCATCTAAAACATGAAGAATAACTATGGAGGAGATTTAGGCTACATACTATGGGATTGTCATCACATGGATGACTACTTGAGTTACCCTGGACTGGTCTCTCTGGACCCCAGACTCTCAAGCATCTATCAGGTTGAGTTACCCTAGACTGGCCACTCTAGACCCTGGACCCTCAACATAATCCATGCGGAACCAGAATATCAATCTTGTATTTTAATGTTATACCCCAACTTTTATTATTAGGTTATCACTTATTAAATCAACTTATGATAGGTTACCTTGGTATTGGCCCCTTTTGAGCCCTGGACCCCTATGTAAGCCACTCCCCTAAGATGCACCTACTTAACCTCTCCTAGGCTCACAAATCTCACATAGATAACAAAAAGATAACAATGTCCCTTAGGAATTTTCCACAAAATAATAGGAACATATTGGTTCTCACATAACCGTGATATCACAAAACACTATCAAAGTGTTCACAAAAGAATATACACATGATCTCGTGGATCAGACATAAACAATCAATACCATATTAGCCTCTATAGAATATGAACCAAAACTCAATACAACATGAGCCCAAATGGTTAAATCAAGTGATGATCAGAATACACACACACACACATCAAACATAATGCAAAAAACATGCACCACTGACACACACCCGACCTTTGTTTTTCCCCCTAGGTCATCTAGTGCCTGATAACACAATAAGCAAAAGAAGACACATCAGGTATGAAGAAAACAACACTCACATCATAGAGATCTGAAATTGAACTATAAGATAGGAACATGCCATCATTAAGAACAATATAATATCTAGTTTAAGAACAAACTGAAAATCACATTGATCAATCATTTATTAACAAATCAAAAAATAAATCTAAACCTTTATTCATTCATCATCATAGAAAACATATAAGATCAATTGCATAAAGAACACATATTCACATCTTCGTTAAATAATGGGTTGAAAAGTTCACAAAAATCTATCTAGTTAAAGCAACACTTAAGCAATCACACAATGATTCTAATTTCACATAGCAACCATAATACCATCTTCATGATGTCCTCCCTTATACATACTATTAGGGGTTCATGATGAACATTAGAGAAACAACACTAATCACAGAACAGGGCTAGCAATAACAAACATTTGGAGTAGTTACCACAAAACTTGAAAAGGTAAAACCCAAGTGGGGGAATCATAAGTCAAACATTAAATCATAGGAGATCTCCATTTCAACAATAAATTAAGTGTGACTAGCATCACAAAATAGATAACAAAAAGAGAGTTAGGTGACTAATCCAATCATAAGAAAGTTTAAAAATTTCAATGCTAGCCCATACACAACACGAACAATTCATCAATCAACCAAAAATAAATCATCAAACATAAAACATTCACATAACAAGGTGACTAAGGGTAGCCACACTCAAGGGATTAATCACTTCATGACATCCAAAGATACTTCACCCTAGATGCATTAGAGAAGGTAACCATACATAATAAACAATCAATCACCTATGACAATCACTAGGCAAGTGATATCTCAAAGATGTTTTAAGAGAAACAAAAACATAAATGTTTAAATGTAGTTTAATGGTTATCAAACACAAAAGAGTTATATGTCTATGTTTGGTTTCAAGTTTTAACAGTTTAGACATCTAATGGGCACACAACTTCCCAGAGTTCCCAGTGTAGAAGTCGGTGCTCTGATACCAAGTGTAATGCCCCGCCAGGGAACCCAAGAGAAAACCCATATAGGTTCCAAGAAGAGCAACACTCTGACAACCCAAGATATTGTTAACTGTATTTTGTAGGTCCTCCTTAGTATTGAAAAATTAAATGGTTTTTTTTTTCATAATTAACATGCTAGCCTGAAACCTTAGCATAATTATTGAGAAAAACATTCCATCCCTCCCCTCCATGATAAATATCTCCCAAACAGGATCGTATTATCCACAAATTGTTGTAACACAGAGGGGGAAAGGGTGAAAAACCAAATTTTACCCCTTGAATTATTTCCGACTGAACCATATTGTAATGCCCCGCCAGGGAACCCAAGAGAAAACCCATATAGGTTCCAAGAAGAGCAACACTCTGACAACCCAAGATATTCTTAACTGTATTTTGTAGGTCCTCCTTAGTATTGAAAAATTAAATGGTTTTTTTTTTCATAATTAACATGCTAGCCTGAAACCTTAGCATAATTATTGAGAAAAACATTCCATCCCTCCCCTCCATGATAAATATCTCCCAAACAGGATCGTATTATCCACAAATTGTTGTAACACAGAGGGGGAAAGGGTGAAAACAACTTTTACCCCTTGAATTCTTTCCGACTGAACCATATTGAGAAAATTGATTCATATCACCTTAGCATTCATAATTAATGTTATTATAACATATTTTTAATGTTGCAAAATAGTAGTATCGACAATTCATTTTTATTGATTAATTAATTATAGTTAATTTTTTTAAAGTATTTTGGTCAATTTTGCAAGTTTCACTTTCTCTTTTTTGTTTGTTCCTTTTAAGGAGTTTGGTCTATAATTTAACATTATGTTCTTCCTTAGCTTGATGAAGGATTATGGAGTGTGATCTAAATTATTGATGATAGAAATAATTATATTTTTATATTTAGAAGTGTTATGTTTCACCATCATGGACTATGAAAATATCACATTTTTAATTGTATTTTCAGAAAATTGTACAAAAATCACATGAAACAAGGTATTGAAGATAAGTGGATTGGTTGTGATAGGAAATAATAGTACCTAAAGATAATCTACTACATTGTCAAATCCCCTAATAGTAAATATAGCTTTACAACTTAGACAAATCTGCATTCAACTTTTTCAAACAATCCATTATGTAAATATTTTAACTAGAAGTGTTGGATCAACAAAAGAACATTTGATGTTCAGTGTACCATGTCTCATTATGTAATATGCAAAGAAAATTACTCATTAATAATTAGCCTAGGTGGGAGATTTGTCATCAAATGAACTTTTTTTTATCAAAGAAGTTACTAATAATGCAATAATATCAAATTTATTTTTAACTTAATTCTTATAATTTTTGTATCATATTATTATAGGCAAAGCACACACTAAATCACAAAGAGATATTGTCACTTGTGTATTATGGATTTGGCTAATGAAATCATATTCCTTAAGTGCCTTGGAGATGATATCAAGTATAGGTGAAATATTAGATATAAAAGATGATAAAAATGACTATTGAGATGGAATATTATGATTTTAGTCATCCTCTAATATGTATCTTCAATTATGTGATAGCTAGATGTGAAAAAGTTGGGGTATGAAAAGTGGGTATACTCTTACCAAGAGATAGTTTAGAATGAACAAAGGAAATGGAAACATATAAGCCATATGAGTTTTAGGTGAAGATGATAGGCAAGAATTTAAAGATAAATCATGTAAAAACTCCAATAAATCCATAGTTTCATCAAGCACATTTTGTGACAAGAAAGGTGAGCATTAAAAGATTGTGTCAAGTTCATAGATAAATGAGAAAACAAACAAAATGAGTCAACCATTACAATGTTATAACACTCAAATGAAGGATAATCTCTCACTCTCTCCCTCTCTCCCCACAATTAAAAATAAGTAACATGTAAAAAAGAAAAAATATTCATATTAATAAAGCAAAAATGAGTAACATGTAAAAAAGGACATCAATAGAACTCTAAAAATCATCACATAATAACTCTTCACTAAGAGAAATAATTCCATCATGTAGTAATTGAAGAGATGGTAAAACCATAATAAAATCTAAATGAGAACCTAAGGAATTCACTTCTAGATAAAATACTATCTAAAGTACCCAGAAAACTAACATGAAACACAGAAGAATGACTATAAAAAATCATATAATCATAAATAGATAATTGAAAAGAAACCCTCACACAATCAATACCATTCTTAAATGTATAAATAGAACATAATTCATCTCATTTATGTTGATCTTATATCATCATAGACCAATACATGAAAAAAGTTAATCAAAGATAACATATCATGTTCCTAAATCATAGGAAAATTAGAGATAATATAAGGCTAATGAATAAATTAAATAAATCAACTTTATAAATGAGGGAAATTTCTAGACATGACAGAACAATACCTAACCTTAAAAAATAATTTATCCTCATCCATGATATGGAAAGAAAGAAGAAAGATAAATTCATCTTCCCTAGGAAAAAGAGGTATTCTAGCCTTACTGATAATCCCCATTAGCTCCCTATCTTTCTAAAACAAGTACAGTTGTTCCATGTAGCATTGGGTAAGATCCATCCACCTCCTATATAGGGATATGTAATCAATCACTTTTTGGCCAAAGATTCGTATAGAAGCCTTCTTATGACCCCTTAGGCTCAAATAAGAATCCAACCTTCCTTCCCCTACCTATACATCTTCCCATAACCTAATACTCTTACCAACTCCCACTTACCACTTTAGTCCAGATTGAATAGTATTCCTACATTTCAAAATATTATTACAAATCTTAGAACCCATGGGGATACTAGGGGTACTAAGAAATTTATAGAAGTTTTCAAAGTTAAGGTATTTAGCCTTCATGATTTTACACAAGTTAGTCTTTTCCAAATTCATCATCCATCCCATCTTTTCAATCAATGCTTTGTTAAAGATGATTACTTTTCTAATACCCAACCCTCCAAGATGTTTAGGATTATGAATCTTGTCCCAGTTAACCAGAGATAACCTTTTATTTTCTTTAGTTCCTGTCCATAGAAAGGATCATTGGAGTCTTTCTAATTTCTCTACCATAATTCCTAATATTTTAAATATGGAAAGGAAGTAAACCAGGATGCCTCAAAGAGATGCCTTTAGCAACTAAAACTTACCTACACTATTAAGGAGCTTACCTTTCCAACCAGCCAATTTCTTCCACATACTATTAGGAATAGTCCCAAGAGATAACTGAGAGCGGGGCGGGGGGGGGGGGGCGCGAATCAGTTATCTACAAGATTCAATTCTTTATCCAATTAAGTATACTTAAACATAAAGCATAAACACAATGAAAGAACATATGAACACAACACCAATATTTTGGTTACGGGGAAACCCAAATAGGTAAAAACCCCGGTGGGAATTGACACCCACTAATATTCTTCACTAGAGTATTATGATCCTTGTTAGAAGATCATTAAACCTGTTAGGAGTTGCTTTACAATATATTTAGTATAGTAGACCTGGTCAAGGTTCAGACCTTGTTAGGAGTCTTTTACAATTGTCCCTATTAGGGGAGAGGACACACTATCCGAGAGCTCACTGCTCAAATGGGTGAAGGCTACAACCTTCTGATTAACAAATACACACTATATCTGGATCTTGGTGAGCTGCATTTTGACCTGCTATTTGGATCAGTTCCAATTTATAGAAAAATTACTTTACTTGGTCACATAGCCCTTCTTCTGATGCCTCAACACTTCACACACTCTACTCTGCTCTGCTTAATCAACCATGAACCACACTTCAGCAATCACAAATGACTGCCTATAAATATCTTTCCTCTAAATGATATAATCAAGTTAGCTTCTTAGAACCACCTTGAAATCATAATAGAGAAACCATAGCAATCTCCAATAAGCATTTTTTCGGCTCTACTATGCACACAACACAATATGGGACCTGTCCAATAAGATAATTGTAGACGCATGCTACACACTATTGGCTCTACCAAAACAACTAGAACTTTCTCTATAAGCTGAATTAACTTATGCGCTCTTAACCGAACATCAATAACACTTCTCCAAGCTTAAATCCAAGGGCGCATACCCTAAAGATAGGCACAACTCAAGAACCAAATAAAATCTATGTCAACTCTTCTAAATAAACATAGGAAACTACTGCTAGTGAATAGCGACTGCATAACTTCACTTCTACTCATCAACAGACTATGCATCCATAACTAAAACATCACTAACATGTCTTCAACATATATCCATGATAGCTATATGGACAACCATACACATAACACTATTTGTTACTCTGTCAGGAACACTGCTGACACCAGTTGCTATATAACTATCTATACTAACAGTTAACCTCTGCGCCCATGATATCATGCTGATATCATGTCCATGCTACATATTCTGAAAGCTTACTACATAAGACTTCCATGCATGCTACTTTCTATATGTTTTCATCAATGACAAACATATAGTCAGTACTGGCCTGCTGGCAAATCTCCAACAATCTCCCCCTTTGGCATTGATGACAACATGTGGAATGAAAAACCACCACCAACCCAAATGAACATTTCTTTTATAAAATTCTCCATTTCCTCTTCAAAACTCCCCCAAAAATGAATCCTCCATCTACTGCAATATGTTCTAATATTCTCCATTTCCTCAATTGTATTGTTGTCAAAACTGAATACTGCTCCCCCTTAGTATATTACTCCTCCTTTTTACTTCTATTTTTCATGACTCTGTATATTACTCCCCCTTTGACATCAATGGAAAAGGGTGCCATTCATTTTAAGCACCAGTACTACTCCTGAGGTAGAGTAGTCAACCTTCCATTAGTCCCTGAGGACTGATGCCTTTCCTTCTTTCATCTAAGAAGAATCAAGGAAGGGAATGACTCCCAACTTCTCCCTGAGATACTCAAAAGTATCCTTAGGCAAGGGCTTTGTGAATATATCTACCAACTAATCTTTAGTACTCACATATTCCAACTTGACTTCTTTCTCTTCCACTTTCTCTCTTAGGAAGTGATACTTGATCTCTATGTGCTTTGTCTTTGCATGCATCACAGGATTCTTTGACATATTGATAGTGCTAGTGTTATCACAATGAATAACAAAAGGATAATCAATCTGAATTCCAAAATCCTTTATCATCTACTTGATCCAAACAATTGTAGAACAATTCAAGGCTACTACAACATACTCCACTTCTGCTATTGATTGAGAAATACAATTTTGTTTCTTGCTTGTCCAAGTGACAAGTCTATCACCAAGAAACACTACTCCACCTGATGTACTCTTTCTGTCATCAACACATCCTGCCCAATCTACATCAGTGTATACATGAAGCTCAACATTTTCTGAATTAGGATACCATAGACCATAATCTATAGTGCCCTGTAAGTATCTAAATATTCTTTTTACTGCCATGAGGTGACTTTTTTTAGGCTCTTCTACAAATCTTCCAACTATGCCAACTGTATTGGAAATATTAGGTCTAGTCTGAGTAAGATATATAAGTTTACCAATCATAGACTTATACAATGTTATATCTACTACTGGTGAGTCATCTTCTTTTGTAAGCTTGCATCTAGAGATCATAGGGGTTACTATTGGCTTGCAATCATCCATCTTGAATTTCTTCAGTATCTCTTTCACATACTTTGATTGATTAATGAAAATTCCTTTTTTTGTCTGTTGTACATTTAGTCCCAAAAAGTATTTGATAGGACCAATCATACTCATCTCAAACTCATTCTACATTTCTTTGGCAAATTCAGCACTAAGTTTATGATTACCTCCAAAGATAATGTCATCAGAAAATATAGCTACAAGTAGTAAACCTTTAGATGTCTCTCTAATGAATAGATTACAATCTACTACTCCTTTCATGAATCCAATCTTTGTTAAGTATCCATCTAGTCTCTCATACCATGCTCTAGGGGCTTGCTTAAGTCAATAGAGGGCCTTCTTCAGTCTACATACCATATTAGGTCTATTTGATAAGGTGAATCCTTCTGGTAGTTCAATGTATACTTCTCCTTTCAAGTCTTCATTCAGGAATCCTGACTTGACATCCATCTGATAAACTTTGAAGTTTTTGACTATAGCATAAGCTAGAAACAACTTAATAGCTTCTAATCTTCTCACAAGTGCAAATGTGTTTGAATAATCAATGCCTTCTCTTTGCACATATCCCTTACATGCTAATCTTACTTTATTTCTTACTACTGTACCATCTTCATTCATCTTATTTTTGAATATCCACTTTGTTCCAATCACATTCTTATCACTAGGTCTTGGGACCAATTCCCAAGTTTCATTCTTAATAATTTGATCAAGTTCTTCTTTCATAGCATCATGCCAATCTAAATCATTACAAGCATCTTCAACACTTAAAGGTTCAATCTGAGATAGTAAACATACCGCTTCACTGCTACCTAAGTTCTTTTCTTGTGATCTTGTTAAGACTTTTCCACTCTGATCTCTAATGATGTCTACCTTGGAATTATTTCTTGATGTAAACTTTGGAACTTTAGGTGATGTTGACTCATCAGCCTTAGGAGTATTTTCTTCACTTGTCTTAGGGTCATTGAATAACACATCAATATTGTGAAACATTTCCTCAATAACTATCTCACTAGTGGAGGGTCTAGGTTCTTCTTCAATCATGGGTGAGTAATCATGATATCTTTCTTGAATCATAAAATTTTCATCAATCTCTACATGATCACTTTCTATGATCTTTTTCAATCTTAAATTGAAACATCTATAAGCTTTACTTTTAGTAGAGTAACCAAGAAAGATACCTTCATCATTTCTTGCATCAAACTTGCCTACTGCTTCATCTCTCTTGATGTAGCACTTTCTTAAAAAGATTCTGAAATATTTTACTATGGGAACATTACCAAACCATAGCTCATATGCTATTTTGTCAGCACCTGGCCTCAATTGAATTCTATTGATGGTATAGACTGTTGTATTGACCGCATCTATCCAATAGGTGTGTGCAACTTCCCCTTCTATCATAATGGTGCATGATGTATCAAGAATGATCCTATTCCTTCTCTCTACAATTACATTCTGCTAAGGGGTTCTAGGTGCACTTAACTATCTCTTTATGCCATGTTCTTCTTAGTACTCATAGAATTTGTCAGAGGTGAATTATCCTCCTCTATCCGATCTCAAACATTTTATCTTTAGTCCAGATTCATTCTCAACCTTAGCTTTGAATATTTTGAACTTCTCAAAAGCTTCTAACTTGTCTTTTAAGAATGCAACCCACATCATCCTAGTATAATCATCAACAAACAAAATGAAATACCTTTCACCATAGTATGATCTTGTTTGAGTTGGACCACATAGGTCTATTTGAATCATATCCAACTTGTTCTTTGTTGAATTTTTCTTTCTCCCAAATGAATTTCTCACATGCTTCCCCATCACACATTCCCTGTGTATAGTATCAACTAGCTTTTCTATGCTAGGTAGATCTCTCACTACCTTAACGTTGCTTATCTTTACTATGTTATCAAAATTGATATGACATAGTCTTTTATGCCACAATCAACTATCATCAACTTTAGCAACAAAACAACTTGCTTCTGAATTGAGTTGAAAAACATTACCTCTTGTCTTTGAGCCCGATGCAATCATAACACCATCCTTATTGTTAATGATGCATTTGTCATCTTTGAACTCCAACTGATAGCCTTTTCCAAGTAACTGTCCAACACTAAGAAGGTTATGTTTCAAACCATCAACATAAAGAACATCATCAGTACTATTCTTTCCATCCAAAGTTATGGCTCCTCTACCAACTATAGGTTTAGGAGTGTTGTCTCCAAATCTGACCATACCACCATTTTATTTGTCCAAATGAACAAACCTGCCTTTATCACATGTCCTGTGATATGAACAACCACTGTCTATAATCCAATCTGTCCTTATGTCAGCTTGTGAAATCAATGCAAGCTCTTGATTCTCTTTCTTATCTTCATGACTTGTCTTATTATTCATTTTGTCTATAATAGAAATGAATTCAATTTCTTCTTCACTAGATTCTTCATTTGATACTCCATCTCCAACATAGTAGCATTCCTTAGAATATTTAGGCTTGTAATCTTTTTTGAACTTGCTAGCTCTAGTGGGACACTTAGATGCAAAGTGACCAATCTTATTACATGAAAAACACTTAAATGGTAATTGACCTTCATATTTTCCTTTTCCTTTCTTTTCTCTTTTAGCAATCATAGCAATGAAACCATATAAATTTTTCTCTTCATCATCATCATCAAAATTACTAGAAGTGTTTGTAGATTTCTTACCATGAACAGTTGCTTTGAAAGCTATTTCACTCTTTGGTTTTGTCTTCAATCTTGAAATCTCAAAAGATGAGATTTTGCTGATCAAGGTCTCTCTCTTGAAATTAGATGTAAGCTACATGGTCTCATCAAGGGTATTGGTCTTGTTTTCATATTCAAGAGTAAGAGTATTCATCAACTTGTCCATAATGTCCTCCTCTGAAATCTCTCCACCATTGTTTCTGATTCTAGCAATTGCTTCATTTATCCTTTGATTATAAGCTCTGATGTTTTCTTTAGGCAGCATCTCTAATGCATTGTATCTTTTCTTCCATGTCTTTCTGCATGCATCCTTTGCTTGTTTGTCTCCTTCAAATATGTCTTCTAGGTGCTTCCATATTTTGTGGGTTGTATCTACCTTTTTTACTTCAGAAAATTCACCATCAGATAGGGTGCTAATAAGGGCTTCTTTAGCAATAGCATTCTGATGAAACAATTCCTTTTGTGTGTTAGTAGCATCATCTTTTGCAAGGTCTTCTAAGGTAGGAATCTTGGCTGCTTTGATAGTTACATTAAAAACTTCAAAAGCAATGCACTGCAAATGAGTCACCATCTTGTTCTTCCAATCAAGATAATTTTCTCCATCGAACTTACGACTTTCTTTCCTAAAGTATGCCATCTGATCAACCTCAAGCTGTTAAAATTTCTCTTTGAGGCACTTGGCTCTGATACCAATTATTAGGAATAGTCCCAAGAGATAACTGAGAGGGGGGGGGTGAATCAGTTATCTACAAGATTCAATTCTTTATCCAATTAAGTATACTTAAACATAAAGAATAAACACAATGAAAGAACATATGAACACAACACCAATATTTTGGTTATAGGGAAACCCAAATAGGTAAAAATCCTGGAGGGAATTGACACCCCCTAATATTCTTCACTAGAGTATTATGATCCTTGTTAGAAGATCCTTAACCCTGTTAGGAGTTTCTTTATAATATATTTAGTACAGTAGACCTGGTCAAGGGTTGGACCCTATTAGGAGTCTTTTACAATTGTCCATGTTAGGGGAGAGGATGCTGTTGGTTCCCAAAATGGATTTTATGCTCTAACAAGAAACCAATACATCTACAGATTTTGAGGATTGGTTAGATCCAAATATTTAACTCTAGAGATGATTCGACCAACTATAGGGTCTTAGTATGCCCTCTGCGCTTCTGGCTCTGCAAAATCAAGGAGGGTTCTCCTAATCCAGTAACAAAACTTGCTTCACTAATTCACTGACTAGATTTAAATGCAATAGATAAATGAAAAGAAAAACTTAAATGATGACCATTCATTTATAGATTCTTCACTATCACTATGTGGTAAATTATTTTACAAATCACTGAACTCCATAGAATTTTAACAATTTTATGCTTTAAGATGGAAATACCGATAGAATCCTTTTAAACACTTATCTCTATGAGAAGAACCTCACTGCTGGCTAGTGTCTTATCCATTGGGCTACACCTCCACTGCAAGACTGTTATACATGAAAAAATATACTAAACTTTGAAAGATTTGTTCCCCTTTGAAAATACTAATCACCCTATGGTGGATTTTATCAAAGGTTCCTACATTCACACTACTTACTGATGCATCCTTAAAAAAAAGTTCAAAGAATTTATGTCACATCCAAAGCTTATTTAATCTGATCCTGGATCAGAGCTAAGAAATATTGACATACACATAGAGATTATCTATGTAATGAATTGGAACAATTCATAACTCAAATAGAAATACTCAAGGAGAGATATAAATCCTGGATTTTATTCAAATGTTATATTATATCATGCTTAAAAAATGCTTTACAGTATAACCCTCTAAAAATAACTTGAACTAGAAAATATTATGCTTCTATAGAAATAATGTCTAAAAATAGTCTATGATATCCTAGACTCAAGAAACTTATCAGTAAAATTGATCAAGTTCCCGGTCCTTAACAAAATGATCATAGAAATCCTTTTATAGAGAATAAGGATTGCAAACAAGCTTCGGATCTTTCAGATGAGACAAGAAAAAGGGCTTGCACATAAGACAAAGAACATAAATGGAAGACTTCTCATTTCAATATTTCAGAAATGAGCTTGCTAGGATGAGCGCCAAAATCTTGTAACAACTCCAAAGGCAGTTCAACTTCTGCCAGGTGTTGTATCCACGTTTGCTTCTTCTATGGAGTTGGGGCAATGCCATCTATTTCCTCCTCAAGGGATACTTCTTCTTCTTCAACTTCTATCAAGGACGTTGCTTTCCAAGCTGCAAAAGTATCCTCGGTAGGCCAATTAAATGCCAAAATTTTATCCCTCTTTGGAATAATCTGGTTCCAACTAGCAACCAATTGGTGCACTTCAGTCATTACTTTGATAAAGTGTATCCTTGCATCCTGCAACATTTCAATTATTTGCACAAAAGGATGAGTGTCCTCAGTGCCCAAAGCAGTGTCTATCTTGGTTGAGACTCCATGGTCTATTTGTTCCAACCAACTTTCCCTCTCTTTTATTTCTCTATCTGCTTTAATAAGACCTGGGAAAATCTGAAAATCACTCTGAAAATACCTTACTCTCAAAAGAGCTGGTTTTCTTTTTATTTCATCCCTAATAACTTCAAACTCAAAAATTGTTTTGACAGCTCTATGGGTACTTGCTAATTGAGGATACATAATACTATTATCCTTAAGTGAAACAAGGAATGCCTTCAAAATATTTTCCCTGGGCACCCAATCATCCAAAATTTTGCATAATGTATTTTCTTCATTTTTAAAAGAAAGAAAAATGTCAGACAACTATTTTGCATACTTGTAAATCTCCTTGGGCTTTATATTTCTAACAAAATGTTGGATGGTGTCCTTTACCCTTTTCTCAAATTTCTTTTGCTCTCTCCTTTCAACATCTTCTGTGCTCAGGGAAAGGGGAACAGGGGACATAGGAAATTCAATGATAGGGCTTGAAGAAGAAGGGCCAGTAGCAGAAGAAGGAATTTTCAACTATTGTCGTGCCTCAATTGAACTCCCCTCACCCAACTTTTCTTTAAATCAGCAATTACCTTATCTTTCTCAAACAATCCTTGCTTCAAATCTCCGTATGCCCTTAGCATTTCGTAAAATTTTCTTGTTAGTTCCTCTTTCTCTTTTGCTTCCCTTTCCACCACCTTCTCTACAAGGTGATCTGTGGATACCAACATACTTCTTGCCTCTATAGCTGAGGTGTCCAAAACCCTTCTAATTATAAGACCACTAGAGAGACTATCTTTAACTATTTGTTTTCCTTTATTCTTCTCATCCTTCTTCAATGACCACATGACCAAAGCCTGATGGTCATTACTGAATGCAACTCCCTTGACAGCCTACTCTACCTCTTCCTTACTCTTATATGTAGGTGTAGTCTATTTTTTGAGAGCATCCAAGACTATTGCATCAGCTATATCCCATTCAAGGAGAACAAGAACTCCTGCATTTTTTACCAATTCTCTGCCCTATTCTAGAGTAGTCCTTTCAAAACTAGCAGTCATTTCTTTTCTAATTTCATCTTCAATTATTTTGGGATCCTTATCAGGATTCTCCTTATGCTTCTTCTCACATGCTTCCTCAAACTTATTCATATTTATTTTCCACAAAAATTGCAAGAAGGCCCGAGTCTTTACAAATGCATCATCAGCTAAAAATTTCTCACAAGTCTGTTTTATTAAAGGATCCAACTCTGTCGCTACAATTTGGCCTGCTGTCAAAACTAGTTCAAGCTCCTTTGGCTACTCAGGTATCTCCTCATTTATTTCATCTTGAGTCACAAAAATTTGACCCTGGGATCCCAACTGTTGGACCTATTCTATGATCTCCTGATCATCTCTGACATTCTGTGGTGACTGAGAAGGAGAATATTCTTCTTTTGTATCATGTGGCCTTTCTTCTATCCTCTATTTCTTAGTGGGGGGTGAAAAGTCAGGGATATATTCACCTGGTTGATCTTGTGGTGAATCTAGAATTTCTATAATTTCCTTTTGCTTTTCCACCTGCCTCGATGAAGAAGGAATATCCTCTCTTTTCCTCTGATGTCTCCTAATGTTAGATTTAGGGATTATTACACCATAGCCAGTCCTTTCTTGCAACATGTATTTCCCAAGAGGCAACATCTTTGTAAAAGCATTTGTGCCCAATAGTGACTTAGACTTCTCAGGGTTGTCCTCCATGGCTCTCTTCTTCTTTTCCTCCAGGGTCTTAAAAATTTCCTGGAAATAGTTCATGAGAGTATCAATCTTTTTTCCCATAGGATTTATAGTTCCTATGGGATCATATTTTGGCTCAAATTGCCAGACAAAATCCAGTGTCTTCTTATATACCAACCACTTCTCCAACCCTGACTTCTTGATCCTGTACCCTTGGGGTATTCCTGATAATGTCTTCAGGCAAATTGAAAATGTGGTTTATTAGTGAACATCTCACCCTCTTTCTAAACAATTCATTGTAAAAACCCTTAGGATCAATTGTCCAGGAAATTGTAGTTGTCAAATGATATGGGTCCAGGAATTTATGCATATGCAACCACCCACCCTTTGTGATTATGAACTGGTGAGCAATGGTAATATTTGGGAACAAATTTCCTCTACCCTTAGCAATACTATTTTGCTCAATGTCTCCCAATTGCCTAAAAAATTTTGCAATACCAATTTTGATGGGAACCTGGAAAGGCAAAATGAGAGGAGTTCCCCTGAAGCCATACAACCTGATGACAGTTGAATAAGGGTAGAAAATAAAATCACCCCAATTATGCACTATGTTGAGGTCCTTTGCAAACTGTTGTGGTCTGACAATTTCAACCAAAGCAATAGGAACTCTAGGGTTATCAATGACAAAGAATAGTCTCAGCCTTGCTGCAAAACATTTGTTGAACCTGATGTAGCTACTATCCTTTCTGTCCCATGTAATGTTTGAGTTCCATAACTGAACAGGCATGTCCTCTCCATTTATTTGTTTTGACAACTCCATCTCCTCTTCAAAATACTTAGCACCTCTGAACAAGAACATGTGCATTAAAAAGGAATACCAGTAGAAGGGTTTATCAACTTTGCCCTTTTGAATCCCCATGAGTCCTTCATGAATCAAATCAGCAATGAATGGGGCATAATCAAATGTTGGATGTAGTAACTGAATCACCATGTACATCAGGTGCAGTGGCATTTTCTCATTTGTGTCCTCTCCAAGAACTTGGCACAATGACCAATAGGCACCTCTTGCCAATACATCAAAGTACTATGTCTTAAAAGGTTCTTGTGCACCTAACCTTGTGACAATCATTTTTCCAATTTGGGAGCAAAAAACCTTCACAGGACCAATCCTAAGGAGATGTTTCTGTGCCTCATAAACCTCCATTAATTCCTTGAAATCAATTGGCTCCAAGTTAGGGGAGGGGTCACTTAATCTGAAAACTGTTCTAATTTCCTTAGTTGATATTGTCAACAGCTTTTACCCTTTAACACCCCTAATCTCCTTAGTGATAGGGTCATAGTTTTTAGCCACTTAAAACATTAAGGCCACATCTAAAAAGACACCAGGTACCACGAGCTTGCCTAGGTCATTTTCCCATATATTACAAGCGGGAACAGGGGTATTTCTCTAGCTGAATCCTACCATGAACAAAGTTAGCCCAGTGAAATCAGAAGTGTCATTTGCATTAATGAAACCAATTTTGGCATCCGTGATGTAATTCCCCGTATCATATAACCAGTCTACTATTTTTACCCTAAGGTCCTTTGGGGTCATTTTCTTGACCTCTACCAAATTTACTTTTGAACTAGGAAATATTTGCAACAAATCCTCATGTAGACCCCTCTTAAGATAATTAGTTTCACTGGAGAGTTCTTTCCTAGGCAGCATTTTAGGGCTGGCAACTTCAAAATATCTTGGTGCAAGAGGAAACATAGTATCAAAGCAATATTTCTCAATATAACCAGTAAGCTCAGGAAAAACCAACATTCTTTTCAAAGCTCTAAGAAAATAGCACCTGATCTCTTTAATTTCATTCACCAAGCTCTCTACAAAAGATTATCTCTTTGAGGCTCTCGAAGAAGCGCGGATTTTTGATATACTCCTAATCATTCCACCAATTAATTCAACAATTTACTTCGCATGCTCTCGCCATTAATTTCCTAGGGAATTGAATTGTCACTTGTCTGCGCCTGTTACCCACTTCACCTTTAGTTTGAATTCTAACCATTGATCTTTGTTAGCATATCATCTAACGGCCTGTCGCATGATTGCATAACTTGAAAGAAGGCTATGCAATCATACGACAAGTAGTCATATCAGTCCCCTTGTTGGTGTTGACCCTCTTAACATTTATTATTATAAAAACAAGTTATTCACATGGTCGCATAACTCTTTAGAAGCCTATGTGACCATGCGACAAGCCTCTATCTTGTACCCACCACTATTTACTGTTAAGAAATCTACCAGTCACATGATCGCATAGGCTTATTTCAAGCCATGTGATCATGTGACCAGCCTATTTTACTGGTCCCACATTACATCTCGAGCCAATAAAACACTGCCAGCCGAGCACACCTATCACGGTCCCACTTTTACAGCCAATGAATCATTGGTCGCATGATCACATAGGCTTATTTCAAGCCATGCGACCATGCGACAAGCCTTTTGCAATTACTTGCCAACACTTAAGCCTTTAGTTACCGGTCCCACCTATCATTTCACTTTGCTTTATGCTAGATCAATGGTCAGTCGCATGATTGCATAGGGCTAAAAGATTCTATGTGAACATGCGACAACCATTGATCTTGAAGATTCCAAGATGAATAAAAGTTGAAACACTATAATATTTAGTACTAGGGACTTGACATCTTTAATTATATCACCGAGCCTTTAGAATTAGGGAAATGAAAATTTGACCCCTATGCATGATAATAAATTAAACACATGTGCTCATTTATGAACTTAAGTGACTTCAAAAAGGGTAACGTTCAAAAAGATCCTAAAAAGAGTGACCTAGGGCTTCTTTGAAAATGACAAGCACTTAGGGTTTTTTCTTTGCTTTGAAATCTGACTAGGGCTGACCAGACAAGGGGTAAACCTGGTAATTTTGCAGGATATTTATGGGTTTCTCTATAGAAAAATTATCACAACTTGATGAACACTTATACACACTTCAATTTCATAAAAGTTTTCACAAGATTGGCATACTGAAAAAATTGAAGTGCCAACAGTTGCTCTGTTTGGGGATGCATGCCTCTTGTAGGCATGACAAGAATTCAGAAACTCTAGGATAAGTAGACCACCTACTGAAACAAAACAACTAACCTACTCACACAATAGAAAAACAAACACACAACTGGAAAAGGAAACTAACTACTATTCATGGATAATGAGAGTACCTTAAGAAAAGTACAACTTGAGGAATTGTCCATGAACTGGCAATTCCATTTTGTTTCCAATCAAGTTCTTCAGAATGTATGAATCAGATCCCCATTTTTGACTGATCAAATATGGTCCAAACCAAATAGGGTCAAATTTGTTGTGTTTACCCTTGTCTTCAAGCCTGGCATTCCACATCAGGACCAAATCATTATCTTGAAAACTTCTGACTGTAGTTTTTCTGTCATACAAATTCTTATACTTGAGCTAAGATCTCAAATTTGTATCATGTGCTTCCCTCCTTGATTCATCTATTTGTATCAAGTCCTGTAATTTGATCTTCATTTCATCATCTTGATCATCATCGTACAACTAAATGAACTTGTACATTTGCAACAAATTATTTTGTGGTATCCTAGCATGGATACCATATACTAAATCAAAAGGAGAACATCCTATAGCCTGCTTGATTTTCACTTTGTCAGCCCACAGAGCTAGCTATAGCTTTGAATCTCATGCCTTCTTGTTTGCGTCTAAGACTCTCTTCAAAAATTTTATCAAGCTTTTGTTACTTGATTCAGCCTGACCATTTCCTTGAGGATGGTAGGGAGCAGAGTATGAAATATTTATACCATATTTCAAACAAAATTTAACAAATTCTTCAGATATGAAACACAAAGCATTGTCAAACACTAAAACTTCAGGGCATCCAAACCTTATCAGCAAATTTTGCATGAAGAAATCAATAACCACTTTATTGGTTCTTTTTTAGTGGGAATAGCTTCCACCCATTTTGTAAAGTAGTCAGTTGCAACCAATATATAGGAGTGTCCTCCACTGGATTTGTTTGGGATCTCTCCTATGAAATCCATACCCCACTTTTGAAAAGGGGTTTCCACAGTCACAGGACTCAGAGGCAAATTTCCATTGAATTTCAATTTTCCTGAAAATCTCTGACAAGCATCACATTTTTTGACAAAGGAATGTGCATCCTTGAAAATACTAGGCCACCAAAAACCAGAACTTAGTATCTTATGTGCAGTGGTTTTAGCCATGTAATGGCCGCCACACACACCTTCATGCATTGCCTGCAACAAATCATTAGCCTTTTGAGGGTCAACACACTTCAACAAGACACCCTCATTACTCCTCCACCATAGTTCTCCTTTGATGATCACATATCTCAAAGCATGTAATTTGACAGTCCTCTTTTTGTGATCTTCCATATCATAAGGAAAAAGGAGCTTTTGCAAGTATCCAATGATATCTTTGTACCATTCACAACGATCTAAATCACCAATGTATGGCCTTTGTTCTTCTTCAAGAGTGTTGATGTGATTAGCATCCAAATTTATTTGGTCCATAAGTTTTGCTAACCCCAATCCTCTTACTAGTTTGGTGATTTGGATATCAACATTAAACTCTTGGATTCTATTTATCCACCTGCACCTTCTCCCTTAAACCTCTTACTGAACCAAGATGTCCTTTACAGCAACACTAGGCACATATGCAACTATAGCTGCCCCTACCAAATAACATCTGAAGTTCTTGATAGCCTTGACCAAAGCATAGGCCTGTTTCTCATTTATGTCATACTTTAGTTCAGCTACGTACAATGATTTGCTAAAAAAGGAAATGGGCTATTCAAAACCCTCTGAGTTCTTTTGTAATAATACTGCAGCTATAGTATGATAAGAAGCAAATGAGAAAATCTGGATAGGTTTACTAAAATCTGGTGATCTTAATACAGGAGCACTTTTGATAGCCATTTTGATATCAGAGAAAGCCTACTTGGCCTCACTATTCCATTCCACCTTTGCATTTTTCTTTAACATTTTAGAAATTGGAACACTGATTTCAGTGAAGTTTGTAACAAACCTTCTGAAAAAGTTTATCTGGCCGAAGAAAGATTGGATACCCTTTACATTTTTTGGCAATGGTACCTTGTCTATTGCTGCTACCCTCTTAGGATCAATCTTGACTCCATCCTTTGACACAATGTGTCCCAAAAGCTTACCCTCAGTTACTCCAAAAGAAAACTTCCTTGGGTTAAGGGAGACACCATATTTTAGAGCCCTTACAAAGATTTTTTCTAGGTGACCACAATGCTGGTCCTTCTTTTCTGAATAGGCCATCAAATCATTCTGGTAAACAACAAGGAACTTATTTATAAAATTTACAAATGCTACATCCATGGCTCTCTGAAAGGTAGCCCCAGCATTGGTTAAACCAAAAGGCATCCTAACGTACACATAAGTACCCCACGGAGTAGTGAATGTAATTTTGAACTACTTTGTTTCTTTGACAACAACCTAATTGTAACCTAAAAAACCATCCATCATAGACATTAATTCAGATCTAGTAACCCTCTGTAACATGGCTTCCATGTTTGGTAGACCATAATTGTCTTTTAGAGAATTTATATTCAGATTTCTGAAGTCTACACACAACCTGGTGTCTCCATTCTTTTTTCTTACAGGGACTAGGTTAGAAACCCAAGTTGAATGCCTAATAGGTTGAATGATGCCCGCATCACTCATCTTTTTTAGCTCATCCTGCATCTTTGGTGCCAAAGTAGGGTTAACAGGTCTCATCTTTTGTCTATAAGGTTTGGTATTCTCCTTCAAAGGAAATTCATGTTGGAACAAATCTTCTCTATATGCCTTTAAATCATCATAAGACCAAGAAAAGAAATGTCTATATTTTCTAAGAAGATCTATCAAAGACTTTTTTATTTCAGGAGTCAGGCTTCCCCCAATATATACATTTTTTGGGGCTTCCTTTGTTCCTAAATTTATCTCTTCTACACCCTTAGGCTTGCTTGAAAGCTTTGCCTGGGAGGAGCTATCATGGCTATCAAACGCTCTTTCCAACACTACCAAACCCTTTGGGACTTTGTTTATTTTTAGCTACAAAATTTCCTTGCCAAGGAGGGAATCCTTGTTATCTGATGTTTCTACAAACTCACCAAAATCCATTTCCTTATCACCAAAACTTGCGTTACAATGCAGAAATCTCAAAATATCCAAGTCATCATAAAAAACTTGCCAGTTTTCATAATTATCTGGGTTGGATGGCCTAGTCTAAATCTCAATCCTAGATATCCCTGCAAAAGTGATATCATCTGGCCTTAATGCAATGTTAGCTAGTAAATCAGCCATCCTATTGTGTCCTCTGTCCATCCAATCAATATAGAAAGCATCAAACTATTCTATCTCATCCCAAACAGCATTCTTATATTGTTTTAACCTTTGGTTTCTTGAAACATATTTGGATCTAATCTGGGACACAACTAATTCTGAGTCTCCAATAACTCTAAGATTTTTAATCTTATGCTTTGCAGCTAATCTCAAACCTATCAACAAATCCTCATACTATGCAGTATTATTTGTGCAAGTGAATGACAAGGTGAAGGAAAACTTGAAAGTTTCTCCAGTGGGGGAGATTAATAACACACCTGCTCCAGATCCTTCTTTAGAACAAGCCCCATCAAAGTACATGGTCCAAAGGTAATTTTGACCCATTATATTTCTTTCCTCTTGAGCTAGTAGAGGAGGTTCATTTTCATCATTATTACTCTGTACTTGAAAAGATTTTATGTCAGTATCCAGAAAGCAATTCATGTTATTATCATTAGCTTCTTCCTCAATCATATGAGGGGTTCTAACTTCCCTGAGTACCTTAATACTCTCACCAGTAATATTAAACATAGCATATGATAAATCACATTGGATGCTACCTCCCATTGCTACACTCCATTTTCTTGATAAAAACATTCCATACTGTGGAGGAATGTCAACAACTAGGACACTCATAGTCAACTGTTTCTCAGGACAAGCAACAAGCCTATAGGGTAAAGCTTTGATTGTTCCAATTACTGGCACTTCCCTAGAATCCATGGCCTGGCACCTCCCATGAGGAGTATCAACATGCAATCCCATTGACCTCATGATCTCTGCAGGCATGAGAGTATTTGAAGCTCCTGAATCAATCATGCAATTTTTTAACATTTTATCATTTATGACCAATGTCAGGAAAAATGGATCTACAGCTCCCATAGAATTATTCACAACATTAGTGTCTAAATAGATCTGAGGAATTTTTGAAATGATTTCTTCTATGTCCTTCTTTTTTGCTGGATCTTGACATTTTGCCCTAGTTTTTACTAGTTCCTGGGTGTCTGTGGTCTGAAGACCATTTATCCATGTAAGAGCTTTCTCTTTATGTTCACTTATCCTCATCATTTCTAATAATGGCACTTTTACTATGATTTGAGATAGCAACTGATTCATATCTACAGGTACATAATTTAAAATAGATAAGTCTGTCTTGCCCTTTGGGGCATTCTTAACTTCAGGCTATATAGTTGCACCTGATTGCTCTTTATCTATTGACTTTCCTTCAGGTTGAGCATTTGGAGTGCCAACTATTGGCATTTTTGTCTTAACCTTAAAAACCTTGATTGGTTCAACAGGTTTTTCATTTCCCTTCTGTTTTATTATTTTTTTAACACCATCAACAACCTCATTTTTTGTGGCAGACTACTTTGTATCTTCTTTATCCTTTTTAATAAAAACACTTGCTGGTTTACCAAATGTTTTATCAATGATTCTATTTCTAAGGACATAATTACTTTTAGCCTGAGTCACCATATCAACAGTGATCTGGGCTATCTCTTCATCAGAGGGTCTTATTAATACAATAGGCTCTTCAACTTTTTGAGAGTTGCTATTTACATCTTCAATTTCTTCCTCTTCTTCATCAGAAAAAACTTGCTGATGATAGGCCTCCCCTCTATTCTGAGAATTAGTTGCATCTTGATTAACACTTTCTTCATCAAAATCAACCTCTTCAATAAATTTAGCAAAGGTCATTCCACAACCTCTGTCATCATATGATTCTTCCTCCTCCTCTCATTGTTCATTTCTTTCAAATACATTCTGAGAAATTACACAGTAATTTGGATCATGAGGAGATTGGCATACAGTGCACCAAGGAATTTCATCATTCATTTTGATTGAATGTTTTTGTAAAGGGTCAGGGGCTTTATCATTTGACCTCATATCTTTCTTTTCTGGTGCAACAGGCTTTCCATCCTTCCATTGTGTATTGTAAGGGAAGTTCTGCATTCTAGGCTACCTATTGAAATTATTCTGAAGGGGTCTATCATTTCCCTGCGGCCTACTTTTGCTTTCTCCTGGTTTCAGATCCTTTAAGGCATTTAGGATCTGTTTGAGGTTATCATCTTCCCTAGGTTTTGCATTAGTAGGCTTATCACCTTCTTTCCTTCCAAACCTAGAGGTTTTAGGATCCTCTCTTCTTCCTAATTTTCCTGACACTCTTCTATTGCTCTCAATGTTTATAGCAAACCTCTGAGCTTCTCTGATAGTCCTAGGATTTTTATCCCTAAGTAAGTATCCCATCTTGGCATCAAAAGCATTCAAATATGTTTCCAAACATACCTTCTCATCCAATCTCATGACCTGAAAGAGTTTGTGCATTGCCTTTTGAAACCTCACATTGAATTCTAGGACTTCTTCATTCTGGTTTTTCTTTATATTGTTAAATTCATTTAACATAAAACCCTCATTAGTCTTATCACCGTACTAATCTTTAAAACAATTTATAAAATCATCCCAAGAACCAATGCAATCATAAGGAAGCCCTCTGAACCAGTCTCTTGCATCCTCAGTTAAAGATTCAACAAACAATTTCATGATGGCATCTTCATATTCTATTTCATAGTCATCAATCATATCAATAAAATTCTTTAGATGCTCTTCATAGGAAATAACATTATTTCCAGTAAACTTAGGTAATTTCTCTCTAATCTTTGCAGGAATCAAATTAGGATAACCAGCAATATTGTTAAAGAGAAGTTGTCTGTACCTTTCAATGTGAATTATTCCTCTTTGTAATGAAGCATCCATTTGAGAGGTGGAAGCTTTCTTATTTGTTGCACTAGCAGCATTTGTAGTAGTCACTAGTGTGACAATGGCAACCTGGGTAGCAGAATTTCCAATTTTAACATTAGATGTTATCCTAGGGTTAGTTGGTATTAAAGGAATAGAAGATTGTCTGAGAAAGTTAACTTTATTTTTCATCTCCAAAGTAGTAGCCTCAATTTCTGCTTTTTCTAATTCTTTAGCAATAACCTCTTGTTCTCTTCTAGCCCTTTCTAAATCATTTTCCAATTTGGACAAAGGATCTATTTGGATCTTATCATTTTTAGGCTCATTTATAGTGATCCCTTTTGAGATCTGTTTTCCTTTATCCTTAGGCTTCCTAACTTTAGCAATGGGTCAGACAATAGGTTGTTCACCAACCTCCTTGGGGGCCTCTACAAAATTTATGGCCTTCAAGGTCATCAACTGTCTTTTCAGTTGATCTGCCCTAATTTGGGTCTGTCTTATTTCAGTTTCCTTTTCAGCTTCTCTATCCTTCCTAATTGCAATTTGTTCCTGGATACTTCTTTCTAAATTATAGACTTCTTCAAAAATATCCTCCGAATCTGGAAGAGTAGTATCAGATGGTGAATTTTCAGATTTAGAATCTCCTTGCTGATTTTTAGGATTTTTAGGACTTTCAAAAGGAGAAGGTCCCTGGGTTGGGGGATCATTTCTTCCTTCCAGGCCCCTGCTCTGACTTCTTGACCTTCTGACTTCCTTCTGAGATTCTACATTTGGGTTCATCTTTTTCTTATGATGAATTTCATCATTTTTATGAAAATAAAAATCCTCATATGCTCCTAAACCCAAATCAACTGCCTCTTCATATTCAAAGGTATTTTCTTCTTGGTCTTGAGTGAATTTGTGATTTATTTTCATATATTTCTTCTGTCTCCATGCCTGAGACATATCACCACTATTCTGATTTCTTCTAGGTAAATAAGTCCTAGAAGTGCTTGGAAGTTCACCTTCTAATCTACTTTCTGGATGGTCCTTCCTCCAAGCCCTAGTATTTCTTTGACTCATAATTGCAAGTATGTGAAACAATTTCTTGTTTTCTTATTATCTTTACTCAGCACTGCTGCAGAGATTTTCAGAGTCGCCACCAACACAAGTTGGGAAATATTTTCACACACTTAATAAATCAATGTATTCAAAATTTATCAAGTAATCAAAATGAAGATTGCTATAAACAAATGCAAAGCCTAAAGAGATTTTCAGGTTCTGACCAAATCAAAAGCTTGCAAATATTTCTCTGTTTCCAATGGTGCTTTACTAGTTCTAACAAATAAGAAGGCCAGGAGTCTAGCTCAACTTGTACCTGCATTATTTGATATTCAAATTTACAATACCAGATATCTAAAATTCAAATTTATCATAGTATTTCAATCCCTATTCCCCAGCAGAGTCACCATTTTGTTGGTTCAGAAAATGGATTTTATGCTCTAACAGGTAACCAATACATCTACAGATTTTGAGGATTGGTTAGATCCAAATATTTAACTCTAGAGATGATTGGACCAACTATAGGGTCTTAGTATGCCCTCTACACTTTTGGCTCTGCAAAACCAAGGAGGGTGCTCCTAATCCAGTAACAAAACTTGCTTCACTAATTCACTGATTGTATTTAAATGCAACAGATAAATGACAAGAAAAACTTAAATGATGACCATTCATTTATAGATTCTTCACTATCACTATGTGGTAATTTATTTTACAAATCACTGAACTCCACAAAATTTCGACAATTTTATGCTTTAAGATGGAAATAGTGATAGAATCCTTTTAAACACTTATCTCTATGAGAAGAACCTCACTGCTGGCCAGTGTCTTATCCATTGGGCTACACCTCCACTGCAAGACTGTTATACATAAACAAATATACTGAACTCTGAAAGATTTGTTCCCCTTTGAAAATACTAATCACCATGTGGTGGATTTTATTAAAGGTTCCTAGATTCACACTACTTACTGATGCATCCTTAAGCAAAACTTCAAAGAATTTATGTCACATCCAAAGCTTATTTAATCTGATCCTAGATTAGAGCTAAGAAATATTGACATACACACAGAGATTATCTCTGCAATGAATTGGAACAATTCAAAACTCAAATAGAAATACTCGAGGAGAGATATAAATCCTGGATTTTATTCAAATGCTATATTATATCATGCTTACAAAATGCTTTACAGTATAACCCTCTAAAAATAACTTGAACTAGAAAATATTATGCTTCTATAGAAATAATGTCTAAAAATAGTCTATGATATCCCAGACTCAAGAAACTTATCAGTAAAATTGATCAAGTTCCCGGTCCTTAACAAAATGATCATAGAAATCATTTTATAGAGAATAAGGATTGCAAACAAGCTTCGGATCTTTCAGATGAGACAAGAAAAAGGGCTTGCACATAAGACAAAGAACATAAATAGAAGACTTCTCATTTCAATATTTCAGAAATGAGCTTGCTAGGATGAGCGCCAAAATCTTGTAACAACTCCAAAGGCAGTCTTGTAACAACTCCAAAGGCAGTTCAACTTCTGCCAGGTGTTGTATCCGTGTTTGCTTCTTCTATGGAGTTGGGGCAACACCATTTATTTCCTCCTCAGGGGATACTTCTTCTTCTTCAACTTCTTTCAGGGATGTTGCTTTCCAAGCTGCAAAAGTATCCTCGGTAGGCCAATTAAATGCCAAAATTTTATCCCTCTTTGGAAGAATTTGGTTCCAACTAGCAACCAATTGGTGCACTTCAGTCATTACTTTGATAAAGTGTATCCTTGCATCCTGCAACATTTCAATTATTTGCACAAAAGGATGAGTGTCCTCAGTGCCCAAAGCAGTGTCTATCTTGGTTGAGACTCCATGGTCTATTTGTTCCAACCAACTTTCCCTCTCTTTTATTTCTCTATCTGCTTTAATAAGACCTGGGAAAATCTGAAAATCACTCTGAAAATACCTTACTCTCAAAAGAGCTGGTTTTCTTTTTATTTCATCCCTAATAACTTCAAACTCCAAAAGTGTTTTAACAGCTCTATGGGTACTTGCTAATTGAGGATACATAATACTATTATCCTTAAGTGAAACAAGGAATGCCTTCAAAATATTTTCCCTGGGCACCCAATCATCCAAAATTTTGCCTACTGTATTTTCTTCACTTTTAAAATAAAGAAAAATTTCAGACAACTATTTTGCATACTTGTAAATCTCCTTGGGCTTTATATTTCTAACAAAATGCTGGATCGTGTCCTTTACCATTTTCTCAAATTTCTTTTGCTCTCTCCTTTCAACATCTTTTGTGCTCAAGGAAGGGGGAACAGGGGACATAGGAAATTCAATGATAGGGCTTGAAGAAGAAGGGCCAGAAATACAATAAGGAATTTGCAACTGTTGTGGTGCCTTGATTGAACTCGCCTCACCCAACCTTTTCTTTAAATCAGCAATTACCTTATCTTTCTCAAACAATCCTTGCTTCAAATCTTCGTATGCCCTTAGCATTTCGTAAAATTTTCTTGTTAGTTCCTCTTTCTCTTTTGCTTCCCTTTCCGCCATCTTCTCTGCAAGGTGAGTTGTGGCTACCAACATACTTGTTGCCTCTATAGCTGAGGTGTCCAAAACCCTTCTAATTATAAGACCACCAAAGAGACTATCTTTAACTATTTGTTTTCCTTTATTCTTCTCATCCTTCTTCAATGACCACATGACCAAAGCCTGATGGTCATTACTAAATGCAACTGCCTTGAAAGCCCGCTCTACCTCTTCCTTACTCTTGTATGTAGGTGTAGTCTATTTTCTGACAGCATCCAGGACTATTGCATCAGCTATATCCCATTCAGGTAGAACAAGAACTCTTGCATTTTTTACCAATTCTCTGCCCTCTTTTGGAGTAGTCCTTTCAAAACTAGCAGTCATTTCTTTTCTAATTTCATCTTCAATTATTTTGGGATCCTTATCAGGATTATCCTTATGCTTCTTCTCACATGCTTCCTCAAACTTATTCATATTTATTTTCCACAAAAATTGCAAGAAGGCCCGAGTCTTTACAAATGCATCATCAGCTAAAAATTTCTCACAAGCCTGTTTTATTAAAGGATCCAACTCTGTCCCTGCAATTTGGCCTGCTATCAAACCTAGTTCAAGCTCCTTTGGCTACTTAGGTATCCCCTCATTTATTTCATCTTGAGTCACAAAAATATGACCCTGGGATCCCAACTATTGGACCTATTCTATGATCTCCTGATCATCTCTGGCATTCAGTGGTGACTGAGAAGGAAAGTATACTTCTTCTATATGATGTGGCCTATCTTATATCCTCTATTTCTTAGTGCGGGGTGAAAAGTCAGGGATATCTTCACCTGGTTGATCTTGTGGTGAATCTAGAATTTCTACAATTTCCTTTTGCTTTTCCACCTGCCTTGATGAAGAAGGAATATCCTCTCTTTTCCTCTGATGTCTCCTGATGTTAGACTTAGGGATTATTACACCATAGCCAGTCCTTTCTTGCAACATGTATTTCCCAAGAGGCAACATCTTTGCAAAAGCATTTGTGCCCAATAGTGACTTAGACTTCTCAGGGTTGTCCTCCATGGCTCTCTTCTTCTTTTCCTCCAGGGTCTTAAAAATTTTTTGGAAACAGTTCATGAGAGTATCAATCTTTTTTCCCATAGGATTTATAGTTCCTATGGGATCATATTTTGGCTCAAATTGCCAGACAAAATCCAGTGTCTTCTTATATACCAACCACTTCTCCAACCCTGACTTCTTGATCCTGTACCCCTGGGGTATTCCTGATAATGTCTTCAGGGAAATTGAAAATGTGGTTTATTAGTGAACATCTCACCCTCTTTCTAAACAATTCATTGTAAAAACCCTTAGGATCAATTGTTCGGGCAATTGTAGTTGTCAAATGATATGGGTCCAGGAATTTATGCATATGCAACCACCCACCCTTTGTGATTATGAACTGGTGAGAAATGGTAATATTTGGGAACAAAGTTCCTCTACCCTTAGCAATACTATTTTGCTCAATGTCTCCCTTGCCTAAAAAATTTTGCAATACCAATTTTGATGGGAACCTGGAAAGGCAAAATGAAAGGAGTTCCCCTGAAGCCATACAACCTGATGACAGTTGAATAAGGGTAGAAAATAAAATCACCCCAATTATGCACTATGTTGAGGTCCTTTGCAAACTGTTGTGGTCTGACAATTTCAACCAAAGCAATAGGAACTCTAGGGTTATCAAGGACAAAGAATAGTCTCAGCCTTGCTGCAAAACATTTGTTGAGCCTAATGTAGCTACTATCCTTTCTGTCCCATGTCATGTTTGAGTTCCACAACTAAACAGGCATGTCCTCTCCATTTCTTTGTTTTGACAACTCCATCTCCTCTTCAAAATACTCAGCACCTCTGAACAAGAACATGTGCATTAAAAAGGAATACCAGCAGAAGGGTTTATCAACTTTTCCCTTTTGAATCCCCATGAGTCCGTCATGAATCAAATCAGCAATGAATGGGGCATAATCAAAAGTTGGATGCAGTAACTGAATCACCATGTACATCAGGTGCAATGGCATTTTCTCATTTGTGTCCTCTCCAAGAACTTGGCACAATGACCAGTAGGCACCTCTTGCCAGTAAATCAAAGTACTCTGTCTTAAAAGGTTCTTGTGCACCTAACCCTGTGACAATCATTTTTCCAATTCGGGAGCAAAAATCCTTCACAGGACCAATTCTAAGGAGATGTTTCTGTGCCTCATAAACCTTCGTTAATTCCTTGAAATCAATTGGCTCCAAGTTAGGGGAGGGGTCACTTAATCTGAAAACTATTCTAATTTTCTCAGCTGATATTGTCAACAGCTTTTTCCCTTTAACACCCCTAATCTCCTTAGTGATAGGGTCATAGTTTTTAGCCACTTCAAACATTAAGTCCACATCTAAAAAGACACTAGGTACCACGAGATTGCCCAGGTCATTTTCCCATATATTACAAGTGGGAACAGGGGTATTTCTCTGGCTGAATCCTACCATGAACAAAGTTAGCCCAGTGAAATCAGAAGTGCTATTTGCATTAATGAAACCAATTTTGGCATCCCTAATGTAATTCCTCGTATCATACAACCCATCTTCTATTTTTACCCTAGGGTCCTTTGGGGTCAGTTTCTTGACCTCTACCAAATTTACTTTTGAACTAGGAAAGATTTGCAACAAATCCTCATGTAGAACCCTCTTAAGATAATTAGTTTCACCATAGAGTTCTTTCCTAGGTGGCATTTTAGGGCTGGCAACTTCAAAATATCTTGGTGCAAAAGGAAACACAGTATCAAAGAAATATTTCTCAATATAACCAATAAGCATAAGAAAAACCAACCTTCTTGTCAATGCTCCGAGAAAACAACACCTAATCTCTGCAATTTCATTCGCCAAGGTATCTGCAAAAGATTATCTCTTTGTGGCTCTCGAGGAAGCGTGGATTTCTGATATACTCCTAATCATTCCACCAATTAATTCAGAAATTTACTTTGCATGCTCTCACCATTAATTTCCCAGGGAATTGAACTGTCACTTGTCTGCGCCTATTACCCACTTCACCTTTAGTTTGAATTCTGACCATTGATCTTTGTTAGCATATCATCTAACAGCCTGTTGCATGATCGCATAGCTTGAAAGAAGGCTATGCGATCATACGACAAGTAGTCATTTCAATCACCTTGTTGGCGGTGACCCTCTTAACATTTATTCTTATAAAAACAAGTTAGTCGCATGGTCGCATAACTCTTCAGAAGCCTATGCGACCATGCGACAAGCCTCTATCTTGTACCCGCCACTATTTACTGTTAAGAAATTCATCGGTCGCATGATCGCATAGGCTTATTTCAAGCCATGCAATCATGCGACTAGCCTATTTTACTGGTCCCACATTACATCTCGAGCCAATAAAACACTGCCAGCCAAGCACACCTATCACGGTCCCACTTTTACAACCAATGAATCACTGGTCGCATGATCGCATAGGCTTATTTCAAGCCATGCGACCATGGGACAAGCCTTTTGCACTTACTTGCCAACACTTAAGCCTTTAGTTTCCGGTCCCACCTATCATTTCACTTTGCTTTATGCTAGATCAATTGTCAGTCGCATGATCACATAGGGCTAAAAGATTCTATGTGAACATGCGACAACCATTGATCTTGAAGATTCCAAGATGAATAAAATTTGAAACACTATAATATTTAGTACTAGGGATTTAGGACATGTTTAATTATATCATCGGGCCTTTAGACTTAGGGAAATGAAAATTTGACCCCTCTGCATGATAATAAATTAAACACATGTGCTCTTTTATGAACTTAAGTGACTTCAAAAAGGGTAACGTTCAAAAAGATCCTAAAAAGAGTGACCTAGGGCTTCTTTGAAAATGACAAGCACTTAGGGTTTTTTCTTTGCTTTGAAATCTGACTAGTGCTGAGCAGACAAGGGGTAAACCTAGTAATTTTGCAGGATATTTATCAATTTTTCTCTAGCAAAATTATCACAACTTGATGAACACTTATACACACTTCAATTTCATAAAATTTTTCACAAGATTGGCATACTGAAAAAATTGAAGTGCCAACAGACGCACTATCTGAGAGCTCACTGCTCAAATGGGCGAAGGCTACAACCTTTTGATTAACATATACACACTATATCTGGATCTTGGTGAGCTACGCTTTGACCTGCTATCTGGATTAGTTCCAATGTATAGCACAAGTACTTTACTTGGTCACATAGACCTTCTTCTGATGGCTCAACACTTCGTACACTCTGATCTGCTCTACTTAATCAACCATGAACCGCACTTCAGCAATCACAAATGATTTCCTATAAATATCTTTCCTCTAAATGATATAATCAAGTCAGCCTCTTAGAACCACCTTGAAATCATAATAGAGAAACCATAACAATCTCCAATAAACATTCTGTTGGCTCTACTATGTACGCAACACAATCTGGGACCTATCAAATAAGATAATTGTAGACACACGCTACACACTGTCAACTCTACCAAAACAATTGGAACTTTCTCTGTAAGCTAAATTAACTTATGCCCTCTTAACTGAACATCAATAACACTTCTCCAAGCTTAACTCCAAGGGTGCATACCCTAAATATAGGTGCAACTCAAGAACCCAATAAAATCTCTATCAGCTCTTCTGAATAAACACAGTAAACTACTGCTGGCGAATAGGGACTGCATAACTTCACTTCTACTCATCAACAGACTATGCGTCCATAACTAAAACATCACTAACATGTCTTCAACATATATCCAAGCGCGCAAGGCTCCATGATAACTGTATAGTTAACCATACACAGAACATTGTCTGTTAGTCTTTCAAGAACACTACTGACACCAGCTGCTATATAAATGTCTGTACTAACAGTTAACCTATGCGCCCATGATATCATGCTGATATCATGTCTATGCTACATATACTAAAATCTTATTGCATAAGACTTCCACACATGCTACTTTCCATATGTTGTCATCAATGACAAACATACAGTCAGTACTGGCCTGCTGGCAAATCTCCAACACATACGTTCTAAGATGGTGTTCCAATAGGCCAAGGTGAAATCTTTAATAATAGATGGAAAACCCATATAGGTTCCAAGAAGAGAAACACTCTAACAAACCAAGATATTCTTAACTTTATTCTACAGGTCCTCCTTAGTATTGAAAAATTAAATGGTTTTTTTTTCATAATTAACATGCTATCCTAAAACCTTATCATAATTATTGAGAAAAAACTTCCATCCCTCCCCTCCATGATAAATATCTCCCAAACATGATTGTATCATCCACAAATTGTTGTAACACTGAGGGGGAAAGGGTGAAAACAACTTTTACCCCTTGAATTCTTTCCGACTGAACCATATTGAGAAAATTGATTCATAGCACCTTAGCAATCATTATTAATGTTATTATAACATATTTTTAATGTTGCAAAATAGTAGTATCGACAATTCATTTTTATTGATTAATTAATTATGGTTAAATTTTTTAAGTATTTTGGTCAATTTTACAAGTATCACTTTCTCTTTTTTGTTTGTTCCTTTTAAGGAGTTTGGTCTATACTTTAACATTATGTTCTTCCTTAGCTTGATGAAGGATTATGGAGTGTGATCTAAAATATTGGTGTTAGAAATAATTATGTTGTTATATTTAGAAGTGTTATGTCTCACCATCATGGACAATGAAAATATCACATTTTTAATTATATTTTAAGAAAATTGTACAAAAATCACATGGAACAAGGTATTGAAGATAAGTGGATTGGTTGTGATAGGAAATAATAATACCTAAAGATAATCTACTACAATTGTCAAATCCCCTAATAGTAAATCTAGCTTTACAACTTAGACATATTATGTTCAAAGTGCCATGTCTCACTACAATATGCAAAGGAAATTACTCATTAATAATTGGCCTAGGTGGTAGATTTGTCATTAAATGAATTTTTTTATCAAAGAGGTTACTAATAATGCAATAATATCAAATTTATTTTAAACTTAATTCTTATAATTTTTGTATCATATTATTATAGGCAAAGCACACACTAAATCACAAAGAGATATTGTCACTTGTGTATCATGGATTTGTTTTATGAAATCACATAAGTGTCTTGAAGTTAATATCAAGTATAGGAGAAAGATTAGATATACAAGATGACAAAAATGACTACTGAGATGGAATACTATGATTTTAGTCATCCTCTAATATGTATCTTCAATTGTGTGATAGGTAGATGTGAAAAAGTTGGGGTATGGAAAGTGGGTATACTCTTAGCAATAGATAGTTTATAATGAACAAAGGACATGGAGACATATAAGCCATATGAGTTGTAGGTGAAGATGATAGGCAATAATTTAAAGATAACTCGTGTAAAAACTCCAATAAATCCATAGTTTCATCAAGCACATTTTGTGACAAGAAAGGTGAGCATAAAAAGAATGTGTCAAGTTCATACATAAATAATAAAACAAACAAAATGAGTCAACCATTACAATGTTATAGCAGTCAAATGAAAAGTGAAATCTCTTCCTCCCTCTTTCCTTCCCTCCACCCCTCTCTCCCTCCCTCCCTCTCTCTCCATAATTAAAAATGAGTAACATGTAAGAATGTGCATCATCAAAATATTCATAATTAATAAAGCAAAAATGAGTAACATGTAAGAATGTACATCAATAGAACTCTAAAAATCATCGCATAATAACTCTTCACTAAGAGAAATAATGACATCATGCAATAATTGAAAAGATGATAAAACCATAGTAAAATCTAAATGAGAACCTAAAGGGTTTACTTCTAGATAAAATACTATCTAAAGTACCCATAAAACTAACATGAAACACAAAAGAATGATTATAAAAAATCATATAATCATAAATAGATAATTGAAAAGAAACCCTCTCACAATCAATACCATTCTTAAATGTATAAATAGAACATAAATTCATCTCATTTATAGTGATCTTATATCATCATAGACCAATACATGAAAAAAGTTAATCAAAGATAACATATCATGTTCCTAAATCGTAGGAAAAGTAGATATAATATAAGGCTAATGAATAAATGAAATAAATCAACTTTATAAATGAGGGAAATTTCTAGACATGACAGAACAATACCTAACCTTAAAAAATAATTTATCCCCATCCATGATAGGAAAGACAATGAAAAAATGGAAAGAGAAAATGCCAAAGAAAGAAGAAAAATAAAAAGAGGGACACTTTAACACCGTCCATGGGAAAAAGGTCACCTAAATGTAATACAAAGTAAAGGGGAAAAAACGTTCAAACCCCGCATTTAGTACGTGTTGAGAATCTTTAGGAGAGGGAAAACACGTTTTCTATGACAATTTGAATACAAATTTCTTTTTGGAGGGTCCCCACTATATTAAGCATCTTTATTAAAATTCGGTGGTGAGTTTTAAACCTAATGAACTTAGACAATAAAACATCCTTGACTTGACTTGACTCTAAAAAAAATGTGATTTATGTTATAATTCAGAAGGTTAGGTAGAGACACATAATTAAGTATTAAAATATTTTCTTAAGGTAAGCTTGCCTTCCCTACTTCACAATATTGTAAGACTAGGGGATGCACAAGTAGTTGTGTGTCATTTCAAATCAACTATTTCTTTTTAGTTAATAAAAGATAGATCTAAACTGTTAATAAAAAAGAGATCCAAGTGACTATTTAATATAGTTTTAATTGAAAATAAATTTCATTTTTTCTTCTTGTTAGATTGCACTTATATATTTAATGAAATATAATTTATAATAGATTAAATTTTTAAAAAAATTAAGATATCAAATTATAATATAAAATATGGGTTTAAAATTTTAAAAATATAACAAGATATTAGTCTAAGTTGAATTCATATTTTTTAATTTTAAAAAATATTTAAAAAAATATTTAGTTAAATGTTAATTAAAGCTATTGATAGCAAAAATGCAACTTCTATTAGGGAGAGGCAACTCACAATATTATGGTGAGTTATTAGATTTTATGGCGATCATATAAAGGGAGCTTTAATAATCATTTGTTGTAGTCTTTTAGTATTGAGTACAATGGTCATTTTGCCTTGTAAGCTTATAGAGATCATAGTGATGTAGTTGAATTTCAATCATGAAATGGTCTATTGGGTGGTCATACATACCACAGACTTGGATGAGGTTAGAGATATCTATATTTTGGAGATTGAATGTTGAACATGACTCTTCAGTAATGCTTTTGTAGAAAGATCAAGATGCCTTTATCTATAATTGGACATGAGTTTGACATGAACCTAATAAGGAGACTTTTCATGGATGAAGCAATCTCATCCCCCACTCTTGATGCTTTTGATAAAGAATAATTTTATAGGTATTGCTCACCTAGTTTTCTCATATGTATTCTATTTTCTGTGCTTTGTCTCTTCGTGATAATGAGTCTTGACCTACAATTGTTAGTTTTAGATGGATTATTTAAAGAGTACATGTCATGGTTTCATTTTCCTTTACCTTCTAATTGTACATCAGTTTATTTTGAGGATATAGATTTGAGGAGTGCAAGGAATTATGTTGGACATATTCCTTAAATATGAGAATGGTTTCATTAATTGATCTTCCTTCATGTGATACATTTACATCCTTGTTGATTTATTGATCGATTGCTATTAGTTTGACCTAGGAATTCAATAGTTGGATGTCAGAAAGGCTTAAATTCCTATTCGAGGAGATGTGGGTCTTCTCACATCTTGAGAACTTACTGGTGTTTGTAGAAAGATGTGATATCTAGTATAATTTATAGTATTTTCTCTTCATGGTTTATTGATTCTTCCTAGATGTTGAATTCATATGATAAATTAAGAGACCTAGGAAGGGTAGGGACGAGAAACAAGTAGTTGTGTAGATAATTATGTGTGTTTCCAATACTTATTTTGATGACATTATCCGCATTTTTATTTGAATACTATTGGTTTACTCTTGGATGATAAAATTATCATTAAACTACACATTACCTTTTTCATGGGAGTCCTACAACATACATGTGTCCTTAGTAGACTCAATTATGATTGGAACGTGATATAAATACTTCAGATATGTTTTTGGGTTACTTGTAACTAATCCATAAAGGTTTCATAGGTCACCTACATCTAACCTATAACCAACTTGTGTTACTGTAGATTATACATAGGATGCAAAATACAAGGGAACTTGTGGCAATGGATTGGGTTGGATATGTTGCAAGAAAAGGTCTACTATTGTTAATCTTTGTTACATTTGAATAACTAGTAGTAGTTATTATTCTAGCTAGTGGAGTGTGTGATACATACTTGACCTTATTTGGAGGATATTAGACTTTTGAATTTGTGAATACATAGTAGATTGAGGTATCTTTCACGGTGCATCTATGTGATATTGATTGTGTCATCTTCAAATCAATTTCTTATATTTCATTCTTGGGTATGATGAAGGACTATATAGTTATGGTTAATATGGTGGTCAATTGGTGGATATAATAGATGTTTCATTAAAGCTCATGGGCGTAGAGGATTTATTTGGTACAATATTTTCATACCTTTGTGATTAATTCAAAAATTTATTGGTGATTCTCATTTGTTCTTACAAGGTATATAACAAGTGGAAGAATGTTGAAATCAGGCATGCCATACCTTGCATGTCCTGGTATTCAAAAATATTTATCGGCTATTCTCCCATGAGAAATAAGGCATCTAACTTATGGTTTTTTAATTATACAATGTAATTTCCTTGATATGATATATGTGTAAGAAAAACTATAAAATTGTAAATGTATAAGAGATTTATGATATGTGTAAGAGAATGTAAGAGGGAGGTTACAAAGTAGACTTATAACCTTGATCAAATTATGATAGTCTATGATGCATGTCATAAAGCATATGGGTAAAGAGAAAATGAAAAAAAATGGTCATTCAAGTTTGGTGCCTAGTTATATGAAATGTAAGGGGATATTATATTCTTATTTTAAGGTTCATAATTTAATCTTTTCACTAGAATTTGGGCCATTGATTTGGCTACCATACTTCCCATAATTATATCTCATATTTTTTAAAAGCTATTAATGGTTTCCTTGTTGGATATTATTTATATATTTTATGCTTGGTTTAAGGTTGTATGAGAGGTCTCTAAAATGTAGGGACCTTATGTTATTGGAATCTCTTTAAAGAGAAAGATTGTGCTCTCCATGTTAAGGATATAAATCTATATATATTAGGTTTCTTTGTTGGTATAAATTGGCTCAATGATTTTAGAGGATGGGGTTATCTACTAGGGAATGGTTTTCCCCGTGTACATATTGTTAGGGTTTAGGAAAACTTGAGAAATAAAAAATATTAAATATAATGCATAAAAAAGTGGAAAAAACAACTATTCATAATAATACATAGATTTAACACGGTTAACTCGATGTGGGCTACATCCATGGATAAATAGTCGCCCACTTTGTTTTAATATCTAGCTAAGAGAAAATTACAATACGATAATCTTTTAAATTACACGACCACTTATTTATCAAGCCCTTTTTAGTGTTTTATAAAGGTTGGTTTACATGCCAAAATAATAGTTGAATCTATAATTGATTTGGGGGTGTATAAAGTCAAAAATTGTATACCCCTTTGCAATTTTACCTACACTTTTGTAGGAAATTTAGGGTCCATTCCTCAAGAATTTAAGTAGGCTCATTCCATCCCTTGCATCATCCTTTTCCCTCTTAGGATGCTAAAGGTCTTTTTCAACAACTACCTTTAAACGTTACTTTTGCATGAGCCACATGTTAGGATTAGCAAACATAAATTTCATAGTTACATACAAATATAACCAATAATGAAAAGGAATAAAGTAAACATATGTGGCATAAGAAGATAAAAATATTTAACGTGATTCACCCAATCTTGGGCTACATCCACCAAACAAAGAGTACAATCTTATTATCCAATAATTTCAGCCTATTACAATCTGCAATCCCTTGCAACTCAATACCACTGCAAGAAGCTATAAAATTCTCATTTATTGAGAAAACCCTAACCCTAAGCCATTATAACAATACTTATGTTAGTTAACAAGTTAACCCTAAAAATACTTGACGATTCAACCTAGGGAAATCTTAACGAGTGAACCTAGGGAAATGCTTGATGTATCAACTCAAAAACTCTTGACGAGTTAACCCCCCAATTTTTTTGGGTCCTTTCCCCAAACCCCATGATAAATGAAAAGTGTACAGTACTTTTCTGATCAATCACCATAAACCAAAAATATCTCACTTGGGGACTGATCAAGATCCACACTAAGAAACCTCCCACTTGGAGACAACTCATGTAGTAACATTGCTACCCCTAAAGCTCCCAGTGGATTGACCAACCCTAGACTCTGTTATTTTTTTTTATTATTTTTAGTCATGAAGACCAACCGAAGCTGAAGAGGATTTCAGCTTCTCCCTTATCACTACCTTTGTAAACATATCTGCTATATTTTCATCTATATGTATCTTTTCCATCTTTAATTGTCCATGATCCAATACTGACTGAATGAAGTGATACTTCAACTATATATGTTTGGTCTTTGAATGCAAGGCATAATTCTTTGTAAGATGGATGACACTCTAGCTATCTGTAAATAGATAATTGTCAGTCTATGATTTTCCCAACTCTTCCATGAAAAGTCACAGCCATATCATATCCTTAGCTTCATTTTCAGAAACAACATACTCTACCTCTATAGTGGATAAAGTAACCACCTTTTTTAGTCAATAAATCCAACTCACAATTGTCTCACCAATAGTAAATACATAACATGTGGTACTTCACCTCGTCTCTAATCCCCTGCCAAATATGAGTCAACATAGCCTTGTAAATCAGTATTAGACCGCCTAAAAAATAAAAAAATTATTGGATGTACCCCTCAAATATATGATAATCTATTTTACTGTATTCCAATGCCCAACTCCAGGATGACTCATATACCTACTAACAACTCCTACATCATGTGCAATATATTTTCTAGTGCACACCATGACATACATCAAACTACCTATAACTGAAGCATATGATACCTTGGAAATTTTTTCTTCCTCCTCTTATGTCTTTGGACACATCTCCTTAGTCAATTTCAAATGACTAGGAAAAGGTATGCTGACATCTTTTGCACTCTCCATATGAAATCTTTGCAAAACCTTATCAACATAATTAGCCTGAGATAGAGTCAATTTTTTTTTCTTCCTATCTCTATAAATTGTTAGAATAGCAATGTCCCAATCAAATGAAAGTTGGGGGGAGGGGTGAATCCGTTGATGCCAATACAAAATAATTAAACTTTAACTTCAAACTTATTCCTTATAACGAAACACTAAACTGAAAAAGTGAATGCAACAATAAAACACATACACATGAACATCAATATTTGTTCTTGAGGAAAACCCTATTAAGGAAAAAACCCCAGTGGGGATGGTACCCACAAATATCTGCACTATAGTAATAATAACCCTGTTAAGAGTTCTGACCCTTTTAGGATCTAAGTATTACAATAGGTAGGACCTAGTTAAAGGACAGACCCTGTTAGGAGTCTTTTAAAATGTGATCCCAATTGAGGAATCGACCCTGTGAAGAGTCTTTCCCTGTTCAAGGAAATAAAACCCTATTAGGGGTGTACAATACATCAACTTGATCAAGAGATTTGAGAGTTAAAGCCACCCTCAGGTTCTCCAAACCTTTCAACTTTAAGTCTAAGATAATTCTATTATGAAACTGCTTCCATCCTTCAATCACTGCCAAGAAAGCTCCACCTTGTGCCAAAATGCAAAACTATTGTTCTTAAAACACTATCTAATGTAGTCTCAAGCTCTCATTCCCTTCTACATCTTACATATGCAGTGCCACACTTATTTTCCAAGGATTTCAATCCTTAAATACAAGTTACAACAAATATATCCAAGTCAGCCTTCATAGGATAAATCGTATTTACAAAATACAAATGGACCCATAAGAAGATGCACAGGGAACCTCCTACAGTGTTACAACATAGTAGTTACATCAATTAATCATTTAGATATTTTGATTAAGCTCAAAAATCAAATTACTTGAAACATGTTCCAAGTCAGATTCCAAATAGGTCTTTGCCAATGCACACGTCATATCTGGCGTCACCTATACAATCATGATGCCATATGATCACAATAAGATCTCAAGACAGTGTCCAACATGAACCTATGTTCTCACATCACAACTCAAACAACCATGAGTGCTATCCACAACGTTCTGAAATCAACTTTGTGAGAACACAGTTATTATCTCTTGAAAACCAATCATCAATAATTTAGTCATAACTCTTCCATATCAACTCATAAGTATTTGCGATCATGGATGGTGATCCAAGACATCATTAAAAGTCTCTTTGTAAGTGTGCATGTGTTGATTCTCTTTATTGTGTTCATACAATTCTCTACAACCTCTTCTACAGGCTTCTAAATAATCCAATCAATAGCATATGTTGCCATCAATGATAAACTTTGTCATGAATGAAACACATAGCCAATGTAGCATACCTCTATCATTACTATGATACTCCCCCACATGAATACCATCATAATTAATGATAACAATCTCCCCCTTTGGCATTGAAGTAAACATAGATGAAAAACATCTAAGCTCCATAAATACCAAAACATGTCTGTACTATATCTGCATCATCATCTTTTCAAATCCTATTCATCAATCATCAAATCCTCCAAAGGATGATCCGTTCATACTATTTTTCATGTGTCATTCTCTCCCCCATTAACATTAATGGAAAATGTGTCTCCAAGAGTTCTCAATAACTCAACTTAATACATATACTCCCCCATAGGAGAAGCATCAAGCATATAGTCCAGAGAATGAAATAGAGCTCTGATATTACTAGACTAATGCAATTCTAGCATTAATTAATCAAGGTTAGGCTAGGGCATGACCCCTAGCATACCTCTTAGATACTCAAATGTATCCTTAGACATAGATTTTATGAAACTGTCTACTATTTTCTTCTTTGTACTCACATATTCTAACTTTACTTCCTTCTCTGCTACTTTATCTCTCAAGAAATGATACTTTATTGCTATATGTTTTGTCTTTGAATGCATAACAGGGTTCTTTGACATATTTACTATGCTAGTATTGTCACAATAGATAATGATTAAATCTTCTATACATACTCTAATGTCCTTCAAAATTTTCTTCATCCATATGATCTATGTATAGTTGATTGTTGTTGCAACATATTTTGATTATGTAGTAGACTTAGTAATGCAATCATGCTTCTTGCTAAGCCAAGAAACCAATCTTTTACCAAGGAAAAATACTCCTCCACTAGTACTCTTTATGTCATCTACATTCCCTACCCAATCAACATCAATGAAGGCATGAAATGTAAATTCTTGTGATCTATCATGCCATAGACAAAACTCAATTGTGCCCGTAAGATATATGAATATCCTTTTTACTGCCATAAGGTGAGATTCTTTAGGATCTTCTTGAAATATTGCAGTAATTCCAAAAACATTGGCTATATCAGGACTAGTATGTGTCAGCTACTGAAGACCTCCAATCATTGATCTATACCTTGTCTAAGGTACATTCTTTGCTTCATCTTCCAAAGACAACTTTGTTCTAGTTACCATAGGAGTTCTGACAGGTTTATTGTCATCCATGCCAAAAAGTTTCAATAGTTCTTTGAGATATTTGGTCTAAGATATGAATATCCCTTCTTTACTTTGACTAATTTGCAAAGTAAGAATTTCATCTCCCCAATCATAGACATTTAAAATTCACTTTTATTTCTTCTGCAAACTTGTTTCTCATATCATCATGTCCTCCAAATATAATATCATCAACAAAAACTTCAACAATCAAGGTACCTTCTTCAGTGATTCTTAGGTAAAAATTGTTGTTAGCATTTCCCTTCTTGAATCCCAATTGAATCGAATACTTATCCAATCTTGTATACCAATCCCTTTGTTCTTCTTTCAATCCATAGATAGCCTTCTTCAATCTAAAAACTAGATCTTCATTCCTTGAAAAAGGAAATCCATCAGGTTGCTCAATGTATACTTCCTCTTCCAAGTCTCCATTAAGAAAAGCTAATTTCACATCCATCTGATATACTTTGAAATTTTTATGGGCAGCAAAAGCAAGGAATAATCTAACTGCCTCAATTCTAGCAACAGGTGTGAATGTTTCTTCAAAATAAATTCCTTCTTGCTGTGAATATCCTTTACATACTAATGTTTCTTTGTTTCTAACAACAATGTCTTCTTCATTCATCTTGTTCCTATATACCCACTTGGTGCCAATCACATTTTTGTATTTAGGCCTTGGAACCAATTCCCAAGTGTTTTTTTTCTGAATCTGATCCATTTCTTCCTTCATGGAAATGATCCATGGTCCATCTCTACATGCATCTTCTATGGACTATGGTTCTACTTGAGAAATCAAGCAGATGTCATTTGTAGATTGTGACCTCTCTTCTCTATTTTTCAATCTTGTTCTAGTTCCTTTGTTGTTGTCACCAATGATCTGATCCTCAGGATTATTTATTAGAACATGTTTGGGTGTGTTTTGTTCCCTTAATTCCACACTTATGCCATTGTCAATTTCAAAAACATCTTGTGATGCTTCATTCTCACTTTCTATTGTCTACATATTGTTCTAACTTGTACTCATTTTTTCAAAAGAAATCTCATAGGGGTTAGGGCCACAATATCTTTCTCTAACTTGAAAATTTTTATCTACTCTTACATTATCACTTTCAATCAGCTTCCTAGTTCTTAGATTGTAACATCTATAGGCTTTAATTTTAGTAGAGTATTCAATGAATAATCCTTCATCACTTCTAGCATCAAATTTTCCTATACATTCATCTCTCTTAATGTAGCATTTACATCCAAACATTCAGAAGTAACTAATAGTAGGTGTCTTACCATACCATACCTCAAATAGTGTCTTGCATGTACCTTCTCTGATTTTTACTCTATTCATTTCATATACAACTGTATTGGCTGATTCTCTCCAATGCATATGTGAGACCTTTCCTTCTAACAACATTGTTCTTGCAGCATCAAGAACTATTCTATTTATTCTTTCAGCAACACCATTTTGTTGTGGTGTCCTAGGTACTTAAGTATACCTCACAATACCATGTTCTTCACAAAAGGTATTGAATTCATGTGAAGTGAATTCTCCACCTCTATTTGATCTTAAACATTTTATCTTGAAACCTATCTCATTCTCAACTTTTTCCTTATAGAACTTGAAAGTTTTAAATGATTCTGATTTTTCTCTAAGAAATCCTACCCACATCACTCTAGAGTAGTCATTAGTGAATATAATAAAGTATATATCTCCAAAGTATGACCTAGTCTAAGTAGGTCCACATAGATCTATATGAATCATTTCCAGCTTTCCATTTGTTGGGTATCCTTTGCTTGTAAAGTTGCTTCTTTTCTTCTTTCCCAAGACAAACTCTCTGCATGTAGTGTTGGCTAATTTCACAATCTTAGGTAGATCTCTTATAGCATTATTATTAGATGCTTTTACCATGTTGTCAAAGTTGAAATGACAAAACCTTCTATACCACAACCAACTATAATCAGTTTTTGCAATAAAACAACTGACCTCAGTAGATTTTAGCTAAAAGATGTTACCTCTGGACTTAGTACTACATGCCATCTATTCTCCATTAGATTCTCTAATAGAGAAATGGCCATCCTTGAATTCTATATGATAGCCCTTATCCACAAGCTTTCCAACACTTAACAAGTTATGTTTTAAGCCATACACAAATAGTACATCATCAATATTAGTTTTTCCATCCAAAGTAATTGATCCTTTACCAACAATCATTCTAGGGGTATTGTCACCAAATCTTACAACGCCACCATCAAAATTATTTAGCTAAATGAATCTATCTTTATCACCAGTCATATGATGTTAACATCCACTATCAATTATCTAATAGTTTTCCTATCAACATTAGAAACTAAGGCTTTTTCTTCATAGATAGAATCCTCTTCTTTGATAGAAACAAAACCCAATACATCATTGAATTCATCATCTAAATATTTAGATCCATCACTAGCATAGTAGCATTCCTTATCATTATTGTATTTACCATATTTAGGCTTATGCTTAGGTACTCTAGTTGGACATCTAGATGAAAAATGAACAATCTTATTGCAATTAAAATAGTTCAAAGGTAATTTCCCTTCAAACTTACATTTTCCTTTCATTTCTCTTCTAGCGATCAGGGCCACGATCTTCTCATCCACCTGATTTTATATTCTTTGAATCTCTTCCCATTCTTCAACATATTCTCCAAGATCTTCATTGTGATTTCTTTCTTTACTAGCTCCAGCTTCAACATATCTAGTTCTATGTGTAGTTTCTTTAAATTATATCTCCACCTTAGGTTGTGTTTCCTTTATCTCTGTGGTCTCAAAGGTAGTAAGTTTAGCCACTAGCATTTCTTTGGTAAAGTCTTTGTATTGTGGTAAAGTCTCATCCAAAGAAAGAACTTTGGGTTTATAGGAAGGAGTAATGGATCTCAAAATTTTAGCTATGACTTCATCTTCTATATAAGTGCCTGTTACAAGTAGTGGTTGTTGTTGCACCAAAAGATCAACCTTTTAATGCCTGATACAACCACTAGACTTATAGAAGACACAAGAGGCGGTTAAGCCATGTCACGAATCTTGAGGGGAGCATTGACCATTTTGCCAACAATCTCCCCCTCAGTGTTACCCGAGGAAATTTGAACCTATGACCAAGCTCTGATACCACTTGTTACAAGTAGTGGTTGTCGTTGCACCAAAAGATCAGCCTGTTAATGCTCGATACAACCACTAGACTTATAGAAGACACAGGAGGCGGTTAAGCCATGTCATGAATCCCGAGGGGAGCACTGACCATTTTGCCAATAGTGCCTCCATTATTTTTGATTCCAATCACACATTTAGATACCCTCTAAACATACATTCTTATTTTTTTATAATCCTTCATTTTTATTGTCTCCATCTTTATTCTCCAATTCTAAAAATTTTCTCTCTTAGTGTATTCATCTCTTTCATAGAGTGCAATTAGTATTTTCTAGATCTCACTTGCTTTTGTTAGATCTCTAACTTCTATGAATTCACCATCAGATAGTGCATTAATGAAGCCTTCCTTTGCAACAATATTGCATCCAAAAATTTTCCTTTCTTCTTCAGTAGTAGCAAGTATTTCAAGATCTTCCTCTCCTATGATAGGTACATATTTCCATGTAATGAGCCAATATTAAAACCCCATACACATCAAATGATTCTTCATCTTTTCCTTCCATGTGTCAAAATTGTTTTCATCAAACTTAGGACTCTCTTTTATGAATAAGGCCATCCTGATATTTACCTCAAGATGTTAGGCTTCTTGACTGAGGACCAAAAGCTCTAATACAAATTTTTAGAATAATAATTTCCCAATCAACTGAGGGGTGGGGGGGGGGGGGGGGTTGGGGTGAATTATTTGATGCCAATACATAATACTTAAACCTTAACTTCAAACTTATTGCTTATAACAAAACACTGAACTGAAAAGGTGAATGCAACAATAATAAACATGCACATGAACACCAATATTTGTTCTTGAGGAAAACCCTATTAAGGGAAAAACCCTGGTGGGGATGGTACCCACAAATATCTACACTATAGGTATAATAACCCTATTAAGAGTTCTGACCCTATTAGGAGTCGAGTATTACAATAGGTAGGTCCTGGTTAAAGGACAAACCCTATTAGGAGTCTTTTACAATGTGATACCAATTAAGGAATCAACCCTATTAGGGGTGTACAATACATCAACCTGATCAATATATTTGAGATTTAAAGCCACCCTCACATTCTCCAAACCTTTCAACTTCAAGTATGAGATAATTCTATTTTGACACTACTTCTATCCTTCAATCACTGCCAAGCAAGCTCCAACTTGTGCCAAAATACAAAACTACTATTCTTCAAACAATATCCAATGCAACCTCAAGCTTGCATTCCTTTTTGCATCTTACATATGCAATGCCACACTTATTTTCCAAGGATTTCAATCCTTAAATACAAGTTACAATAATTATATCCAAGTCGGCCTTCATAGGATAAATCCTATTTACAAAATACAAATGGACCCATGCAAAGATGCACAGGGAACGTCCTACAATGCTATAATAGAGTAGTTACATCAATTAATCATTTAGATCTATTGATTAAGCCCGCATATCAAATTACTTGAAACGTGTTCCAAGTCATCTTCCAAATGCACATGCCATATCTGATGTCACATGTATGATCATGATGCCATATGATCGCAATAAGCTTTCAAGCTAGTGTCCAACACATACCTATGTTTTCACATCATAACTCAAAAAACCATGAGTGCTATCCACCAAGTTCTGCAATCAACTCTGTGAGAACATAGTTACGGTCTCTTGAAAACTAGTCATCAATAATTCAGTCATAACTCTGTCAGATTAACACATAAGTATTTGTGATCATAGATGGTGATCCAAGACATCATTAAAATTCTCTATGTAAGTTCTCACATGTTGATTCCCTTTATGGTGTCTGTACAATTATCTACAACCTCTTCTACATGCTCCTGAACAATCTAGTTAATAACATATGTTTCCATCAATGAAAAACTTTGTCATGAATGCAACACATAACCAATGTAGCACACCTCTATCATTACTATGATACTCCCCCATAGGAATACCATCAACATTCATGCTAACATTTTTCATACCAAGGATTTGTTTTGCTACCTCCAAATCCTTTAGAGAAAAATAATGTACTAACTTTTGTTTCAACTCCTTAATGGATCCATCTTAGAACCTGCTACAAGCATATCATCAATGTATAAACATAAGATAATGTAGCTATAATCATCCAACCTCTTAAAATAAACACAATGGTTTTAATTACACTAATTGTAGCCACGCTCAACCATAAAACTATCAAATTAAATATATCATTTTCAAGGTGCTTTCTACAATCCATATAAAAATTTCTTCAATCTGCACACTAAATTCTCCTTACCTTTGACCTCAAAACATTGTGGTTGTTGCATATATATTTATTATTCCAAATCACCATGGAGAACATTTTTTTTAACATCAAGCTATTCCAAATGCAAATCTTGGTGGATGACTGAGAGGGGGGTGAATCAGCTATAGAATTATTTATCTTAGGTCCCTTAACAATGTCAACCTTAAAATATTCTCAATAGATATTCTATGCAAAGAGATTTAAACATTTAACCGACCATAGAAGTATTCATGAGAAAATCATTAAATAGCATGCAAAACATTCAATCACACATTAACACCAATATTTAACATGGAAACCCAATTTGGGTAAAACCACTGTGTGAATTTTTCACCCACAAAATAATTCACTCTTCTAAAGTGAGCTCAGTTAAAAGCCAATCCTGTTAAAGATTACAAACACATTTTCTAGATGTGACCCTATTAGGGGATTTTCACCAAAGATCAACTAGATCTATCACCCTATAATGAGTGGCCTTATTAGAGGAATTTAGAACATTCGTTAGAATGCCACCTTACAAAAGATTTAGAAATTTAGACTGTTAAATCCACTTGGTTAAGATATTTTCTTCTATAATGGTTAGAAAGTAACAATGAAATGATCTAATAAAATATGCAACTACCTTTGTTTGTTCATATCTCCTTTTTTCTCATTTGTCCTCTTTAAACTATTCCTTTCTAGCTAATTAATACATACACTTTATCTCATCACTTTTCTTCACTTCATTCACACATTCCTTCAACTCTATTCTTCTTTGTGTACCCTTCTTTTCAATTAAGCTATCTACTTTGGATATCAATAGTTCAACAACATGAAAAAAAACATAATCATCTTGATCATCCTTTATATAGATAATTTTGTCTGCTTAATCCTATCACCACTTAATCTCATCCATTCGATCAAATTTGTAGCTTGGTAAAAAATTTTATCATTCTTTCTAGCTATATCTTCACCTTGGAACTTGAACTTTTATTAGATCTAAAACCAATCATTAAATCTTCACCATTTATCTGTACCTAACATTTTTGATCTACTAATTTCATTAACTGACTTTGTTCCTTCCTTATAATCTTCTAGATCAATCTAGATCTTCACACAATGTTGTCCTTAACTTGATTCTTTGATTAACTGACCAACTTCATCTACTTGGTTAAGTATTTTTACTCAATTAACATTCACTTAGTTAACTATGACTGACCAATATCTTTACTTACCAACAACTATTTCTGGCTTTGTGGAACACACTGTTTCCTTGTCTTTTCACTTTGCAACTTCAATTTTTTATTATTGACAAACATAACTGACTTGTGCATCATTTTAACACTTTATTAAATCATGTAAACAAATCAAATCAATATTACCTTTTTCTAAAACTGATTCAACAATTTCCCAATTAAGGTCACATACTTATCATTACTTCTTTATTTCATCTTCTATCTTTGCCAATCATTTCTTTTCTCAATATCACATATTTTAGATTGATATGGAAACTTGAAATCAGCAAGTCAATAGGCCTAACATCAATGAAACATAAAAACTGATCCAATCCTTCTACATACCTTTCATTTCTCAGTTGACCTTGTTCATTCTCAACATCACAGTTTTAATTGAACATAAATCTTATCAGTGTAGAAATCTCATCAGTTGGGGTAACAATCTCCCCCTTTGGCATTGATGGAAACACAATTTATATATCTCATCTCATATCTGAAATATGCCATCGAATACAAGTAATTTTCATTCTTTACAATATCCTCCTTTTTCATATCTCTCCCCCTTTGGGTAACTTGACTTTCTTCAATAGTTCTTCTCCCAATTCATTGTCTTAATGATCATTCTATCTCTCCCATTCATTCTATCTCTCCTCCTTTGACAACAATATCAAAGGTACCTAAAAAACTTTAATTATTTTAGTTTTACCTTGTATCTTTCTTGTACCAATTAATTCTATTTCCTAAGATCTTTCTCACAACTTTAGGTTGTTCCTAAAGAGTGAACATCTACATCAACTCACAAATAGATAATCTGACAAAACATGAATTGATGCAACTTGCATCTTTTTCTAATGAACATTTGAGAGGGCAATGACCCTTAGTTTACCTCTTAGGTACTCAAAGGTATCCTTAGGAAATGGCTTTGTGAATATGTCAGCAAGTTGCTCTTTAGATTTCACATATTCCAGCTTTACTTATTTTTCTTGTACTTGTTCTCTCAAATAGTGATACTTGATAGATATGTGCTTTGTCTTTGAGTGCATCATCATAATCTTTGAAATTTTTATAGAACTATTATTATCACAATAGATTGTCACAAGACCATCTATCTCCTCTTGTATCCCTTCAAGTAGTTATTTTATCCACACAATATTATAACAATTTATTGCAACAACAACATATTCTGCCTCAACAGTTGACTATGAAATGCAACTTTTCTTTTTGCTTATCCATGTCACTAATCTTTCTCCTAAGAATAAATCTCCTCAACTTGCAATTTTCCTATCATCAACATTTCCTACCCAATCAACATAAATATACACTTTCAATTCAAGATCTCCATCTTTTTTGTACCATAAACTATAGTCCTCGGTTCCTTTCAGATATCTAAAGATTCTCTTCACAATAGTCATATGCATTTCTTTAGAATTAGAAGAAAATATAGCCACAAATCTAACATCATGAGAAATATCTAGCCTACTATGAATAACATACTATATTTTATTGATCATGGATCTATACAGAGTTTCATTTACCTCGGTAGAGTCATCTTCCTTTGACAATTTACATCCGATAATCATCACTGTACCAACTCTTAGGAATGGGAACACTGAGAGGGGGGGGTGACTTAGTGTTCACTGTAATTCAACTTTTTATTTTAATCTTTATGCTGAACTTAAATGGTTAAGTACTGTATTTAAACATTCACATAAATATGAAACATGAAATCAACACATGACACCAATATGGTTACGGGGAAACCGGTTAGGACTCTTTTAGGGGAGTGGACTCACTATCCTAGAGCTCACTGCTAAGATGATGAAGGCTACAACCTTTTGATTCAGATACATACTATATCTACAGGTGAACTGTTCTCTGTGACACTGCTTGTCAGATTAGTTCCTTTGGTGCGCTAATGCTTTGACCTCTAGCAAAGCTCTAATACATCTTATACTGACTTCGCATACCTCTGCTCTGCTTATCACAACTCTATTACAATTTCCATGCTGAATACAATGGGCACACCTTATATTTATGTGCTCATACAAAATACATAAATAAGTCAGCCCTATAACTAATTACAAACAATGCTTCCAAATGAATTGGCTTAAGCATTCTTACAATTACACATATAAACATGTCGGCAACCTAAATACAATAGGTGCATGGCCTTTACAACATTAAATTATAATAAAAAACCAAAATTCTAACTATCAGATCCATGCTCTATTCTTTGCTGGCGTACACTGGCTGTGCAACTTCAACTGACTATAACTTTCACATCTTTGCATATCTACTTATTGTTAGGAATAGTCCCAAGAGATAATTGAGGGGGGGGGGGGGGGGGTGAATCAGTTATCTACAAGTTTCAATTCTTTATCCAATTAAGTATACTTAAACATAAAGCATAAACACAATGAAATAACACTTGAACACAACACCAATAATTTGGGTACGAGGAAACCCAAATAGGTAAAAACCCCGGTGGGACTTGATACCCACTAATATTCTGTACTAGTGTATAATGATCCTTGCTAGAAGATCATTTACCCTGTTAGGAGTATCCTTATAATATATTAAGTATAGTAGACCTGGTTAAGGATCAGACCCTATTAGGAGTCTTTTACAATTGTCCCTGTTAGGGGAGAGGACACACTATCCAAGAGCTCACTACTCAAATGGGTGAAGGCTACAACCTTCTCAATAACAGTTACACACTATATCTGGATCTTGGTGAACTGCACTTTGACTTGCTATTTGGATCAATTACAATGAATAGCACAAGTACTTTACTTGGTCAGATAGACCTTCTTCTGATGGTTCAACACTTCGCACACTCTGCTTTGCTCTTCTTAATCAACCATGAGCCACACTTCAGCAATCACAAATGACTGCCTATAAATATCTTTCCTCCAAATGATATAATCAATTTGGCTTGTTAGAACCACCTTGAAATCATATTAGAGAAACCATAATAAACTCTAACAAACATTTTGTTGGCTCTATTATGCACGCAACTCATTCTAGGACCTATCTAATAGAATAATTGTAGACACACGCTACACACTGTCAGCTCTACCAAAACAACTGGAACTTTCTCTGTAAGCTGAATTAACTCATGTGCTATTAACTAAACATCAATAACACTTCTCCAAGCTTAAATCCAAGGGCACATACCCTCAAGATAGGTGCAACTCAAGAACCAATAAAATCTTTGTTGGCTCTTCTGAACAAACACAGGAAACTACTACTTGTGAATAGCGACTACATAACTTCACTTGCATTCATCATCAGACTATGCATCCATAACTAAAACATCACTAACATATCTTCAATAGATATCCAAGGGTGCATGCCCATAGGACAATTGTATAGACAACCATACACAAAACACTATTTGTTACTCTATTAGGAACACTGCTGACACCAACTGTAATATAACTGTCTGTGCTAACAGTTAACCTCTGCACCCATGATATCATGTTGATATCACATCCATGCTACATATACTAAAAGCTTACTGCATAAGACTTCCACACATGCTACTTTCAATATTTTGTCATCAATGACAAACATACAGTTAGTACTGGCCTACTGGCAAATCTCCAACGCTTATGCACTCATAGACTAAGCATAAGTATAGTCTAACAAACTTAACTTCCAAGGTGCATACCATAATTCATCTATACACATGTGCGCTGATGCTCTGAGCTATTGGAACTCTGTATACTATCCAGTCTTCAACACTTAACCAAATTCTAATCTTTACACTAAGTGCACTGACTCCAAACTGCTATGACTTTATTTTCATAATGACAACACTATATACAGTCATATACTTTAGTATAGAAAAATTTCCAACAATCTCCCCCTTTTTCATTAATGGCAACAAAGGAATATGGCCAAGTTGCTAACTGTTCCTTTACACAAATTTTTTTTCTTCTATACATTTTTATACATAATCTTATATCTCCCTATACATATATATACTCCATATTCTATACAAAACTCCCCCTTTGACATTAATAACAAAGGTGCATCAAAAAACTATATCTATACATACTCACTGAGGGAAAACATCCGGATATGCAATCTTGAGGTTCTGGATCTCCTTCTTCCAAAAGGTTATCAGAGAGTTAACTATCTGGAGATGGGCACATAATGCATATTGAAGCTTCTCCATCTTCTCCAAGTCACTTATGGGACCATGATCATAAGTTACCATGGTGGCATCAATCTCTTTTATATTATGATTGAGGATGTCTAAGGAGGGCACAAGACCATTCCTCAACCGAGTCCGTTTGGACCTTATCCTTGCTATCTCTTTTACTTCCTTCTCAATCTTGTCTATCTATCCTTGGTAGACATTGTTACACATGTTCACATCAGTGGATGCGTCTGTCACTGAATTCTTCACCTATTCAATCAAAGCTTCTGTCTCTTTTATCTTTTTGAAATGATCAGTGGTTAGCTTGTCTTGATCCATGCATGCTGCAATAATCCTTCTTCCTTCATCAACAAATTCTTTTAAGGATTCTTGACCAGACTTAAGAGAATTCAAGTCTAGTGCAAAGTTTCTCATCAACTCATTTAGTCTCTTCTTTAAGTACTTCTCTTTTGCTATTATGGATGTAGATTCTTCTAGGCTAGAAAAATTGCTTTTGAACTGTGAGAGGACTGAACTCACATCATCAATTGAATGTACTTTTAACACTTTCTTATCCTCTAGTAGCAAACTATTCAAAATATTCACTGATTCTATTAGGAGAGGATTCCTCATAACTTGTTTCTCCTTTTCCTTCTCCATAGCTAGGATGCTAAACTTAATCAAGTCTTCTTCTTTCCAGGAGTCTAAACTGCTTGTGTCAGGTGTCAAACTTGACAACAATACTGAGGAGGGAGCGATGGGAGTGCTATCCATCACTTCTTGTTTTAATTTTGCAATATCAACATAAGTATTTTCTTCTTTCTTTTATATCTCTTCTTTTTAGCAACATCAAAAACTATGGGGGTGGCCATGACTTACTTGTTAATCACTTTCCATCTAAACTTAGAGATGATCTGATGGCTTTAGAATCAGCGCAACAAGCTAGGGTTACTACAACCGATCAAATGCACTGATAACTACAGCAAATCTCTGATAGATTCAATCTCCAAGACTTCACAACAACTTCCAAGGCTCTTTCTGCTCTCCTATCACTCTGAATTTGAATGCAATGAGCAATCAAATGATTTATGTGTACTTTAAAGTGAAAAATCTACCATTAATGCATGTTGCGTAAACTAGGCTATCACTTCAAAATTTCAAACTCAAGCTCCGCTAACAATCAACATGTTCGCTCTTGTACAAAGGCTCCTATACACTCCAAAAGCTTAAGTCCAAAGGTGCATACTCTGAAGATGAGTATACTAGCCACATAGGGGTCTAGAGCTAAATTAGCTCCCCCTATGACCCTGAGGGCCATTCATGCAGATGTAGAGGGTGCGTCCACTGGGGATGAATCCAATACATTCTCATTAGCTTTGTCCTTCTTTCCTTCTAACCAAATCAAGCTCGTATCCTCTAAGGCTTTCATAAACTTAACTTCTACTTCAGGATCCAAAACTTGTTCTTTGGTGTTTTTAGGGCTTTCCTGACCTTGTGTCCTTGATCTACAGAACCTTGAGATATGTCCTGCCTTGTTACAAGAGTGACAAATGACTGGAGGTCTATTATTCCTTGACACATTGACATGAGTCACCATTCTACATGTTCTGGCTAAGTGACCATTATAGTTACATAACTGACATGTAATATTATGAGAACTTCTAACATTTGTCTGATTCTGATTTCTTTGATCTTGCTGAGTCATGTTCTTCTTACTAGTCTTGCAATTCATAGCTCTATGAAAAAATCTATTGCATGAATAACAGTAGCCATTAAAAGGTCTTACCTCTGTACAGTTTCTTGCAATGTGTCCATGCTTTTTACATGCAAAACAAGTGTGTTCTACTTGCTTGTGCTCATTTTTGGGAGGACCACCGTTGTCTTTGGTTTGATCTTTAGTCTTCTCATCATTAGTAGAGTTCTTTTGTGAATCCTTTCTTGCTTGCATATTGTCAATCTGATTTTGTGCTTCATTGTATCCAATGCAGCTAGTGTCTCCTTTTATTCTTCTTGCATACAACTAGGATTCTTCATTGAGTTGAAGGTTTTCCTTGACTTGTTCATTGTAGACATCTTGATTGTTCATTAGTTTGTCATCAAATTCTTCAAGTTGACTTAATAAAGATGCATTTTCTTCACTCAACTTCTTGACTTTTTCTTCAAGTTCACTGTTAGAGCGTCCTTTCAAATCCTTTCTTAGTCTTTTGATAACTAATTGAGCATCATTGACTTTTTCTTTTAGTTCTTCAATTTCTCCTTCTGAATTGTCTAGATCTTCAAGAGCGGCTTCAATATTTTTCTTCAAATGTTTCATATCTACTTTGTCCATGATCTCCTCAAGTGGTTAAACTTGTTTGCTAAGGACAAGAGCTCTGATACCAATTTTTAGGAATGAGAACACTAGGGGGGGGGTGTGAATCATTGTTCACTGTAATTCAATTTTTTACTTTAATCTTTATGTTGAACTTAAATGCTTAAGTACTGTATTTAAACATTCACATAAATATGAAACATGAAATCAACTCATGACACCAATATGGTTACGAGGAAACCCAAATAGGTAAAAACCCCGGTGGGACTTGATACCCACTAATATTCTATACTAGTGTTTTGTGATCCTTGTTAGAAGATCCTTTACCCTGTTAGGAGTAGCTTTACAATGATTTAAGTACAGTAGACCTTGTTAAGGGTCAGACCCTATTAGGAGTCTTTTACAATGATCCCTGTTGGGGAGTGGACTCACTATCCTAGAACTCATTGCTCAAATGTTGAAGGCTACAACCTTCTAATTTAGATATACACTATATCTGTAGGTGAACTGTTCTCTGTGACACTACTTGTCAGATTAGTTCCTTTGGTGCACTGATGCTTTGACCTCTAGAAAATCTCTAATACATCTTATGATGACTTCACATACCTCTACTCTACTTATCACAACTCTATTACAACTTCCATACCAAATACAATGGGCGCACCTTATATTTATGCACTCATACAAAATACATAAATAAGTCAGCCCTATAACTAATTACAAACAACACTTCCAAATAAATTGGCTTAAGCATTCTTACAATTACACATATAAACATGTCAGCAACCTAAATACAATAGGCACATGGCCTTTACAACATTAAATTATAATCACAAACCAAAATGCTAACTGTTGGCTCCATGCTTTGTTCTCTGCTAGCATACACTGGCTATGCAACTTCAATTGATTGTAACTTTCACATCTTTTCATATCTACTTATGCGCTCATAGACTAAGCATAAGTATAGTCTAAAAAACTTAAATTCTAGGACACATACCATAATTCATCCGTACACACATGCGTTGATGCTCTGAGCTACTAGAACTCTGTATACTGTCTAGTCTTCAACACTTAACTAAATTCTGATCTTTACACTAAGTGTGCTGACTCCAAACTGCTATATGACTTTGTTGCCATAATGAAAACACTATATCTAGTCATATACTTCAGTATAGACAACTTTCCAACACCAACCGGTTTTGAGTCTTCCATCCCAAAAAAATTTAGGATCTCTTTGATGTATTTTGAATGAGTTATGTATATGTCATCCTTGATCTGTTGAATTTGCAAATCAATGAAAATTTTGGTCTCTCCAATCATTGACATTTCAAATTCCTTTGTCATTTCACTAGAAAATGTTCTACACATTGTTTCATTTCCTCCAAATATGATATCATCAACAAAAATTTCAGCAATCAATACCTTGTCTTTGGATTCACTTTTCAAGTACACATTACTATTGTCACTAGTTCTAATGAAACCTATTCTCATTACATATGAGTGGATTCTTTCATACCATACTCAGGGTGCTTGTTTCAAACCATACAATACCTTGTGAAGTTTACATACCATGTATTTCTTACTTTTGTCAAAAAATCCTTCTGGTTGGTCAATGTGCACTTCCTCTTCTAGTATTCCATTAAAAAATGCAGACTTTACATCCATTTGATAAACTTTGAAACCTTGTGAGAAGCATATGCAAGTAAATTTCTCACACCTTCTAGTTTAGCAACATGAGAAAATGTCTCACCATATTAAATACCTTCTTCTTGAGTGTATCCTTTGCATATAAGTCTAGCTTTATTTTAGATCACATCTCCACTTTCATTTATTTTATTCCTAAAAATCCACTTTGTACCAATAACATTATTATCATTAGGTCTTGGTACTAATGACCATGTATTGTTATTTTCAATCTGATCAATATATTATTTCATTGCATTGATCCAATCTTTATTTTCAAGTGCATCATTGACTAGTCTAGGCTCAAATTCAGAAATTGGACATATATTGTCTCTCAACTTACTTATTGTCATGACTCCTGTATTTTGTCTCCAATAATTTGAGTCAGTGAATGATTCTTTCTCACATACTTTGCTAGCACTAGCTTGGTTCTCTATTCTTTAGCATTTTCATATCTCGGTGGGGGCTCAACTGGTTCCTCAGTTTCTTCTTGTAGCTCAGGTACAGTACCAAAAAATCCTTCTTGTACATATACAAATCTTTGATAATCTTTTAGTTTCTTCTTTCTACAAAATCATCAATCCTTAGATTTGCACTTTTCACAATTTTGTTAGTAGCCTTATTCAGACATTTATAAGCTTTTCTCTTTGTGGATTATCCTAGGAATATAGCTTCATCTCCTTTTGAATCAAACTTTCCATTCCTAGTATCTTTCATAATGTAACACCTACTTCCAAAAAAATTAAAGTAGCTAACATTAGGTGCATGCCCATACCAGAGTTTATAAGGAGTTTTATTTTTACCTTTCTTCAATTGTACTCAGTTGGGGGTGTAAACAGTAGTCTAATGGCTTCTCTCCAGAATTTTTGTAAAACCTCATTCTCAATCAACAATGTTCTAGAAAAATTAACTATTTATTTGTTCCTTCTTTCAACTATACCATTTTATTCTATAATTCTCAGTGCAGAGACTTGTCTTTTAATTCTATTCTCATTGTAGAAGATAGTAAATTCATCAGAGTAAATTCACCTCCTCTATCTGATGTTAAACACTTCAATTTTTTACATGATTCCTTCTCAACTCTTTCCTTATACCATTTAAACATTTGAAATGCATCAGACTTTTCTTTTAATAATATTACACACAACATCCTTGAGTATTCATCAACAACCATAATGAAATATTGATCACCATAATAACTTTGTACTCTCATAGGGACACAAAGATCGATGTGAACTAATTTAAATATACCATTAGATGATTAATACTTTCTTGAAAAACTTGATTTAGTCATCTTACCGATTTGACATTCCTTACACATAACTCTATCAGGCTTGCTTAATCTTGATAGACGTATGACTTTATTTTTCTTACTAACCTTGATTAAGTTATCAGAATTTAAATGACACAGTCTTTTATGCCATAATCAAGCATCTTCATTTCTTTGAAATAGGCACACATTTGCATTAAATTTCAGATAGAATAATTTACCTTTGGATTGTTCACTGGTTCCAATCAAATCTCCAACAACATCATAGATCTTTACTTTTCTGTTCTGAAACTCCAGTCAATGACTTGTGTTATTCAATTGTGCAACACTCAATAAGTTGTATTTTAGTCATTGATCCCAATAGGCATTATCACATTTAATATTTTCTTTCAACATGATGGACCCTTTTCCTTTAAAAAAACATGGAGTATCATTTCCAAATATAACAAATCCTCTATCATATTCTTCTAAGTTCTCAAACTTATCAATGTCACCAATCATGTGATGTGAACAACCAATGTCAATAATCCATTGGTCAATTTTACTTACTTGAGAAATAAGGAACTTTTCATCTTCATACCTTTCTTTTGAGTCATCCTTCATTGCAACATAAACCACTTCCTCACATTCTTTTATGTCATCAAATTCATCATTGTTTATTCCTTCCTCAGCTAGGTAGCATGTTTTATTTCCTTTGTCCTTGAAATATCTAAAATTTTAGTATTTTGTTCTCCTTCTTGTCCTTCTTATCATTCCTATCATTGCCAGGACACCTAGATGCAATATGACTAATCTTGTTGTAGTTAAAACATTTTAGATGTAGTTTAACTTTATACTTTCATTTTCCTCTCGGTAGCCTCTTTGCCAACAATGCTTCTAATTCTTCTTGTTATTTTTCTTTAGTTAGGATACTATCATAATAACCTCCACCTAAACTATAGCGATTCTCTCTTTCTCTTCTTCAACTATCAATTCTTAAAGATGATTTAAAAGTTATTTCTATCTTCAGTAAACTATTATCAAAATTACTAAGCTCAAATGCAGATAGCTTACTAATCAAAGCATCAAGAGTAACAATATTACTAGGTATGGATCTTAGTTCCTAAATAGAAGAGACTCAAATAGAATATTTAAGTGAAATATTTCTAAGAATTTTTCTTACCACTTCTTTTCCATTCAATGTTCCACCAGAACCTTTGATAACACTTGCCACTTCCTTAATTTTGAATCTGTATTGTGCAATTTTTTCTTCTTCTTTCATTGTCATATCATCAAATTTTCCTCTGAGACTATCAAACTTTTCTTTTTGTAGATGCAGATCACCTCCATAAACAAGTACAATTTTTTCCCACATCTCTTTTGTTGTTTTACACTCATTTATTAGTGAACTCAACATCAGCTAGGGAAGAACCAACTTCAATCATTACCAAGTTGTGGTCCTACTTTTCTCTCATCTGATCAAGTTTCATAGGTCCAGGAGGTGGTGGAGTGTAATCATTATCCAAATGATTGATTGTAGAATCTCCAATACTAGATATGTATAACCTCATCTTACTTTTTCATGTAGAGAAACTCTCATTTTTCAAATTAGGTACTTCTCTCCTATACATCTTCAAATCTTTAGCTTAAGTATTCTAAAATTTTACTTCTAAGCACCAAATGATCTGATACCAATTGTTGGATAATTGAGAGTGGGGGGGGAGGGGTGAATCAGTTATAGAATCAGTTATCTTAGGTCCCTTAACATTTTTCAACCTTAAAATCTTCTCAGTAGATAATCTATGCAATTAGATTTAAACATTTAACCGACCATAGCAGTATTCATCAAAAAATCAGTAAATAACATGCAAAACATTCAATCCCACATTAACACCAGTATTTAACGTGGAAACTCAATTCGGGTAAAAACCATTGCGGGAATTGTCGCCCATCAGATAATTCACTCTTCTAAAATGAACTCGGTTAAAAGCCAATCATGATAAAGATTACAAACACATTTGCTAGATGTGACCCTATTAGGAGATTTTCACCAAATATCTACTAGATATGTCACCCTATAATGAGTGGCCTTATTAGAAGACTTTATAAAATTCATTAGAATGCCACCTTACAAAGGATTTAGAAATTCTAACTGTTAAATCCATTCAGTTAAGATATTTTTTGCTACAATGGTTAGAAAGTAACAGTGAAATGATCTAATAAAATATGCAAATACCTTTGCATGTTCATATCTCATTTCTTCTCATTTATCCTCTTCAAAATCTTCCTTTTTGACTAATAAATACACACACTTTATCTCATCACTTTTCTTCACTTCATTCACACATTCCTTCAACTCTATTCTTCTTAGTGTACCCTTCTTTTCAATTCGGCTATCTTCTTTAGATATCAATAGTTCAACAAAAACAATAGTATCAGCATCAGTAACATAATCATCATGATTATCCTTTATATAGATAATGTTTTTCGCTCAATTCTATCACCACTTAATCTCATCTAGTCGATCAAATTTGTATCTCGGTAAAATGTTTTATGATTCTTACCAGCTGTATGTTCACCTTGGAACTTGAACTTTTCTTGGATCTCAAACCAATCATTAAATCTTCACCATTTATCTCTACCTAACATTTTTTATCCATTGATTTCATTAACTAAATTTGTTCCTTAGAATCTTCTAGATCAATCCAGATCTTCACACGATGTTGTCCTTAACTTGATTCCTTGATTAACCAACCAACTTCATCTACTGGGTTAAGTCTTTTACTTAGTTAACATTCACTCAGTTAACTATGACTGACCAATATCTTTGCTTACCAACAACTATTTCCAGCTTGGTAGAACACATTGTCTCAAAGTATAACAACATATTCCTAAGCATATAGAGAAAACTATTTGCAAAGACATTCAGATAGAACCAAAATGGGAGCACCCTATCACCCTTTGATTTGTTCTTGATTTTAGGGATGTGGGTGTGCTCTCAAAACACTTGGAGCATAGCCCTAATCTAGATTAGGGACCATAAGAACCCCATAATGGCACAATATCAGGTATAGTTCACCTGATTTTCCCCTAAGGCCTTAAGGATCCTAATGAAGATGAAATGCAAACTTAGCTACAAATGATTAATCTAAGATTGATTTTAATCCAAATAAAACATTATATGATGAGATGAAAAGAATAAACATGAAAGAAACTATGTTAATCCATGTTATCTAAGCTATTATGTATGTTAAGAAAGCTTGAAAATAAGTTAAACTAGCAAAATATACTACAAGCTTAAGATCTAGGAGTAAACTAGCATTATAAAACTACTATGAAATGGTTATGTGAATTGGTAAATTTCTCTAAGAAGTGAGGGTATTTATAGGATTTGAGGAAGGGCTTGGGTTAGGTAGTGGAGTTAGGGTCAGAGTCAGGGTTTGGAGTAGAGTTTGGGGTATAGTTAGGGGTAAGGTTAGATGGATAAGGGTTAAGGTTGCTCACACATGTGTGAGAAACACTAGAGAAGTGTGCATAGGGAACCCAGTGGAAAGAAGAGTCATGGTCCTCATTTATGAGCTTGTAAGAGCCTTAAAGAGGATGTAAGAGGCCATTAATGAGTGTGTAAGGCTCATTAATGAGGGGGTTTGACCAGAAGTCAACGAAGACTGGTTTAGGCTAAGAAAAGTAGGAATCACCTCCTAAGTTGGTTTAGGAAATTCTAGGAAATTCTAGAAGATTCTAGGGTTTTGAGGGATTAAATAAATATAAAATTTATTTAAGGAATGTGACATCATTTATTAAATAATAATTCAATAAATGGGGGAAAATTACTCAAATTTAATTTAAGTGGTTTGGGGAGGGATTCTTTAATTAAACATGTCTAATTAAAATAGGAGGAATTAATGGCATAAAAATAAATAAATTAATAAATTAATTAATTAATTAACAAATGATGATGTCATCAGGGTTTACAAAATAAAATATTTTTATTTTGGTAAAGGCTTTTTAGGTGTCTACATTTTCCCCCTCTTTGATGCGATGTCGCAAGTGGCGTGTCATCAAAGACAAGAAAATTAGATGCCCCAGGCTAGAATAGAGGATAAGGGGTGTGCCCCCTCGAGAAAATAATGCAAAGAGGAAACGTTGTGGAATTTTCTTGAAAAGAACACATAAAGGAAGGAAAGAAGGGAAAAGGATGAAGGAGGAAAGAAGAATAAACAACTAAACTTCCATGAGAAAAGAAGGATGAATGCAATATGAGGCAAAATGCAAGATGCATGATGCAGCTATATGAAAGATGCAAGATGAAAGATGCAAGATTAATCCATATGATGTAGGATGGGGGATTTGGGTTGCTCCAAGTGTAAATGTGGAGAGTACAACCTAGTTTGATATAGCAACATTAGAGACCTGCCAAAGTTACTAGGAACACAAGGCCTTGTTACTAGCATTGCATAGGAATGGCATGAAAAAAGACACCCAAGGTTGCCCCAACATCAGACATGAACCCAAGAGGAAGCATGGTAGAAATGATGCTAGAGAAACCACAAAAAAATCACATTTCCCAAGTACACCATGTCATCCAGAGGATCACATGGGAATCATGCAAGGGTCATGTCCGACTGACTCATAGGCAGAAGAAAAAGATCAAAAGACCTTGCCATAGATTGGCCTCATTTGTAGCACACCATGATATGAAGGATTGTGGTGACTTTGAGGAGAAGAATAATGAGAAGCCATAAAAGATAAACAAGATCCAAAGGAAAAAATCCAAGACCAAAATGATAACTCCAAAAGACATCATTTGCCAAGGAGAGATATTGATGTGATTGATGGTGGGAATATTTGGTCTGAATGTGTGGAAGGATACATCAAAACAGACCTGGGTTGATTGGTGGAAGATTAGGTTAGATAGGAGGAAGGATACATCCTCAAGGACCTTCTGATTGATGAGGAGAATGTGTTTTGTTCACTGGAAAGTGACGAATTAAAGAATAATCATTGTGATCAAGGATAGTCAACAAAATATATTGTAGAAGTACAAGGCTGGAAGGGACAAGTTATTTGATCAAATGCTGTTGCAAGATGAACAAGGATATGTACAACAAATTGTGATGATATGAACAATAGATGGGAATACACTAGAACATTTGAGTCCTTTTTCTGACGGTAAGCCATCAGAATTCTGAAAATATCCTGTCGATCAAGAGACACCACCTGTCATTGTAGTTTTGCAATTGAAATCACCGATGGCTAGGATATGAGTCGTAATTATGATGGTTATGGTTGTCATAATATGCATTTGAAGAGGGCCTGCCAACATGGTGAACATGTCGCCGGGTCTATTTCTTTCTGTCATAATTCTGACGGAAATGCTGCATTTGTGATAGATATGTTGTACATGTGACATCTATTTGTTAGATATTTCCAACAGATAGCCATCGTTTGTAGTGTTTTTCCATTGGTTATTATCTGGTTACCATCATAATTGTGATGGTTAACTCTATTTTAAATAAATAAATAAATAAATAAATAAATAAATAAATATATATATATATATATATATATATATATATATATATATATATATATATATATATATATATATATATATATATATATATATGTATATTTGTCATACGTGGAGTGAGACCTTAAATTATTGAGCTTCTCTTTGTTTTGAGAATAGTTTAACATTATCTTCTTAATAGGACCAACCACGTGAAGGTGGAAGCTCATATGGCCCCACCTAGGAGCCTTTTATGACCTTTTACGATATTTTAAAACCTCTAAGATGTATTCTTAGGGATCGTAAAGGGTCATAAGGGGTCTTGGGACACATCAATTAAGAAACATAAATGTAGGCATCATGGTCACAATTATTTGGAGACACAACATAATTGAGTGGTATACCCAGACGATGCAATGCAACCACTACTCCTCCAGTTCCAAGTTGACATTGCAAGATCCAAAAACCATAGATAAGGAATAAATTTAGAGAGTGCAGGAGGCAGGCCATAATGACCAAAATAATATAGGGACCCTATATTATTTTGGTCATTACGCCCCTCCTTTGCTCTCTAAATTTATTCCTTATCTATGGTTTTTCGATCCCGCAGTGTCAACTTGAAACCAAAGGAGTAGTGGTTGTGTTGCATTGTCTAGGTATACCATTCAATTATGTTGTGTCTCCAAATAATTGTGACCATGATATCTACATTTATGTTTTTCAGCTATTGTGATATCTACATTTATGTTTCTCAGCTGTCGTGTTTATGTGCATATTCTTTATGTGTTTTTCTTCTCTCCCTTGCATCCAAAATAAGATTTTCCACTCTTAATAGAGAATGCATATGCAACACAACCATAATATGCATGGATAATAGGTGGAGCAGAGAAGACTCAACACATTTGCATTTTTTTAATAGGTCAAAATTACAATGTTTATGATGGTCTATAACTTAAAATACCTAATTAAAGACCTCTATAAAAAATGCAAACCTATTGCATCTTTCAGCTCCACCTAATATCTTATGCATATGAATTGAGATTGCATATTCAACTAGGTGCCTCCTTCTGCATTGCCTGAAACCAAGATATTTTCACAGTTAACATCTAAAACCATTATTGAACTTTTGTTATAATTAAAAACTACATTAATACTTACTGTATAAGTCTGAACCAAGTGAATCACCAAATGGTTGATGGTGATTGATGAAGAAGATTTGAAAATGATGATTGATCCAATTTAGATTGGTGCAACATTTTCAAATCTTCTTTATAATTATCATCAACATGGCCAATTTTGCAAAACTAATTTTCTAGAATGTTGGTGGAAGAATGATGATTTGTTTGCAACATACAGATACAAACACTGAACAACCATTTTGTCAACTCTAATTTTCTCAACACAAAGGGACATTTATCATAAATATAGAAACATGATTATTTTTAAATGGAATACACCAAGGAGTACCATCAGAAATATTGACCATTTGCAATCATGAACATTGAACAATCAAATAGCTCATTTTTTTATCAGCATGTGTAGTCTCTGTGTATATGAAAAATGAATGAAATATCAAGTTGAAATAAAACAGTGAACAAAAATTCAAATTAAGGCCTAATTTATCAAGAGAAACAAATAGTAGGATGAAAGAAAAATCATTAAGACTAGAGAAAAATTATTAGGACTATAGAAAAATCATTAAGACTAGAAAATCAAGTTTTAGAAATGGACGGTTCTAATGATTTTCCATTACAACAATTGAGAATTCATCATTTGGAATATGAAGAGGTGAAAAACATGTAGATTTGACCAAAAACCATTGGGAATGACCCAAGAGAAAATGGACTTGTGATGATTTTCACAATAGTACATGTGTTGCTGGGTCATCTCCCAGTATTGCTTAGGCAAATCTGCATATTCATCACCTGTGCATATGAAGTGGCTCTAATGGAAAGAAATAAGAAAAAACATTAGGACTATAGAAAAATCATTAAGACTAGAAAATCAAGTTCTAGAAATGGACAGTTCTGATGCTTTGCCATTACAATAATTGAGCATTCATCATTTGCTACTTCTTGGTGTATTCTATTTAAGTATGTTAGGCACAAAGTATTCCATTTAGATATGTTCAAAATTTTTCCAGTAATGATTTGGGGAATGCAATCATGCAAAGTATTCTCTAATCACACAAGTACCAATCAGCATCCCTTGTCCATGTCCATATTCTCTAAACATGTATGGAAACATATGGTACATATTATAACAATTTCCATTACAAAAATTAATCATTCATTAACATGCATTCATTAGAATTCATAAGACTTATTAATTAGAATTCATTAACACATCATAACATTCATTAACACATTGAGACATAAACATCAGCCATTATCAAATAAGTTGCATAAATGTGAATCATTTATTTTTTGACTTTTTCCTTTTTTCTGCTTCTCTATATTGTTGCAGAGGCATATCCATGTTGATGTCATCATTTCTTCTTGGTCGTGCACTTGATCTCTCTGTCCTTTGCAAAGGTGGGTCCTCTGTAATAACAAATAAAAGGCTTCAATTAAAAATATATTATCATAATTGGGGTAAATTTAAAAACATATTATCATTATTGTTACAAGCATTTCAGTACTTTAAAAAACATAAACGTGATGCTCTTTACCTTGTCCAACCACATCATCTTTCTTGATGAATTGAACCTCAACACGCTCATCGTGAAAAACCTCTACATCCCCTGCAACTGTAATACAAAATGTTTTTATTAATTCCAACACATTATAAGTAAATTTTTATTACTATGCCAAATTCAATTTAACATGTTTACTTGTATTAAATATTCAATAATCAAAATTCAAATAGAAAATGTATACCTTGAGTACTACAATTCACATTCGAATCGACACCTCTGTCATGCTTAGATGGTGCAGTATCAAGATTGACAAGCTACATTCCAATGTAAATAATTAGTGCATTTATCGACAATATATACATATAAAAATAAGAAAAATATTGAGAAATGTTAATCATTCAGTTTGATACATATAAATATATTCACTTTAAATTTTTAAACAAATATATAATCATTTTTTCCTTACTTAAAACAAATATATTCACTTTATGTTGGAACTTAACATCAAATAAAGTAATTGGTAAAGTATTCAACTTGAAATAAAAATCAATTGGCTTATTTACCTGATCGACAGATCCATCAAAAGAACCTTGGGCACTCATTGCTCAAAATTGTTTATCCATGACTATATAGCCTTGTTTGTAGCCTATTTTCTTGTCCTCTTATGTAATCTATTTTTTGAACTCCAAGGCCTACATTTTTGCTTGGTATCATGAATTTTTATTGTAGTGAATTTCATCAAAACTAAATTGATTGCAATTTATAAATATTTGCATACAATTTTTCATTTACTAATACTTACAACTCATGAAGAAAGTTTTGAATATCCACTCGAGCCAAGCTTGTGTTGCCTGTGCTTTTGTTTTCTTGCTTCTGTTGCCTTTGATGTGTCAGGAAACCTATGTGATGTTTGAAATATGTTAGATCACATAACTAGAAAGAGTAAATAGTACATCATTTCATTATTAATATTATCATGTACCTTCTTTCCTCGGGTGATAGTATTTGTCTACTATGTCTTGCGCTTCTCTCAAGTGCATCCTTTTTAAGATTCTCCCACTCATTAATAGGAATATAGGGAGGTCCATCATAATAAGGGTTGCATTCTATTTGGGACCTGTAGTTGTCTCCAATATACTTCAAAACTTGGCACACTTTGTCAAGGAGTTTAAGTCTTTGAAAGACATTGGGTCCAAAAAATGTTGTCATAGAGTCAATGAGTTTATCCTTTAACCCTTTATCTTGTAATTGCCACCTTTTAAGAAATTTTTTTGTTAGATTCATAAATAAAGTGAAGCTACCTTTTAATATACTTGAAGAAAGGGATGAAATGAAATCTTCTCTTGCAATGAAATCAAAATATGATACCATGTGCCTATGGTTGGCCCGAAAATGCGCAAACATTCATCATTAAGTTTTTCATAAAATAGATTATTCCTTGCAAGATAATAATGAGATTATTATAATTAGTTGTTGCAAGGGACTACATAGGGTGTTAGTGCATTACATTATGAGTATTATATTGTATAGTAAAAGAAAGGATCAATCTTTAAAGTACCTGGAAGCTGGGCTACTCTCAAGGGAAGTTCATCTTGATTTCTCACGAGCAATTGATCACAATTCTCTATTGTTCCTGTACATCTAACATGAGTACATCCAAGAATTTCCTCATCACCTCCTACATAAAATGAATCCAATATTACAAAATGCCCCATAAGAAAGAATAGTTCAAGTGAAATAAACACATGATAAATAAGAGAGAAAAAGAGGAATCTACTTACCAATAATAGGCATTTCCATCATATATGTGGCCATGCTACATTTTTTTGACATTGCAAGAGGCAATACCTCGATGGTTCTGATCCTCATAGTAGGTGGCATACTCAACATAGGATCAATAGTAGGTGCTAAAAAAATAAGATTGTTAGAGCATAAAAAAATATGGACAACCATGGACAAGATGGAGGATAGAACATGCGATGTACTTGAACCACCTAAAGTATCTGCATCTAAGGCATCACCCTTTAATTTTTTTAGCACCCTCTGTAAAGAGAACACACATATATTTTAGTTAATGATATAAATAAAAGAGTATACTATAAAATTCATTATTAAACTTTTGTTATAATTAAAAACTACATTAACACTTATTGTATAATTCCAAACACGGTGAATCCAAAAATCCTCTCTCATCTTTATTTGAGGAGTGTGAGGTTGAATATCTACCATTCAAGCTAACTCTTTAGATATTGCACAAAGGACCTTATGCAGTACAAGGACATGATCAACATCTGATAAAAAATCAACATTGAATGGATCCTGCTCATCTTGTGGCTCCTCATGGACTACTTGTTCCTTTCCCTTTTTTGATCAACACTCATTTGTGAGAACAATATTATTAGTACTTTATTTAAAAGAAATCCAAAATATTAGATTTGAATAAAACATAACAAAAAATATGCATTAACTTTTTTCTTGTATGTGCATTTGTACAACAACAATGAGTTTTACCTATCAGGAAGAAGAAGTCCCATGAGAACCATCATCATCATGCATATTGTGTGCCCGTTGATCCATAATATAGCCCTGTATATCAAAAAAAAACATTCAGACATGTTAAAACATATGTGTTCTTATTCTAAGTTACGTTGAATAATAGATAATTATCAAAATGCATACCACCTCATCCATGATAGTCATGGGTTTTTTTGTATCTATGCGATTCAAATTTTAATCGATAAGTAGCTCCTCACCTCCACATATTTATTTTATCACACATAAAAATACGTGATTTCCCTCACGCACCTCAAATATGCAATTGGGTTGCTTCTTAGTTGACATAGGTCATGTACTTACCTAGTTGAATTAACAAAAACATCAGATAATTATTGTGGCCATTTCACTCCAAGACTTATAATTACATATAGATAACTATAAAATAATAAAATACTTGGAACAATCATTGCCAACATAATGTGCTCCCTCTTTATTGACATCCATGGAGGAAGGTTATTGTTGATAAAAAATACAGGCCACACCGAGTAAATAGATCTCATCTCTCCATATAGATTGACACCGTCTGTTGCCAAAGAAAGCCTGAGATTTTGAGGTTCTTCTTTAAAGTGTGGCCACTTTTCCTCTATGTCCATAAATGATGAACCATCCACAGGCATTTGAATAATGTCATCTTGAATCCTACTATATGCATGGTAATCCATAAATTGTGCCAAGCTATTGCACCTGAATAATCATTTCAGATGTGGAATAATGGGGATGTAACGAAGAAGCTTGTGAGGCACCTTTTTTGTCATTTGATCATCTTGATATCTTCTCGTATGACATTCAGGGCATTCTATTGCATTTTCATGCTCTTTATGATAAATAATATGATCTTTGGGACAAGCATGTATTGCTTGATACTCTATTCCAATATATTTCATAGTGGCACATAATTCTCGGTACGATCGAGGGAGAACATTTGATTGTGGTAATAGAAACTCACCTATAAATCCACAACAAAAATTATAAGTTATTACTATAAACAATCTTAATGGTACATGTTTCACCTTTTATAGACTATAATGACGTATATGACAAACCTTAGCATACGTGACATTGCTATGTTGGATAAACCATTCATAACCTTCAAATACACTAATAATAATACAAAAGAGAGAAGAGTAGATTGGGATCCTTCCTAAAGGGTCGTGTTCACCTTCTCAAGTAGAGGTATATCATGGATGATGTCATTGTCATCCTCATCATAATTATAATCATCATCATCATCAGCAGCACCAGCAACACCAATACCAAATGTGTCAATGATTAATGCATTCATACCATCATCTTCAAATGTGTTTCTAGCACATGATCATCATCTTCCATGTGATCATGATCTTCAACTTCAATACTCACACCTCTGTGTTCCTCTATATTCACACTAGGTAGATTGACCTATATAAAAATGATTATAATCAAACCCCCCTTCAATGTGATAATCAAACCTTCTTCCATGGTTTATATGTATAATAATTGTGAAAACAATATAACAAACAACTTACCACTGGATGATAATCAAACCCCCCTTCAATGTGACCATTTTCCCTACAATGTCTCTTTTTTATTTATTTATTTATTCTTCTTGTCTTTAAGTCGTTACAGCTCTTGCATGGACAATAAAATTTGTCATCGCCTTCTCTTTGAAAGTTAGACAACAATCTAGCGATTGTCTCCCTATTTTGATCGAATTCCCTTGTATTATCTGACATGATCCTTAATGTGTATATCTACAAAAAAAAATGGACATGTTGTACTTAATGTTTATATCTACACATATGGTTTTGATAGCAAATGGTCACTCTATTTTCTCATGGTGAGAACTCTTTAGTTGTGACGAAAAAATGTCAAACAAAAAATGACATGTTATGGTAGGTTTTATAAATGATATGTTACTTTGTAAATTTAACTTTAGGTATAGCTTCTCATAGCTTCCTATGTGTTTCATCCTTCATGTATACACTTACTTCGACCAAAATTTTAATTTTCTGATAGATTTTTCCGAATCCTTTGTAGGAAACCAAGTAAGGGATATTCTTGAGTTCAAACACATTGAGCTACTACAATTGAATTATAAATCATGAATTCACTATAAAATCAATGTATTGCTCTAGATTTCATCTAGAAATTTTGTCAAATGGTTGGCATGTATGTTTATTCAAATGGATTTATATCATTTGGAATGGATATATGCCAAGTTGATATCAAATTCTATGTCAATATTTACAGCATTAAATTGATGATAGTTGGAAGACTCAAACACAAGAAGAATATGAGTATAGCTAATTTTCAGAAAAATATGAATGAATGAGAACATACATATAAGTAGATGAACATAAATAATGAAGGTACCAGACATTGCCTGAAGTAATGAAGTGCTGACCTGGGGTTCAATCCAGTATGCTCCTGTATGATCTAGAAACTGCAAGGAAGGAAAAGATGGGGTTAGATACAAAGGATCTAAGAAATGCCTCTCACTATATTATTGATCCTCATCTACAATTATGCATGTGAATATTCAAGCCATAAAATTCTAAAAGGAACTATGCTACAAAACATGTGCACTCAGGAAAATGCACTTGGAAACATGTGCACTCATGAACATGTGCAATGTATAGGTGCTAGAATCCAAATGAAGCCCTACATTGAACCCATCAAGGTTATTAGAATAGTAAAGGTAGAAAGCATGGAAGCATAGAAAGGAGATCAACACTGAAAGAAGAAGTAAGTGGTTGCATTTATGTCTTTATGAACACCTAGTGAATCACTATTGTGACTGCATCATCCAAATAGTGCAACAACAACACTAGATGTTGTTGTTCCATCTAGTGTTTCTATGACATCATTTCAAAATGATGCATCCATAGTAGTAACCCACCATGCCCATCAACATCTTTGCATTTGGAATGCTTGATGACTTGTGAGGTTTGAGAGCTAGGGCATCATTGCATTTATGTCTCTATGAACATCTAGTGAGTCACTATTGTGATTGCATCATTCAAACAGTGCAATAACAACACTAGATGTTGTTGTTTCATCTGGTGTTACTATGACATCATTTCCAAATGATGCACCCACAATAGTCACACACCATGCCCATCAAAATAAGGAAGTCATGAGTAGTCATGAGTTAGCAATGAGTAAGCAATGGAAGGGGCATATAACATCATCAAATTAGAGGATAAAAGCATCAAAACTAAGAGGTACACAACATGTGAGTAAACACATCCAACATGATGCCCTAGTCTATAACTCACAAGCTGTACATGGAGAAGGAAAAATAGTGACAAAATTTACATCATGTATGCCCATATCAAAACTCACGGGCCCCAAGCAGTGAGAAAACAAGTAATAAATGGATGCCCTAGCTTCAAAGCTCATGGGTCATAAAAAAGACATGGCACAAAACCAATGAAATATAATACCATTTGAATCTACATAAAATACACATAAACATCAAAGAATGCAGATAAGATGAGGAGTGAAACTTGAATGTCTACCTCGAATCAATATAGAGTTAGGGCTAAGTTCATGCATGCAAAAGTCTAGTGCCCTCTTCGCGCACACAACTCAATCAGGAAAATTAGAAATGAGCCTTTATTTTTATTTTTCTTTTTGTTTATAATCAGTTATGTTCAATCCTTACTAAAGGTTCTTGTTAGAATATTTCTCATGTATATATTTTTCATGTATATATATTCCAAATAACTTGTATATACTATACAATGAAAGGAACTGAAAGATAAAATCATCTGGGCTCACAGAGGCCGTGAGCATAGCCAACTTTCAGAAGAATATGCAAGAGTATAGGCATACATAAGAGGATGAACATAAATAATAAGGGTACCAAACATTGCCTGAAGTGATGAATTTTTTACCCTAGTATGAATCTAGTATGCTCCTGTGTGATCCAGAACCTACAAAGAAAAGAGAGATAGGGGTTAGATCAAAAATATCTAAGCAATGAGATCAAAAATGCAGACAGTTAAGTAGCAGTGGTACTATCATGAGAAAAGACAGTCAAATACCAATAAGTTTTTATCTAATTTCTTGTGTATGAATGCAGGGTGTGGAAGAGCAAGGCAGGTCACTCTAGGGGATTATCCCATCCCTCAACATCTTACTTTCATAGGAACACATAGTGGACACAAGAAAGCCAACTCTTGGGGCAAGAGTTCTTTGAATGGAGGGGAGAATGGTGCAGGGGCACCAAGATTAGTGTTTTGCATTTTAGGAAAAGACCATTTAAAACCTACCTTTGTTCTGCACATAGCCAACTTGTAGAAAAACATATGTAGAAGAAGTAACATAGATGTATTTGAGACATCACTAAAATTATAAAAATTGATACTTTAATTTAAATTTAAATTGTACAAGAAAAATATTTTGTTTTAAATATAAAAAATAGTTTGACGAGAAATATTTCTTTCAGTATCATATGTAGAAGAAGTAACATAGATATATTTGAGACATCACTAAAAGTATAAAAATTGATACTTTAATTTAAATTTAAATTGTACAAGAAAAATATTTTGTTTTAAATATAAAAAATAGTTTGACGAGAAATATTTCTTTCAGTATCTCTTAAATTGAAGATAATTGTGATATATCATGGCCGCATTTTTATATTTTTATTAAAAAATCTAGCTAGTGATATAAATTGTGTGGATCATTCTTTATGGGCTTCTTTTGTTTTACTTTGTCACGCATAGATAAATTCTCCTCATGTATATTGTGCTTCTGGATTGTAGGAAAACCAAAACCTTATACTCAAATCACATAAAAGCTTTTTTTTAAGCAACTATAAAGAAAGATTTTATTTAAAAAACTATAAAGAAGGCATAACAATACCAGTCTTTCAATTGAATGTCAATGGCATACATCTGAATGTCAATGGCATAAATCTGATTTTGATTTATTAATCTCAATAGTTACCCAGATAGGACCAAAAATTGATACCAATTCTTCCACTTAAAATCTTCTTTTGGACTAAAAGAAACCTAGTTTATACAAGATTGCAAGGCCAAATAACACATTCCCAATGGAAAGTAATGTTGTGTGCAAAGATACAGTAAGCAAATTTGACTATTAATGACATAGTGCATAGTCTACACTCACATGACTCATATTTCACTGTAAAATAGAATCCAATCTATTGTTAGCATTTATAATGTTTGAACAACATTCTATTGGAAAAAATCTATATCATTTATTTGAAATAAAATCAGTAATACTGAAAAGAATCAAATGGATTGGTGTGAAGCAATGCAACTTCCTCTAGATTAATAAGTTGGTACGGATATCTTTGACGTGAGCTAAACTTAGCAAATGTTACATTGATTAATATGAAGAGAAATACTATAGCAAATTTTATTTTGACACAATAAAACTATAGATTGAAATTTGACACAATACTTTAACAATGGATATTAAAACTTTCACAACTCAAATTTGACACAATTTTAGGGAAATCTAGGTAGTCCAACTTCAACAAAGGATACTCATTCTCACAAAAAAAACCCTTGTCAGACATGGATTCATTTCATGTTCTTCCAAAAAATTGTAGATTTGAATAGAAAAAGGTAACTATGTAAACAAAAGGTACAATGCATGGTTTCACTTCATGCACTAAAATAAAACCAAATAGTAAATATGCTTGTATCAAAATATATTCTCAGTCAAGTGTCATAGAAATTAAATAAATTGAAAAAATCCTTCAGGAATACAAATCTATTGGTAAGTTGACTATACTGATATATATGACTAAATATAATGTTCTCATTATGGCAACAAAGTCATATGATGTTTTGGAGTTAGCGCACTTAATCACAAGGTCAGAATTTGGTTAAGTATGAAAGATTGGACAGTTAGGAGAGCACCAGTTGAACAAAGAATCAACACACGTGCGTATGAAAGAGTTATGTCATGCACCCTTGAAGATAAGCTTGTTGATATGTAGTCATGCTAAGTCTAAGAGCACATGATCAGATGAGTCAATATGATGAAGATACATCTAGTTGAAGAGTCACAGTCAGTAAGTGGCAGAACAAAACAGAGTATACGGCCGACTGATTGTATTTTGATTAGCGCTTGTAATATTGTTTTGTAAAGGCTATGCGCCTATTGCATTTAGGTCATAAACATGTTAATATGATTATATGTAAACACACTTAAGCCAATTAAATTAGAAGCGTTAATGTATGTAATTAGTTATAGGCTGACTTGATGATGAGTTTTGTATGCGCATATAAGTAAGACATGCACCCTTGTAATTAAGGCATGAGATATAGAAATCGGTAAGAGAAGAGTAGAGGTATGCGAAGAGAAGTTAGTATGTTGTATTTCTTTACAAGAGGCTAAAGCATAAGCACACAACAGGAACTAATCAGACAAGAAGTGTCACAACAACAGTTCACCTTGCAGATATAGTGTGTATCTGAGATCCAGAAGGTTGTAGCTTTCACTACTTGAGCAGTGAGCTCTAGGATAGTGTGTCCCCACCCCTAATAGGGTTAATTGTAGAAGAAACCTAATAGGGTCTGACCCTTGAACAGGTCACTGTACTAAAATCATTGTAAAGAACAACTCCTAACAGGGTTGCAAGATCTTCTAATAGGGATCATAAAACACTAGTGCAGTTCTTAGTGGGTGTCAATTCCCACCGAGGTTTTTACCTATTTGGGTTTCCCCGTAATCATATTTTGTGTTATTTGTTGTGGTTTTTTATCTTACTTGCATTGATAATCATTTTAGTACATAAGCAACTAAGTTAAGATTCAAGAGTAAAGAAAAAATATTTTTATATAGAACACTGATTCACCCCCCCCGCCCTTCTCAGTGTTCCCATTCCTAACAATTGGTATCAGAGCTTTGGTCCTCTGAAGATGAGTTTAACCACTTGAGGAGATCATGGATAAGGGAGAAATGAAACATCTAAAAAATAATCTTGAAGCAACTCTTGAAGACCTTGATAGATACGAAAAATAAATTGAAGAACTGAAAGAAAAGGTTAGTGATTCTCATGTAGTCGTCAAAAAACTGAGAAAAGATTTGAAAGATTGTTTCACCAGTGATTTGGATAAAATGGTTAACAAGATAAATGAGGAAAACACATCTCTGAAAGATTAGATTGAAGAATTGCATGAAAAGTTACTTAATAATCAAGAAGCCTATGAAGAATAGATCAAAGAAAGCAAGTAGTTGGATAAAGAACTAAGGCAGGATAACATGAAAATCTTGGAATTAGAAAACATCAAGAAGCAAGTGGAATCTAAATTGACTGAAGCAAAGAAACATATTGACAAATTTCACATAAGCAAGGATCTAATAGAGTCATAGTTGTATGCACAGAAGGTTAAAGGAGACACTGGTGGTATTGGATTCAATGAAGCACAAAATCAGATCAATGACATGCGAGCAAGAAAGAAAGCATCAAAAGAATCTTTAGAAGCTAAGAAGACAAGAAATCTTATAGAAGTAGAAGCTAAACCACCCAAGGATGAGTGTAAACTAGTAAACAAAACTTGTTATGCTTGTAAAAAACATGGACACATAGCAATAAATTCTAAAGAGGTAAGACCATTCAATGGTTACTATTATTCATGTAATAAGTTTGGTCATAGAGCTATGAATTGTAGATCAAATCAAAATCAAAAAAATTAGAGAAGTCATCCATAATAGAATGAAAGAAACTCTTAGGACATTACATGTCAGATATGCAATTATGTTGGTCACATAGCCAGATAGAACAATATGGGAACTCAAATGAATGCACCAAGGAATATTGTGCCTCCAGTCATTTGTCACTCATGTAACAAGGCTGAACATAGCTCTAGGTTCTACAGAACAAGAGTGCAAAGACAAGAAAGCCCTAAAAAGTTAGAAGGATCAATTTTGGAAGAAGCAAGAGAAGTTAAATTTGTGCAAGCTTCAGAAGATGCAAGCTTGATTTTCAAGGAATAAAAGAAGGACAATGTTGATGAAATGGTTAAGGATGCATCTGCAATGGATGCACCTCCTATTTATGGTTAAATGACCTTCATGGTCATAGGGGGAGCTAGATAAGCTCTAGGCCCTTGTGCGGCTGGTATAATCACCCTCAGAGTATGCACCTTCGACTACAACTATTTGGAGACTATATGATGTAGTATGCAAAAGCACACTGCCTAATTGATAGCAGAGACAAAGAATGAAATTTCCTGTTGCATTCTATGTTTATGTAGCAAGAATTAATGGTGGACAAGTTTCTTTATATCCATCAAAGATTTATTATTCACACATTGCATTCTAAGTTGAGCATTTGGAGAGCACAAAAGATCAAGCAATTGAGTTAAGAAGTGTTGCAGTTGAATTTATTAGCGAAGAAGAAAGATTGATCGTTGGAAGACCTAGTTCAAATGCAATGATTCAGAAACCCTTAGAAACCTCTATGAAGTGATAATTCAAGTAAGTCATGGCCACACCAGTTGTATTTGATGTTTTTGAAATAAAAAGATATGTGTTTAAGAGGCATGCCTTCAAGTCCACCTTAGATGACCTAGAAGAATCCTTTTATAGAACCCCAATGGGTGTTATGCATGTAGAAGATATATGCACATACATCTATTGCAAAAAGGAACCATTAGGACTGGACAGAGTCAGGGCGTAGATGGAAACCATGATGAAACTAGACAAGACATTCACTAATGAGTTCATGCAGTAGGAAGGAAACCCCATTATAGAGTATGCTACAGCTTATGAGTTTTGTGAATCTAAATGGATCAAGATTCTATTGTACAGAATTCATGATGACCTATTTTGGATAGGTGAAGTTCCAGTTCACATCACCTCATACCTAATCCATGAAATGACCGGATTACCAAAGACTAGCGCCATCCTTCCCACTAGAAAGGATGTTAGAAAATTGGTTCAACAAGCCTACAAATCTCACAGTGATAAGCACGACATGACAATTAAGTCAATTGAGGAGAAAGACATCAAATTGATGTCAATGATACTTGGATATAGGTTCCAACATGCCAATAGGTTCAATAGTGTGTCTGCAGCCACTATTCTTGCAGCCATCAGATTGGTGAGAGAAAATGGAGAATTCAACTTATGTGAGATCTTGCGCATACAATTGATGGACAACATCAGGGAAATCAAGCATGACAAGACCAAGATATTCAGGTTTGGGTCTTTGATAATCTATATGTACTTTCATATAGTTGGGAAAGTATCAAACTTATACCTAGACAAAATTTTACCTACAATGCCATAACTATCTCTTAAGGAATCAACTCAGAGTACACTAAAGGATTATATACAGTTAGAGTTAAAAAAATTCAGGATAAGAATGCAGATGAGGTATAGGATACCTAAAAGCATTGTTGAGAAATACAAGGATAGTATTTTTTTTATGGTGGAAACAGACATTACTTGTATGGAGGTTGTTGAGCCTAGAACTAAGTTGATTCATCCACTTGGCTATGAAGTGGAGAAGAAAGTTTTGGAAGCCTATGTACAAGTCTTACTATCGGCACCCAACAACCCCAATGAGACAAGATGGGGAACATATGAGGAAAAGACCAAACAAGTTGATGTAGTCCTAAACAGTGCTGCAACTAAGAGGAAAGCCACCAAAATCACCTCTGAGATTTTGAAGATCCATGGTGTGACCCAAGAAGACCTGGATAAAGCTAGAGAAGAAAAGATATATATGCAAATTGAGAGCGCATCCATTGTGGAAGCCAAGATAGAAAAGACTGATGATCCTAAGATGAAGAAAGTAAAGATTGAAAAAATTGATGATCCAAAGGAAAAGGAGAGTAAGACAGATGATATCAATTTTGTGCCCACAGACACAATTGACTTGGAGTCCATTGAGGCATCTAAGATGCCTAAGAGGAAGAAGAAAACATCTACAAGCCATCCATTAGCAAGAACCACAAGAAGCAGAGGCAAAAATGTGCAACCACCTCTTGAGGTAGGATTCCTACCAAGTTTACAAGTGTTGAGAACTAGAGTGGTTGATGAAGGTAGAATTGACCAGATATCTAAGTATTATGATAGATATCATGAGATTGACAAGTCTAAGATCCATGAGATGTTGATCAAACATATGACCAAATTTAAGAAGACTGTGCTAAAACTGAAGATAGTGATTCTGGATAAAGTTTGGGAAATTTTGGATACCTTGAAAAGACAAGCAATAGAGGAAGATTATAGAACAAGAGGAAAGACACTAGATGATAACCTCCCAGTATGTTCAATTGATGAGAAAAGACTACTGCTAGGTTTGGTGAAGCCACACCTCAGAACTAAGATGAGAACCCTTCACATTATGAATACAGATGATGAGTTGATTACCAAGGAAATAGAAAAAGCCTTTGAAAAAGTGTTCCTTGAACAACGCATCCAACCTACATATGTGCCCATCACTCAAGCACCTTTTGAGAAAGATAAAGTAGCTGAGGTCACATATGCACCTATGATAGGTCCACAGGACTTGACACCCACAGTGACAACACCCACAGAGGTAATTGCATATGTGCCCATGCCTGAAGACAAGAAAGACACAATAATGATTGATAACATGAAAATATCCATGGTGGACACAGATAAGGACTTGGATAAGTTTGAAGAAGCATTCATAAACACTAAGGAAGCAAAAAATCTTTGTGGTAATAATTCACCAAAGAAATAAGAGGAAATTCAAATTGAGGACTTGACAGGACAAGAGGAAGAAGAGGAGAAAGAAGAAGAAAAAGAGAAAGAAAATGAGGAGGAAAAGGAAGAAGAAAAGAAGAAAGAGGATATAGAAAAGAAAGATGAAAATGTGATTGTAAAAATTGAGGTAATGGATATCAATCAAAGTTCACTCCTTACCCCAAAACCATCAGCATCATTGTTGTCAAGTTTGACCACTGATACTACAAGCTTAGATTCATGGGGAGAAGAAGACCTGATCAAGATCAGTGTCCTTGCAATGGAGAAGGCTAAGGAGAAATAAGTGATGGGAAACCCTCCATTTGTTGAATCAGTCAATATCCTAAACAGTCTACTACTAGAAGAGAAGAAGGTGACAAAGGTACATTCTATGGATGATGTGAGTACCATCCTAACAAGCTTCAAAGAAAACTTTTCTAGCTTAGAAGAATCAACAACTAAGGTAGTAGAAGGGAAGTATCTCATTAGAAGAGATAGGCTATTGAGGAAGACCTTATAATAAGGGAAAATATTTTAGATGAAAGCCTCCATGTATGCTCATTAGAAGAGAAAACACTATTGTTAGATTTGGTGAAGCCGCACCTAAGAACAAAACTGAGAACTCTACAAATAATGGATAAAGACTATGAGTTGGTACCAAAAGAGACTGAGAAAGCATTTGAGAAAGTTTTCTTAAATATACATATGTATCCACCTACTGTACCCACAACTCAAGTGCCCTCTAAGCAAGCCAAGGAGTTAGAGATCACAAATGCACCAGTAACAGGTCTGCAAGAATCAATATCCTCAGTGATAGTGTCTAAAGATGAAGTAAAGTCTGTGCCCATGCTTGGAACACAAGAAGATGACACAATAATGATTGACAATGTGGAGATATCAATGGTAACCACTGACAAAGGCTTGGAGAAATTTGAGGAAGCCTTCGTGAGTACACAATAGGTAGAAAAACTATGCAGTGATAATTCACCTAAGTAGCAAGAAGAAGTTCTAATTGAGGATCTAATAGGTAAAGAAGAGGAGAAAGAAGAAGAAGAAGATAAAGAAGAAGAAGAAGAGAGAGAAAAAGAACCAAAAGATAAAGCCTCTATTGCAATGCCAATAAGGATAAAGATAGAAGTGATGGACATCACACCTATCACTCCTAAACCATCAGCATCATTGTTGTCAAGTTTGATTCCTGACACTACAAGCTTGGACTCTTGGGGAGAAGAATACCTAATCAAGATCAATGTTCTTTCTATGGAGAAGGCCAAGGAGAAACAAGTGATGAGAAATCCTTTATTTTTTGAGTAAGTAAATATCTTGAGTAGTCTACTGCTAGTAGAGAAGAAGGTAACAAAAATGCATTCTGTGGATGATGTCAGTACCATCTTGACATACCTCAAAGAAAATTTTTTTGGCTTAGAAGAATCAGTAGCTAAGGTAGCAAAATTTTGAGCTGATTGAAGGTTGGTCAAGCTTCATTAGAAGAAATTTCAGCAAAAGGAAGAAAAATCATAGCAGATTGCATGAACCAAGACAAGCTGACTACAGATCTCTACAAGAAAATACAAGAAGCAGAAGCTATGATAGAAGTAGTGAGGAAATTAGTAGAATATCCTTCCCCTGATGTAAATATGTGTAACAATGTGTACCAAGGACAAGAGGACAAAATAGAATAGGAAGAGAAAGAAATGTCCAAGATAAGGGCAAGGCAAACACAACTAAGAAATGCTCTTGCAACCTCACTAGATGTGTTAAATAAGAACATCAAGGAGATTGATGCCACTATGGTGACATATGATCAATGTCCTAGTTTAGATTTAGAGAAGATGGATAAGTTGACATATGCTTTGTGTGCCCATCTCCAGACAATAGACACATTGAAGAAGTTTTGGCAGAATGAGATTGCAAATCTTCAGATAGCTACTTGGTTGTATTAACTATGTAAGTACTTGTGGATAAAAAATTTTTTAGCACCTTTTTCATTAACGTCAAAGGGGGAGTATAGAATATAGAAGATATAATATGGAGTTTTGTATATGATGTAAAGGGGAGTATAGTACATAGTGAAAGGGGAGATATAAGTTAGAGTATGTATTAGAAATTTTGTATAAAGATATAGTTAGTAAGTTGGCCATATTCCTTTGTTTCCATTAATGACAAAGGGAGAGATTGTTGGAAAGTTGAATATACTGATATATATGACTAAATATAGTGTTTTCAGTATGGAAACAAAGTCATATGATGTTTTGGATTTAGCACACTTAATCACAAGATTAGAATTTGGTTAAGTATGAAAGACTAGACAGTTAGTAGAGCACCAGGTGATTAGAGCATCAGTGCATGTGCACATGACAAAGTTATGTCATGTTCCCTTGAAGATAATCTTGTTGATATGTAATCATGCTAAGTCTAAGAGTGCATGATCAGATGAGTTAGTATGATGAAGATACAACCAGTTTAGGAGTCAAAGTCAATAAGTGGCAGAACAAAACAAAGTACAAGGCCAACTATTTGTATTTTGATTAGCACTTGTAATATTGTTTTGTAAAGGCTATGTGCCTATTGTATTTAGGTCATAGACATGTTAATATGATTATATGTTAACACACTTGAGCCAATTCAATTGGAAGCATTGTATGTAATTAGTTATAGGCCAACTTGATGAAGAGTTTTGTATGTCCATATAAATAAGACATGCGCCCTTGTAATTAAGTATGGCATGAGATATAGAAATCGGTAAGAGAAAAGAAGAGGTATGTGAAGACTAGTTAGTATGTTGTAGTGCTTTACAAGAGGCTAAAGAATAAGCGCACAAAAGGAATTGATTAGACAAGCAGTGTCACACCAACAATTCACCTTGTAGATATAGTGTGTATCTGAGATCAAGAAGGTTGTAGCATTCACCACTTGAGTAGTGAGCTCTAGCAAAGTGTGTCCCAACCCCTAATAGGGTCCGACCCTTGACTAGGTCACTGTACTAAAAGCATTGTAAAGAAAAACTCCTAATAGGGTTGCAAGATCTTCTAAAAGGGATCATAAAACACTAGTGCAGTTCTTAGTGGGTGTCAATTCCCACCGGGGGTTTTACCTATTTGGGTTTCCCAGTAATCATATTTGGTGTTATGTGTTGTGGTTGTTTATCTTACTTGCATTGATATTAATTTCAAGGCATAAGAAACTAAGTTAAGATTCAAGAGTAAAGAAAAAGTATTTTTATATAGAACATTGATTCACCCCCCCTCTCAGTGTTCCCATTCCTAAAAAATCCTTATAGAAATATAATGTTCTAATATATTACTTCTTCAATCAAGTTTCCAAAATAAATTCTCTACTTAATGCCTCTTTATGAAACATTTTCTTTTGGGAATTCAATTGTTCTAATTTATTAGTTGATGTCGGTAAGCCCCAAGGAGTGCCATATAAATTAAATAAATTGAAAAAATCATTTAGTCAAGTGTCTTATAGATAACTTTGTTATCTACTACTCCATTCTAATAAGAGAGGGATAGGTTATACATATCATTCATATTAATTCATTAGTGTGACTTTTCATTAGTGCCCTTCTCTATTTTGTTAGAAGCAAATGGAAACTCTTAACTATTTTTCTTGTCATCAAATCAACTGATTTTAAGAATGGCTATTATCAAACTGTGTTAAAGAGATTTCATTTCTAGGTCTGAGTTCTTGTATTAGATAGTTAAAATTACTTTATGAATATGTTTATTAGATTGGGGTTCTCATAGACTTCATGTTTCTATTGAACTGCTACATAATTGTGACAAAAAAAATTAGATGCCATTGAGAAAACAAAATTATGTTCTATAAGTAATAGAAAAGGACTTCACTTTGGGATTGTTGTAGATTTTGGAATTGGTTTCATGTTCATGAAGATTAGACTAACATTCGTGCCTTCCACAATTTTTTTTCAATGGAAAATGATGACAATTGAAAATGATGATATATAATTGAATATGACATTCTTACTAAGGTGGCTCAAATTAATTATCTCTTTTTTAAAGCATTCTTTTTAATGGAAGATTTCATTTATTGTCCTCACTAATGAAGTGTTTTGTTCCTTCCTTTAACACCCCCCATTGGGCCCCTCCATTACCTTCACATTAGTCATTAACCTAACAATAATAACCATGTAGAATTTGTTTTGGAAAAATGCATTTATATTAACCATGTAGTTTTGACAATGAATGACCACAAGTAAGGTATCTTGACTCCTAAAATATTAAGAAAAACTTTACTAGCTAGAGGGAACATGGAAGCACCATGGTGTTAGTACTTTGTAAAAATTTTCATGGTTCTACCCCTTTTTATTCTAGTCTCTGTAGTATTTTCTAGGTCTCTAGCATAAAACCCTTGTTAAAATTCAAAAATCTAGCCGTTACCTAAGAAAAGCCCTAAGTGCGCCATATTTCTTTTCTATTTTTATGTTACTTTTTGGTCCACTTAAAAACCTTACATCTACACGTGCTTATTAAAAGACCACTTTACCATGTTTGTGGTTAGGTTTTTCATATGTCGGCAAGGTCCCTTTTAATACTTCCTAGGTCATCGAGTTTAATCTTTCCTAAGTTCCCAGCACCCGGTGATTTATTTTCTCCTAAGTCTGACTACTTAATATTTCCTATGTTTCAGCCTTAAATTTTTCATGGGCCCAAGCTCTCTGACACCATCTCCATCCAACAGTGGGCATATCTTCTCATGAGATGTGTCAGAGGCTTGCAAACTTAAGACGGCTGTTGATTCATTTCCATGACGTAACCCTCTCAATGCAGGTGGGTCCACTCCCAGGTAGGCTCACGTGGTAGTCTATCATTCATTGAAATATCCTATAAGGCATAGCAGGCCTGGTATCTCAAATCAGATGACTCCTAATTGACATTTGGCATATAAGCACACAGAATCTTTGGAGCCTTTCAGATCTTGCGCCAGCCGTCCGATCTTCCAGGTGGTATAAAGTTCTCGGTGGGTCCTAACTACCAGATAAGTTGATTCGGTGCTTTCTGATTGGTCCACAGGTGAATGACTAGATATGATGTCAGTGGGACCTAAGTTTAGGCTTGCTAGAGGGTTGTGACATTGTCAGAAGATCAACAATGGGCATAAGTTCTCATAGAATGTGTCAGAGCTATGAAATCTTACGCCAGCCGTCAATGTTACTTTATTCTTAGGTGGCAATATTAAGGTGGGTCTGATTGCCAGATGGTTTCTATGTGCCATGGTGTGCTGAGTTGTTTTCTTTTCATTCATCTGCATGGTGGTGAGTTGGATTATGTTAGTAGGGCTAGGTTTTTTGGAGGTTCAGTGGGATCTGACAATGTCAGAGCATCGACGGTCGGCGTATGTTCTGAAAGGTTTTCTCTGACACATGCGAAGATGCACCAACTGTTGATTTCATATCCTATCAGAGGTTTGTCATAATGGGGTAAGATTCTTCATCTGACGGTTGTCTTAAGTTCTGAAAGAATCTCAGAAGCTTTTGCAAACTTAAGATAGTCATCAATCTTCTTAGTGCGGGCCCAATAAATTTTCCTCAGGGGTTTAGCAGAGTGGATAAAGTTTTTAGCAGTGCTGATAAAGTCAAGGGGTTCACTCATTCACATGGTAAAATGGTGGTTCTCTAAATTGTCTGGCAATTCAATGAAGGAGGGTCGTGAAGTCGCTAAATTGTTTAGCCATAGGATGAAATACTCTGTGAATTGGTGGAAAGCTTTGTCACCGATTCACCAAAAGTTAACCCTAGGATATTTGTACCGGTTAAGTTCATGACCGCGTAGTTGCACGACTAAAGATAACTGTTAAGCAAGAAGCCTGCAAAGACATAAGATCTAACGACCACGACTTAAAGTTAACCTAATTTCAAATTGTGATCGTCGATTTTCCACCAAAGCCATAAAGTGATCGTTTGATTTCAAATTCAAATTTCTATAGAGGGTTTGCAACCATAGAAAGTACCAAAATTCAATTTTTGAGTGGCTAGAGTGGGTGAAAATGGTTGTCAACTGTTGCAGTATGGTCGAAGCTGCCATGAGTAGTTACAGAGGAATGTGATCTTGCCATGGGAAATTAAATGAGGTAGTACTCAAGATGTGTTGTAGGGGTCATTTTGGCTAGATTTCTTGGGGTTTTGTGATGATTTTGTACTTGGGACTGGTACAGGGCTAGATAGCTGTTGAAAATTAGACTATTTGAGCTTACTGGCTATGGCTTGGTCCCTGTTGTGTCTCTGTTAACTCCTCAGTGGTGTTAGGTGGTTTTGAATTTTTGAATTGGGAATGATCATTATGCTTGTATTGTTACCCTGGTATAAAGGGAATTTTTTATGATCATTCAAGATTATTGGGAGTTAGGTATTCAAATCTTTTGGTTGTGAGTCCTCTTCTTAGTCTGAATGATAATGATTTGTTTTAATTTTTGTTGATAATAGAAAGAAAGTTGCAGGTCTAAGCTATAATTTGCAAGCATGGTTTGCTTGGACTAATTGTATACACTTGAGGATTCTTCATACTTAATGCAGATACATGATTCTTCTCTCTCCTTTGTGTCAATGTAGATAGATTTTGAACTATCTAGTTCATTGCATATTAATTTATGTATGTGTCCTCTTTCTTGAGTTCTAATCTAGGATTAGATGAAATAATGCTCTAGATGGGACATAGATTTATCTCTTGTCTATGTAAGGATTTTCTATAAGCAGCAAGGAAATTGTAAATGTGTTTATGGCTTTGAATCTCAAATATACTCTGGTGTGTGTGTATAGTTTGTCTAAGAGATCTTGCCCAATGGATGAGGCACTGGCCTAGATGAGTATTTCTCTATTAACATATATTGATTGAGGTTATTATGATTCAAACATATAAATTAGGAACCAACCCTAAACTTTAAGTCTTTGGTTGTAATGTTCTACCCTATAGTAATGGAGAGTCAATGAATGTGAGGTTAGTATTTAGCACTTTCTTACTATTAAATCTATTGTTTAGACCCAGTCTTTGGTGTGTGAAGTATAATTTTCATTGGGTTAGGTGCACCCACCTTGGTTTTGCAGAGCCTAAAGTAGAAGAGGGCAGTCTTGTCCCTACAGTTAGTCCAGTTACCCTAAGATCCCTATACATTTTGGAGCTAACCATTCCTAAAATCTATCTGAGGGTATATTGGCAGCCTAAGAGCATAAGTGTCATTTTGAACACCAACAAGATGGTGACTCTTCTGGGGAAATGTTACACAAGTTTATTGTAACCAGTGGGTCATCATTGGAAGAAATAGGGTTATTCTTGTCCCTTTTCTTATCTAGCTCATTTGGGTATTTTGTAAAGTGAGGAAGTTGTATTGTAATATTCCCAATATACTTGGATGGTGACTCAAACATCTCTGCAGTAGTGCTAGTCAGTGGATTTATTTTATCAAATGAGTTATAGAGGTACTAGGTCCTGGAGGAATGAACATCCTGAAGATATAATGGAAGAAGGTATTCCAAGCACTTCTAGGCCTAGTCAGACAAGGGGAGGAAAGAAGAGAAGAAATGTCTCTCATACTTAGAGAAATATGAAAGATAGAAGACAAGGGACTCAAATCAAGCCTGGTCAAGAAGAAAATATTTCAGAATATGAAGAGGCTGTTGATTTGGGATTGAACCAGTATGAGGATGAAATTTAAGTGGGAGATGATGAGTCTAAGACTACTCTCCTAGAATCAGAAGAGATCTTTGAAGAGGTCTATGAATTGGAAAGAAGGGTCCAAGAACAACTTGCCATTAGGCAATAGAGAGAAAAAGATAAAGAAGAAAAAGTAAGACAAGCCATGATAAGGGCTAATCAGCTAAAGAGGCAGTTGTTAGATTTGGAGGCAATTAACTTTGTCCCAGAGCCTGAAAGAGAAGAGGAAAAGCCTATTGTGTATAAAACACATGAGATAAATAGGCCTAGAGATAAGGGCAAACAAAAAGCCGTTGGAGTGCAGATTAGTGAACAGATTCATGTGGAAAACCCATTAGATTAGGGGTTGAGATTAGATGTAGACCTTAAGAAGGCTAGAAAAGAGAAAGAAATGTGGGCTAAAGAACTAGAGAAGGTAGAGTTGGAGGCTACTACTACAGAAATGAGGAAGAAGATTTATTTTCTCAAACATACCTCAGGACCTTCAAATGTTGCTGCTTCTTTCTTGGGGCAAGGTGGAAATCATGGTAACCTTGCAGCTCAAACAAATGGCATTTTGGGTGCTACTAAGATTCCTGATGGTTCAAACACAAGGACATCTATATCTCAAGGAATGGATCCACCACATGGAGTTCCTATTCATGAAAGGTACAAACAACTTATCTTTCTTGGTATTCCTGGATATCCTAATGTTATTCCTGATGAAATTAGAAAGAAGCTCCCTAAGTTTACTGGAAACAATGTCATTACATGTGAAGAACATCTAAAATTTTTTATGGATGTAATAGATGACTATAATGTTGAGCCTGATGATGTTGTAATGAATTTATTTGTATAATCTTTGACCAAGGATGCTAGGGATTGGTTTAGAGGATTTCCCCATGCTAGTATAGGATCTTGGAATGAATTCAAGAATTGTTTCAAAGGGCATTATGGAGATAAAACAAATGAGGGTTTTATCTTGAACGAATTCAATAACATAAAGAAAAATCAGAATGAGGAGGTCCTTGAATTTAAGATAAGATTCCAAAAGGCTATGCATAGGCTACTACAAGTTATCAGATTAGATGATAGGGTGTGTCTTGTGATATACTTAAATGCTTTTGATGCAAAGATGGGTTACTTCTTAAGGGATAAGAACCCTAGAAATCTTGGGGAAGCTTACAAGTTGGCCATCAAGATAGAAAGTAATAGAAGAATATCAGGAAAAATAGGAAGAAGAGATGATTGTAGGCCTCAAATGCCAAATAAGAAAGAAATGGGAAGGTCTGCGGACTCTAAACCCAAGGAGGATGACAATCTAAATTTTTTTTTGAAGACTTTAGAAGGACTAAAGCCTGGTGAGAAAGGAAACAATAGGGTTGTGGCTATGGAGAGGTTAGTTCCAAACAATTTTAGCAGACAACCAAGAATGCAAAATTACCCATATAATACTCAATGGAAGGATGGCAAGCCCATTTTTCTAGTTAAAACGGATAGGCCTAATGATAGGATTCCTGATCCTTTGCAAAGAAATTCAGTTAACATGAATGATGATATCCCATGGTGTACTATTTGTCAATCTCCTCATAGTCTAGAACATTGTGTTATTGCTTTGAATTTACCTGATAACCAAGAACAAGATGAACAATATGATAAAAGTGGTTGTGGAATGACTTCTTCACATGCATGGGATGAGGTTGACTTTACTGATGCTGAGGAGGAAGAATTTGATGATGTTGGATGTGGTGCAGTGAAGTGTGAGGAACATGTTTCCTTAAGGAGACCCTCTAATGAGGAAATTTCTCAAATCACTACAAACATGGTCACTCAAGCTAGAAACAATTACAATTTGAGGAACAGGATAGTTGGAGGCACAAGTGGTAAACCAGGTAGCATGTTTATCAAGAATTTTGAAAGGAACACACAACAACATGAGGAAAAGGAAAAGGGTGTTGGTGTTGTCAGTCAGGTTAAAATAAAAAAGAAGAATGGGCCTACTGCAGTACCTAAGGGTAAAGTAAAGACATCAGAAGTAGTTGTCCCCATACCTCAAAAGGAAGATGAATTTGTAAAAAAGAGTAACTTTGACTTGATTGTCCAAAAAGAGGATAAAGGTATCTCTGAGATTAAAGAAGATATGAGCAACCATTCTTATGTTCCCATTGATATGACTAAATTTCTTTCACAAATAACTGTCAAGGTTCCATTGTTAGAAATGATGAGAATAGAAGAGCACAAGGTCAAGGCCTTGGATTGGGTAAATGGTGCCTCTCCCATAAAGGTCCAAGAAATGAATAGAGGTGACAAGCATGTGGCTACTTTAGATGACACACCTGACAATAAAAATGAAGAAATTGTCTCTGAGATTCCTCAGAGGTATTTGGATGCAAACATTGTAAATACTACATTAGGGATAGTTGATCCTTTCTTCTTGTCCCTTAGGATAAATGGAAAATTATTGAAGAATTTCATGATTGATTTTGGGGCATCAAACACTATCATTCCCACAAAGATCATGAAGTCACTAGGACTAAAGGTTGATACACCTCATGGGAGATGCCAAACTATGGATTCAAGAGAAGTGCCAGTTATTGGTACCATTAAGGCTTTTCCTTATAAATTAGCCACATTTCCTAAAAAACAATTAACTATGAGTGTTCTTGTAGTCGACATTCCCCCTCAATATGGAATGTTGTTATCTAGAAAGTGGAGTGCCTCCATGGGAGGAAGTATTCAATGTGACTTGTCCTTTGCCACTTTTAGCATTGAAGGTGAAAGTGTGAAAGTTTCAAGGGAAGCTAGAACTCCACATATGATTCAGGAGGATGAAGAGGACAATATGAATTGTTTTGTGGACACTGACATTGGTTCTTTCCAAATTCAAGAGAGAGAGATACAAGAGAAGGTCAAGCCTATCTTCCTGGCTGATGATAAAAGTAACATGGCAGAAGGTAATGTATTATGGACCCTGTATTTTGATGGAGCAAGTTCAAAAGAAGGTGCTAGAGTAGGAGTGCTATTGATATCCCCAAGTGGTAAGACTTTCAAGTTTTCATTCACTCTCTTGTTCCCTTGCACAAATAATGCTACTGAATATGAGGCCCTACTGATTGGTTTGAGACAAGCATCAAAAAATGGGATCAAACATCTTAGGGTGATTGGTGACTCTGAGTTAATAGTTTCTCAGATTAGATCAAAGTATGCATCAAAGAATCAAAGGCTGAAACAATATAGAAATGTTGTTTGGGATGAAATTGAAGGTTTCAGTGCCTTTGGAATTGACTAGGTGGATAGAAGCCAAAAAAAGATGGCTAACTTGTTAGAAAACATAGCTTTGAGGCTAGAAGATATTACCTTTGCAGGGATATCCAAAATTGAGTGTAAGTCCAGGCCTTCTATCCCAGATAATATTGAGAATTGGCAAGTATTTTCTGACGATCAAGACATATTAAGATTTTTGTAGTGTGAATCACATTTCAATGGTTAGGAGATGGATTTTAGCACTTATGTTGACATCAGAGATGGAAAACAAAATGTCCTTGGGAGGGAAGTTTTGCAATTAAGGTCAAATAGAATCCCAAAGGAATTGGTTGCTCTTGAGAGGGCATTTGATAATAAGGAAAGGACTTGTCTTTCTAAATTTGTTGATAAGGTCAATGATTTGGAGGAAGTAAACTTAGGAACAAGTCAAATGCCCAAAAATGTTTACATAGGTAAGTGTTTATCCCCAAGAACTAGGAGAAATCTGATTGATCTTCTTAGAAGATTTAGACATCTGTTTGCATGGTCTTATGATGATTTGAAAGATTATAGAGAAGATTTATTCCAGCATGAAATACCATTGAAGGAAGGTACTAAACCTTTTAGGTAGAAATTAAGGCCTGTGAACCCTACTTTGGCACCAAAAATGCAAGATGAACTTAAAAAGATGATGGATGCAAGCATTATTAGGCCTGTTAGACATTCTACTTGGGTGTCAAATTTGGTTCTGGTCAGGAAGAAGAATGGTGACATTAGGTTATGTGTTGATTTCAGGAATTTGAATGTCAATTCTTTGAAGGATAATTATGGCTTGCCTAATATGGAGAATATTTTGCAAAAGGTTACTAGATCAAAGTTAATGTCCATGATGGATGGTTTCTCTGGATATAATCAGGTCATGGTCAAGGAATCAGAACAATTTAAGATTGCATTCACTACCCCTTGGGGAACATATGTTTATGTTAGAATGCCTTTTGGTCTAACAAATGCAGGAGCTACTTTTCAGAGAGCTATGGCTGTAACCTTTGCAGACTTTATAAAAAAATTTCTAGTGGTGTATCAGGATGATCTCACAACATATTCAGATAAGGAAAGTCAACATTGTGAACATCTTGAGAAAATTTTTATTAGGTCCTTGGAGTATGGGATCTCTTTGAATCCAAAGAAGTGTTCTTTTGGTGTTGTGGAAGGCAAGCTCTTAGGACATATTGTGTCCAAGGATGGAGTGAGAATTGACCCTGAAAGGGTTATGGCTATAGATAAGCTTTCACCACCTAGAAATGTTAAAGGAATACAGTCTTTCTTTAGGCAGGTGAATTTTCTAAGGAGATTTGTTACAAATTTTGCAAAAATCAGTATCCCTATCTCTAGGATGTTGAAAAAAGAGGCAAAGATTGAATGGAATGAAGAAGCAGATGAATCTTTCATAAGTATCAAAAAGGCCATCAAGGATGCTCCTGTGTTGAGAACACCTAATTATGGTAAGCCCATGTAGATTTTTTCTTTTGCTTCTTGTCATACTATTGCAACAGTTTTTTAACAAAAGAATTCAGATGGATATGAACAACCCATATCATTTTTTAGTAAATCCTTACAAGCAGCAGAATTGAAATATGATATTACTAAGAAATAGGCTTATGCCTTAGTCAAAGCAGTCAAGGCTTTCAGATGTTACCTTATGGGAGCTAGGGTGGTTTCTTATGTTCCTAGTGTTGCAGTTAAGGATATTTTGGTGTAGCAAGAAGTTTCAGGGAGAAGATGTAGATGGATCAATAGGATCCAAGAATTTAATATTGATATCCAAATTACAAAATTGGTAAGAGGCTTAGGTATTGCAAAATTAATGGCACAAAGCAATTTAGTTGCAAATCATGTGAATGTGTTAGAAGAGGAACAAAGGCCATACATTTGTGATGTGGATTATTGTGATTGGTACAAAGATGTCATTGGTTACTTGTAGAAATTAGTCCTTCCCCTTGAGATGGATGAAAATAGAAAAAGAACTGTCAAGTTGCAACCTACAAGGTATGCTATTATACATGGTAAGTTATGGTGGAGAAGCAATGGAGTATTGGTAAAATGCATAGACCATGAGAGGTTTGAGGCTCTGTTAAAGGAAATGCACCAAGGTGTGTGTGGAGGACATTACATGGAAAAGACCATAGCCCAAAAGATCCTTAGGTCTAGATTTTGGTGGCCTACAGTTTTTAAGGACACCCATCCATTTGTAAGAAAATGTGATGCATGTTAGAGATTTGCTGGGAAGTTGAAATTCAATGGAAATTTTCCACTTAGAACTGTTGTAGTTTAAGCTCCTTTCCAGAAGTGGGGTATGGATTTCATTGGTGAAATTCCAAACAAGTCTAGTGGTGGACATTCCTACATATTAGTGGCAATAGACTATTTTACCAAGTGGGTTGAAGCTATCCCTACTAGAAAGGGCACTAGTAGGGTTGTGACTGATTTTGTGATGCAGAATATCCTCACTAGATTTGGTTGCCTAGAGATGATTGTGGTTGATAATGCAATGTGTTTTAGATCACAGGAGTTTAGTGATTTTTGTCAGCAATATGGGATACACATTTCATTTTATTCCCCATACCATCCACAAGGAAATGGCCAAGCTGAGTCCAGTAATAAAAGTCTGATTAAGATTCTCAAGAGGGTGTTGGACAAGAATAAGAAAGCTTGGGACTCAAAGTTATGGTGGGCATTATGGGTTGACAGAGTAACAGTAAAGAAAGCCATAGGTTGTGCCCCATTTGACCTAGTTTATGAAATAAGTGCTAGATTGCCTCAGAATAACTTATTACAGATGTATAGGTTTATTCAAGCATATGATGAAGATTTGAATGATGAGATGAGAGTGAGAATGGATGAACTGATCCAATTGGAAGAGGTAAGGAGGGATGCACATGAAAGAAATGAGGCATTGTAGAGACAATGTAAGAACTTATTTGATAGAAGGACTACTCAAAGGAGTTTTGAGATTGATGACCTGGTCCTGATGTGGAATTCAAGGTTGGAAGATAAGGGGAAGCATGGAAAATTTGATCCAATTTGGTTGCACCCTTATCTTATTGAAAACAAATGGGGGACAGATTCTTATGTCTTGAAGGACTTAACTGGTGGTACTTTGGAATTGGCTATTCATGGACAATTTCTAAAGTTTTACTTCTCCTGAAGTATCTTCTCCATGAATAGTAGTTTAGGTTTTCCCCTATTTTTAGTTTGTCTATGTTTTGTTTCTAGGTTAGAATTTTGAGTTGGTCTGCTCTCCCAGTGATTTTGAATCCTTTCCATGCCTGCAGGAGGCATGCATCCCCTAATATGAGCCATTGTTAGTACTTTGTAAAAATTTTCATGGTTCTACCCATTTTTATTCTGGTCTCTGTAGTATTTTCTAGGTCTCTAGCATAAAACCCTTGTTAAAATTCAAAAATCTAGCCGTTACCTAAGAAAAGCCCTAAGTGGGCCCTATTTCATTTCTATTTTTATGTTACTTTTTGGGCCACTTAAAAACCTTACATCTACATGTGCTTATTAAAAGAACACTTTACGATGTTTGTGGTTAGGTTTTTCATATGTCAGTGGGGTCCCTTTTATTACTTCCTAGGTCATTGAGTTTAATCTTTCCTAAGTTCCCAGTGCCCGGTGATTTATTTTCTCCTAAGTTTGATTGCTTAATATTTCATATGTTTTGGCCTTAAATTTTTCATGGGCCCAAGCTCTCTAACACCATCTCCATCTAATGGTGGGCGTATCTTCTCATGAGATGTGTCAGAGGCTTGTGAACTTAAGACGACCATTGATTCATTTCCATGACATAACCCTCTTAATGCAGGTGGGTCCACTACCAGGTAGGCTCATGTGGTGGTCTATCATTCATCAAAATATCCTATAAGGCATGGTGGGCCCGATATCTCAAATAAGATAACTCCTAATTGACAGTTGGTGTATAAGTGCATAGAATCTTTGGAGCCTTTCAGATCTTGCACCAGTCATCTAATCTTCTAGGTGGTATAAAGTTCTCGGTGGGTCCTAACTACCAGATAAGCTAATTCGACACTTTCTAATTGGTCCACGGGTGAATGAATGGATATGATGTTAGTGGGACCTGATTTCGGGCTTGCCAAAGGGTCCTGACATTGTCAAAAGATCAATGATGGGTGTAAGTTCTCATAGAATGCGTCAGAGCTATGAGATCTTACGCCAGCCATCGATGTTACTTTATTCTTAGGTGGCAATATTAAGGTGGGTCCGATTGCTAGATGGTTTCTATGTGCCATGGTGTGCTGAGTTGTTTTCTTTTCATTCATCTACATGGTAGTGAGTCAGATTATGTTAGTAGGGCCAGGTTTTTTGGAGGTTTAGTGGGTTCTGACAATGTCAGAGCATCGACAGTCGGTGTATGTTTTGAAAGGTTTTCTCTGACAAATGCGAAGATGTGCCAACTGTTGATTTCATATCTTGTCAAAGGTTTGTCAGAACAGGGTAAGATTCTTCATCTGACAGTTGTCTTAAGTTCTGAAAGAAACTTAGAAGCCTTTGCAAACTTAAAATAGCCGTCGATCTTCTCAGTGCAGGCCCAGTAAATTTTCCTCAGGGGTTTAGCGGAGCAGATAAAGTTTTTAGCAGTGTCGATAAAGTCAAGGGGTTCGCTCATTCACATGGTAAAATGGTGGTTCTCTAAATTGTCTGGTGATTCAATGAAGGAGGGTCATGAAGTCGCTAAATTGTTTAGCGGTGGGATGAAATACTCTATGAATTGGCAGAAAGCTTTGTTGCCAGTTTGCTAAAAGTTAACCCTGGGATATTTGTGCCGGTTAAGTTCATGACCGCGTAGTTATGCGAGTAAAGATAACTGTTAAGAAGGAAGCCTGCGAAGACATAAGATCTAATGGCCATGACTTAAAGTTAACCTGATTTCAAATTGTGATCGTCGATTTGCCGCTGAAGCCATAAAGTGACCATTTGATTTCAAATTCAAATTTCTGCAGAGGGTTTACAATGATAGAAAGTACCAGAATTGAATTTTTGAGCGGCTAGAGTGGGTGAAAATGGTTGTCAACTGTTGCAGTATGGTCCAGGCTACCATGAGTAGTTGTAGAGGAATGTGTTGCCATGGGAAAGTAAATGAGGTAGTACTCAAGATGTGTTGCAGGGGTCATTTTGGCTAGATTTCTTGGGGTTTTGTGATGATTTTGTACTTGGGACCGGTACAGGGCTAGATAGTTGTTGAAAATTGGACTATTTGAGCTTACTGGCTGTGGCTTGGTCCTTGTTGTGTCTGTGTTAACTCCTCAGTGGTGTTAGGTGGTTTTAAATTTTTGAATTGGGAATGATCATTATGCTTGTATTGTTACCCTGGTATAAAGGGAATTTTTTATGATCATTCGAGATTATTGGGAGTTAGGTATTCAAATCTTTTGGTTGTGAGTCCTCTTCTCAGTCTGAATGGTAATGATTTGTTTTAATTTTTGTTGATAATAGAAAGAAAGTTGTAGGTCTAAGCTATAATTTGCAAGCATGGTTTGCTTGGACTAATTGTATACACTTGAGGATTCTTCATACTTAATGCAGATACATTATTCTTCTCTCTCCTTTGTGTCAATGCAAATAGATTTTGAACTTTCTAGTTCATTACATATTAATTTATGTATGTGTCCTCTTTCTTGAGTTCTAATCCATGATTAGATGAAATAATGCTCTAGATGGGACATAGATTTATCTCTTGTCTATGCAAGGATTTTCTATAAGCAGCAAGGAAATTGTAAATGTATTTATGGCTTTGAATCTCAGATATACTTTGGTGTGTGTGTATAGTTTGTCTAAGAGATCTTGCCCAATGGATGAGGCACTGGTCTAGATGATTATTTCTCTATTAACATATATTGATTGAGGTTATTATGATTCAAACATATAAATTAGGAACCATCCCTAAACTTTAAGTCTTTGGTTGTAATGTTCTACCCTATAGTAATGGAGAGTCAATGAATGTGAGGTTAGCATTTAGCACTTTCTTACTATTAAATCTATTGTTTAGACCTAGTCTTTGGTGTGTGAAGTATAATTTTCAATGGGTTAGGTGCACGTGCCTTGGTTTTGCAGAGCCTAAAGTAGAAGAGGGTAGTCTTGTCCCTACAGTTAGTCTAGTTACCCTAAGATCCCTATACATTTTGGAGCTAACCATTCCTAAAATGTCTATGAGGGTATATTGGCAGCCTAAGAGCATAAGCATCATTTTGAACACCAATGCATGGGACCTCAAGGTTAGGAATGGGCACAATTTGTGAGGCATCCAAAAATAAAAAATAAAAACTAGCCTAGTTAAAGCAAAAATATTTGTTGCTTCGCTTCTTTGTTATTTTCATTTCATCTTGTATTTATGGTGGGTGGGAAAAAATTTAGAATAACTAAGAGTGGGGTGAATCAGTTAGATCAGTTATCCTGTAGTCCCAAATACAAAGACATACTCCAAAAAACAATTCAACCAAATTATGTAGCTCGGTAACACAAAATATGAATATGTCTGTTCACTTTACTAATTACTAGTAATTAAGAAACTGTGATTACTGACTAAATCAACTATGCAATATGTAAAGTATGATAGAAAAGCAATCATAAACAATAACACATAACACACTAATTTAAGGTGGAAACCATGTTCAGGGAAAAACCATCTGGGACCGGTAACCCAAAATAATTCACTCTTCTGAAGTGAGCTCGATGAAGAGACAACCTTGTTAAAGGTTACAATACACACTGTTTGTTAGAAAGTAAAGATCCCCAAGATAATTGAGAGGGGGGGGTGGGTGAATTATTTATCTAATAATTTAACCATTCAACTACTTTAAACAATATAATTAATATACTAATCAACCATAGAAAGATAACCATACACAATTGCATAATAACACAAGATATGTTGACTAGGGAACCTCTTGAAAAGAGTAAACCCGGGTGGGAATGATGCCCACAAAATGATGCACTAATATGAAAGTTCCTTGTTAGAGGATGGACCCTGTTAGGAGTCTTATGAAATACATTCAGTACATATAAATCCTTGTTAGGAGATTTTGATTCCCTGTTAAAAGATTCTAACCCGGTTAAGAGTTTATGGAAGACAGAAGGACCCATTGCCCAAACAGCTTGAAGGCAAGATCTCTGAACCCACTATCCAAAAGAGCTTAGAATTATTAAATAGAATAATATGAAATATATTACCTCCTTCACAGTGTGCCAAAATTGCACTCTCTACTACACAAGATCACAATTCTAGATCTCCGTACTCACAAGTCTTCCTTCATCACTAAATTAGCTCTTTTCTTCATTTCATGCATATATTCACATCTCAAACTTCATAGTACATATTGCAACAAGGAAAAAATTCCTTCTTATATACCAAACTCCAATAATTACAAATGAGTCGGTCCTCAATAACAAAATAATAAATTCTACACGCTACACACAAAATTTCACATAAAACTGTCAGCTTCCAGATACTGTAACTTTCTCCAAACATATCTTCAAAGTTTGCACTATGAACCACATCATCATTAATGAGTCTCCAAGATCCCTTTAACTGTGCAAAATCAGATTCCATCCCATCTAAGAGATATCCTCCGATTTCTAAAAATTGCTTCACAGAAACACTGTCTAAACACTGCTTTCACCAAAATGCTCATAACTCTCATAAATTAATGAATTTCTTTTTGTGCTGTTAACCATAGGTAATAACACACCAAAGAACATACCATCAACTATGCAAAAGCCATTCTACAATACAACATTTGCACAAAACAAAATTGTACCTGCTTCCCTGCTGATATCCAGAATATCACTGTGTTAACATCAATGACAATCCAAGTCATGAATGCAACAAAAAATGCTACAGAATGACTAGAAAAATACTTTGCATTCATTCCTAACACTGTTAGGTGTGACCTGGTTAGAGGATTTATCACTAACAATTAACTTTTGACCAACATTCACTATGGGGTCAACAAGATAACAATGTACATTCTCTGAATGACATAGGGAAGAATATAAGATGATTAAGTCCACTTGGTTAAGAGATTTTATGAATCAATGGTTAAACTGATACAATAATGATCTGATTCAAATACAACTCAATTGCAGATATTCAAATCTATGCTCAGCCCATAAAAATCCTTTGATCATTAATCAATTCACTTCCTCAATATTCTTCAGCTTACTTTCACTTGGTAAATGGTTCTCTGATGCTTAGTAAACTCTGCAGTCTCTATTCTTTCACTAACTAGTATGATCAAGCATGCATGAATATGTTCTTCATGTGAATTATCTACAGTCTTCTTCTTCTGACATGTTTCAATAATAAAACTTATATCTCTTATATAGACAAGAAAGTTGTTTTCATATTAGCCATTAGATTTTTTCTCTTAATCTTCTTCGTCCATTTTTCCTCTTAAACCTTCCTCGGTAGATGTGTCCATATCACATTTCAATCTCATCCTTTAGATCTTCTTTGAATTTTTTCAGCTATGGATCTCATAAAAAACTTCATCCTTAATCTTGAAATCATACCAATATCCAACTCATCAATTTCAGTTGTCTGTTCTTAGCATTTAATGCTTTCATCCATACTTGGTTGATATACAAATGCATCGGCGATAACTAGTTGAACTAGCTCGGTTAATATTGTCAGTCGGTATACACTACATTGGCTCAGTGTATACATAAATCTTTAATTACTGACCATATGTACTCGATCAAATTCAAATCTCTTCTTCATAATAGATTAATGTAACATGCTCAAGTCAACAATATAAAGCCATAGACTCATCAATAAGTTACCCAATGTTTTCATTATCCTTATCTATCATATCCATCTTTTCCTCATGTAGATATCTCAGTTCTTGATCTTTTCTTCCTTCAACAGATGTTCAAATGTTTGTAACTAACATGATAAGTATTGTCAAGACTAGTTGACATCAATGACACCATATTGATTGATTTAATCATCTTACATATCATTTCAGCACTCGGTGATCTCTAATCATTGTTCCTTCAGTTTGTTTGGATATTTAATTAGTTGTAGTTCATCAATCTCTCCCTCTGGCATTGATGGAAACACAATCAATATGAAAATATGCCATGAACATACCAAACATGTATTCAAAAACTATGTAAGAAAAATTGTATAGCTTGGTAAGCTCAAATTTAACATGTTTAATCACTACAAAACATAACAACATTACAAGTGCAGACTCTCCCTGTGGATTTGATCTGTTTCAGTTCTCAAATTCCCTTTTTTCTTAGCAACAAATATGTCTCTCCCTTTCTCTATTTTCTTAATAACTAATTTTCCATATTCATTCTCTTTCCCTTTGACAATAATGCCAAAGAAAATATACAAATAGCTTTGCAATAGCCAAGTAATTCTTTGTTGTTCGGTTCATATCATGTACCTTCAGTGTACATATAAACAAATTTTTTTTCCAGCTTCTACAATCTTTCACAACCTTAGACAAAATCCAAAGTGTGAGCTACGTGCATCAACATGAATGATATTCTGATAAGTATAGGTTGATGCAACCTCTAGATCACCTTAGTGACTGGTAGATAGCTAACGGACCCCAAGTCTAGTCCTCAAATATTCAAATGTTTCCTTTGGTAATGGTTTAGTAAAGATATCAGAAAGTTGTTCCTTAGAAGTTACAAATTCTAGTTTCACCTACTTCTCTTGAACTTGTTATCTCAAGTAGTGATACTTAATGTATATGTGCTTTGTTTTAGAATGCATCACGGGATTCTTTGAAACATTTATAGCACTAGTGTTGTCACAATATATAATCACCAGGTAAGTGATTACCTCATTCATTCCTTCCAACACTTGTCTAATCCAAGCTATAGTTGAACAATTTTCAACAGAAAAAATATACTCTGCTTCAACAGTGGACTGAGAAATGCATGCTTGTTTCTTGCTAATCCAAGTTACAAGCCTTTCCCCTAAAAAGAATGCTCCACCGGTTGTGCTCTTCCAGTCATCTATGTTTCTAGTCCAATCTACATCAGTGTAAACTCTAAGTTCAAATTTTCCTTAAAATGTATACCATAATCCATAGTCTTCTATTTTCTTCAAGTATCTCAAGATTCTTTTTACTGCAACCACATGTGAATCTTTAGGATTGGCAGAAAATCTAGCCATAAACCCTACTACATGTCCAATATCAGGCCTACTATGTACAACATACATCAGTTTACCAATCATAGATCGATGCAGAGTTTGATTTACTTCTCCAAATTCATCAAATTTTGTCAATTTACAACCAGTTACCATCGGTGTTCCCACTGGTTTAGCATCTTCCATGCCAAAATTTTTCAATACTTATTTAATGTATTTTGATTGAGTGATGAAAATCCCATCTTTCTATTGTATACCCTGCAAACCTAGAAATAATTTAATCTCTCCAAACATAGACATCTAAAATTCCTTTCTCATGTCATCATCAAAAGATTTGAAAATTAGATCTTATCCTCCAAAGATTATATCATCAACAAACAAAATTAAGTATCTATCACCATAGTAGTTTTGAGTTCTAATGGGACCACATAAGTCGGTGTGAACCAACTCCAAAATTCCTTTAGATGAGTAGTCCTTACTTTTAAAACTAGATTTTGTCATCTTCCCTTTTTGACATTGGTGGCACATAACATGTTCAGGTTTGGTTAGACTAGGAAATCCTCTAACTTTTCTCTTTCTACTGATCTTAATCATCTTATCAAAATTTACATGACATAACCTCTTATGCCATAACCATGCATTTTCATTTTTCACCACCAAACAAGAAGTCTCAGCATTTTCAAGATAAAATAAATTACCTTTTGATTGTCCACCTATTCTGACAAGCTTTCTATTTTTATCATAGATTTCACCTTCTTTCTCTCAAATGCAACTCAGTGACCTGAGTTATTTAGTTGTGTTACACTCAAAAAATTTTAATTAAGTCCTTTTACCCAGTATGCATTATCACATCTAATTTTATTATTGAATAGACTAGATCCTTTTCCTTTAACCATGCAAGGTGTGTCATTTCCCATTTTCATTGATCCTCCATTATAATTCTCAAGATGATCAAACTTATCTTCATCACCAATCATGTGATGTGTACAACCACTATCAATGATCCAAGTATCATTCTTACTAACTTTAGAGATAAGTGTTGTTTCTACATACCCTTCATCCTCTTCTTAATCATCTTTTATTGCAGCAAACACCACCTCAATATCATCTTCAATGTCGGTGCCAAAGTCATCTTCTTCTACAAGGTAACATGCCTTTTTGCCCTTATCTTTGTGATCTCAGTTATCTCTATTATAGTGTCAATAGCCTCTGTTGTTTCTTCTTCCATACTTCCCATCACTACATGGGTCTCTGTCTTTGTCATCCTCTTTCCTGTTAGGACATCTTGCAACAATATGGCCAACTTCTTTACAATTAAAACAAGTTAAAGGTAACTTTCCCTTATATCTACCTTTACCTTTCTATAGTCTCTGGGCCATGAGTGCTTCAAATTCATCAAGCTCATCATCAGTATTACTATCACTTTCATTCCTTATATTATGCTTACTACTAGATTTACCAATCTTTAGAGAAGACATAAAACTAGACTCAACACTTGGTACAACACTATTGTCAAAACTATTCAGCTCAAAAGTTGTTAAATTTCCAGTCAGACTATCAAGACTAAGAGTGCTATTAGGTGCAAACCTCATTTCATGAATAGCAAATATTCTGATTGCATAGATAGGAAACAAGGTTCTCAGAGAGATGGATGGAATTGTCCTACCCATGCCTAAGGGTCGTTGTTTTATTGTAAATAATATTTTGTTGTAACTTTTTTCTATTTAGTTATTAGAATTTAAAATACTATCATCCATTAGCAGTAAATGATTTATCAAAAAAAACTATTGACTACATCCTTGTGTCTTTTTATTTTTTATTAATAGAAAATTATGCAACTTCCAATGAAAAATAATTGACTCAGTATATTTGATCTGTGCTAGGTTTAGGACCTGAGAAATTGTTGACACCTTCCTATTTCGAGGAGAAAGTGGCAGATTTTTATATGAGAGTACTTAAATTTAATTTGTTGAAGGGGCCAAATCCTCATGTTTTAGTACTTAAATTGATATGCAGGGTGAATTAGGTCATCTCGTTCCTATCTAAGAGATCAAAAGGAGATTTTCTAGTGTTATTTGATTTCAGCTACAAAATTCATTAGTTCTGTGTGAAGGTGTTTGATAGAGACTTAATTGAAGTTATGTGAGGAAGATATTTGATATGGACCATCTAGATGTTGAAACACAGAGAATTCACAATCATCATGGCTATTATACTCACATGCAACCTCATATGCATGGTTCTCCTTAGGGACACGTAGGTGGCCACCATGTGCATATGCATGATATGCACATTCAGGGCCAAATGGAAGGTCCTGTACATGGACAGCCAGAGGCCCAAGTTCTAGGGATAGATTCAAGGCACTTTCATATGCATTATATGCATAAGGATGCACACTTGCTTCACCATAGTGATGACAATGGTATGTGAGAAGAGACAAATGAAGGTGGTGGTGACAATGCTGGTATGGAGGCTAATATTCCTTTGGCAGGAGGTAATCTTGGAGATTCTCAGGTGATTGTACATATCTGGTTGTAGGCCACTAATCAAATCACTCTTTCATACCAAGGAGAAGTATATGTGTTTTATAGTGTGCCACCTGAGAGGGCAACCCTATTTTCTATAGCTTTATAGTTATTTTCTATGTCTATTTAACATTAGAGAGAAAATAACTTGAATTGCTTCCATGTTAAAGATGTTAACAAGCTGCATTACTATTATCAGAGTGTAGTACTATTTCATGTGCAATTTAAGTTATATTGATTGGATATTGAGCTCATATGGGATTTTTTACTCCTGCACTATGTATTTCAATGTTCAAGGTGACCTATTATATCTTTTGAACCATTACACATTTTTAAATTTTTGTGGATAATTTCTTTGTTCTGTTTGCTTATACAATAACATTCTTGAATCTTATAAGCATAATTATCAATTTTTGCTTTATGTCTTGCATTTGCAAATTAATGTGTTCTTTTCCTCAAGTGGAAGTTAAAATCTATTTTATGTCTTGCATACAATTGTGTCAGATGCTCTCTTCCATAATGAGTGTGGTGAAGGTTATAAGCTATATGTGATCTGCTTCCTTTCTGGGAACTTGAGTAAGTAAATGGTACTGAAAGCAAATCAAACAAAGGGGAAACTCTATAACTATAACTTTGAGATGATGATTTTCCTTCTCTAGTGAAAAAGGGTTTAAAATAACAACACATGAATGACTAAAACTTTTTCAAGAAACAGTCATAATTTTTTAAGATTTCCCCTATTGTGAGCTTGTTCATCTTTTCATAAATCAGTCAAAATGCTTGTTCGCCTCTTGATGGATCAATTGAAACACTTGTTTACCTTTCCATGGATCAATTGAAATTGGTTCACCTTTCCATGGATTAATTGAAACTTCATGTGCAACACAAGCAATAAAAATTAAAAAAACACAAAGTAGACTGCTCTAAACTATTTGAGATTTCACTCTCAAATGCTATTTAATAAAGAATCAAGATAAATTGTACCTTTTCTAAGTTTTTACTTGAAAATGATGAATGCCATTGGCATCTTGGTGGGACTGGTCCTTTGGCATGTATTAAATAGAATAGAATTTTTAGCATATTATTATCATTCTATTTCTTTGTTGTAAACATGCCATTGGTTCAGTTTTGTAATTTTTTTTTGTGTTAAATGCATTTAAAATAAAGGTCTAATTTTGTAGACTACTAGCATGAAGGAGGTCATTAGATCAGTTATATTAGTTATTTTTCTGCAATGATTGATGATTTTGAAGAGAGTCTATGCTATGTGTAATAGAACATACTTTATCTGATATGATGAATTCTTAAACAATTAAGGTTGGAGTAGACATAGTTATCACACAATTTTTTGTGTGGTACAAGGATGATTTGGATGATTAAGAGTGAGGCCTTCTTTAGAATCTCATGTGTTTTGTAATACACATGCAATGTATTGCAAGTTTAAAGATAGTATGTGACATGTGTGATAGAACCTACTTTATGTAATATGGTGCATTGTTAAACAAATTAAGGGTCGAGTAGTTTTTACTTAGTTTTTTGTGGGGGACAATGAAGATATGTCTGACAAATAACAAGTCTTCTTTAGTATCTCCTAAATTTTTACCACATATGCATGGAACGAATATGTTATCTTTCATCTCCAATTAGTGAATGCTTTATAGCAACTCTGAAAGTATATTTATGAGTTCCCTAGGTGACTTCTTGGAAAGAATTACAGAGAAGGACAATAACCTTATGACTCAAAATTTTAGGAGTGCAAGGCCTTTCGATCATCACTAGATTCGTATGAAATTCAAAAATTATCAAATTTATATGGAAAAGGAAGAAACAAAACTGATTATTGTTGTAATCATTTATAATATATATAACTAAACTAGAACAATTATTTTTAATTATCTTGATCTTTAATGCTAGATCATAGGTAACACATTCATTCATAGAACATTCATCATAGGTAGCACATTCAACATAATCCACTGTTGAATGTGCTACCTCTGATGAATGTTCTATGAATGATCAAATTAGTGGATTGTGATACAAAGTATGTAGCTATGATAAATTGTTTCCTTAATGGGATAAATAAATACATGATACCCTAGTCTACAACTCATGGGTTGTACACGGAGAAGGAAAAATAGTGACCAAATTTACATCATGTATGCCCATATCAAAACTCATGGGCCCCAAGCAGTGAGTAAACAAGTAATAAATGGATGCCCTAGCTTCAAACCAGTGAAATAAAATGCCATAAAACCAAGTAATAAAAAAGACATGGCATAAAACTAGTGAAATACAATGCCATTTGAATATACAAAAAATACACATAACCATCAAAGAATGCATAGAAGATGAGGAGAAAAAATTGAATTCCTATCTTGAATCTGTGTAGAGTTAGGGCCAAGTTTTTGCATGCAAGCAAAAGTCTAGTAGCCTCTTCATGCACGCAAGAAAACTTCTAGTGCCCTCTTCGTGCATAGTGCCCTCTTCATGCATGGTGCCTATTCACGCATGTAAGAAAAATTCCAGTGCCCTCTTCCCTCTTCGCAGCTCAATCAAAAAAATTACAAATGAGCCTTTCTTTTTTTTGTTTATAATCGCGCGGGTGTCAAAATTATGATGTCACTATCACTATTACGACACCCTCAGGAGTACTTGCAAAAAAAAAAACACAAAAAACACACACAAATGGTAGTGCTGTTGAAATTGGCATCAAAATTTAACCCCAAATATTGTAGTGAAAGATTTACAATGGATATGTACAGAAGCTCAGGGATTTTGAATAGGAAGATCTCACTATACAGGATATATACAAGAAGGATTGTACTATACAAGATATATATAGGAAGCTCAAGATTGGTGAGAGGATCTTATTACTGTATTGGATAGGCTTGAGGATAGAACACTTTGGGATGAAGGGTTGGTGATGGGGATGGGGATTGGATAAAGAGGACTACGATTTGGGATGGGGGGATGGGAGTTTGATAGATAATGACTCAGTCCACTATGCATGGTACCTGTTTCTAGGTTTTCACAAACATACTTGTCTAGGGTGCTTGAGTTGCCAAGTTTTCACCATTAGACGATTATTTTTCTTTGCTTCTTTTTTTGATGTTTTTGTATTTTTTTGGATTTTTGAATTTTTATGGATTTTTTGAATATGGAGGATTTGGTTCAGGTATAGAACCTCTTCAGATGTATGATGTTGATAGAATAATTCAAGGGCTCACCTTTTGGTGTTGATAACTGATAGGCTCTAGAGCCAAAGCATGTTGTGACAACATAGGGGCCCAACCAAGTAGGTTCAAACTTTCCCTTTTTCTCTTGGTGTACTTGCACTTTTTGATTTTCCTTTAGGACCATGTTGCCCACTTGGAAATGTTTTGGATGGGTCTTCTTCTTATAATTCCTTTTGAGTCAATTCTGGTATGCAACCAGGTGATCATATGCTTGCTATCTCTTTTCATCTAACAAGTCCAACTGTGTGAGACATGCCACATGGTAGTCTTCATTAGTGATATAGTTCTTCATGGAGACACACAATGATGGGAGCTCAACCTCAATGGGTAGAACAACCTTGACACCATATACAAGGGAATAGAGGGTGGTGCTTTTGGGAGTGTGATAAGAAGTATGATAGGCCCAGAGGGCATGATTTATTTGGAGGTGCCATTCATGAATATAATCATTGACAACCTTCTTAAGGATTTTCAAGATAGTTTTATTGGTTGCCTCAGCTTGGCCATTTCCTTGGGGGAAGTATGGACTAGAGAAATGATGGTGGATGTGGATTCTAGCACACAAATCATCTACATGCTAGTTTTCAAAAGGTGTGTCATGGTCTGTGAAGATGGCAAATGGTATGTCGAAGTGGAAAAAGATCTGGTATAAGATGAACTTGGATATTTGGATGCCAGTAGTGAGGGTGAGTCAAATTGCTTCAACCCACTTTGTGAAGTACTCTGTGGCTGTTATGATATACTTATGTCCATCTGAGGAAAGGGGAGTGATTAACCTAATGAGGTTGAAACCCCAACATGAAAATGGCCAAGGTGGCACAATGGGTTGCAAGTCTTGTGCTGGTGCATGAATCAGATTTGCATGTTGCTAACATGGTAGACATTTCCTAAAAAATTCATAAGTGTCATGTTCCATTGTAGGACAATAGTACCCAACTCAAAGGAAATGCTCTGCTAGAACTAGGCCACTCGTGTGAGCACCAAAAATTTTAGCGTGGACCTCTTGTAAAGCCAGGATGGCTTCGTTTAAATCTAAACACCTAGAGAGAATGTTATAATATCCTTAATGATAAAGGGTGTTGGATACAAGAGTGTAATAAGAAGCTCTTTGAATTAGGTTTTGGCATTGGGTCTTGGTGAGATGGGGAGATATGATACTATTTTTTAGATATGCATAGATGTCATGGTACTATGGGGACTGAGGACCAACCAAGACACACACCATTTCTAAATTGGTGTTCTCATAAGTAGGCATGTATAGCTGCTTGACTAAGAATTCATACTGTGACACATTGTGAGAGATTTCCAATAAGGATCTGATGGTCACCATTGTGTCAGCCACTTTTTTCTAAAGATTTTGTATCTATGTGAACTGTAGATTCAATAAATGCTCTTTCAGTCTGTCCACCAGTTCTTTGTAGGGTAGAAGCTTGTCATCCTTTGTCTGAAATTCATCTAGGACCTACTTCATAATTAACTGTGAATCTCCAAGCACTTGAAGTTTTGTTATATTCCATTGGATGGTAGTTTTGAGACCTGGGATGAGTGCCTCATATTCTGCAATGTTATTAGTACATGGGAATCCTAATTGGAATGATTTTGGAATATAGTCACCTTGAGGTGTGACACATAGGATTCATGCTCCTGATCCATGTGATGTATAGGAGCCATCAAATTTTAGCTTCCATATGGGTTGTTCTTTGATCATACATAGATTCTCATTAGGAAATTTCATCATTAGTGGATATGTATCCACCAGAGGTGCTTCTGCTAGCTGATCGAAAATTAATTTCCCTTTGATTTCTTTGTGATCTATGTATTGGATGCTAAACTCCCTGAGTAGCATGACCCATTTTTCCATATAGCCTATGAGAGTTGTCCTAGATAGTAGATACTTGAGTGGGTCCACCTTTGAGATGATCTTGATTGTATGGCTGAGCATGTAATGTCTAAGCTTTTGAGTGGCGAAGACCACTACAAGGCATGCTTTCTCCATTGGTGAATAATTGAGCTCATAGCCAACTAGAGTTTGAATGATATAATAAATGGCTCTCTCTTTGTTGTCATCATCATGTTGTTCTAAGAGTGCCCCTAGTGCTATAGTGGTCACTGAGATGTAGAGTATGAGAGGGAGTCTTGAAACTAGTGGTACAAGGATGGGAGAGTTGGCTAGATACTCTTTTATCCTTTCAAAACTTCTCTGATAGATAGGATCCCATTTGAAGCTTGTGTCCTTGTGGAGCAGATGTGTAATAGGTTGCAATTTGTCTATGAGATGTGATATAAATTGACACACTGATTGAAGCTTTCCTTGTACGCTCTTGAGCTAGTTGAGTGTTCTAGGAGGAGGCATTTATATGATGGCTTTGACCTTTTGGGGATCAATCTCTATGTCACATTGTGATACTATGAAGCCTAGACAATTTCCATATGTTACACCAAAGACACACTTCTTTGGATTGAACTTTAAGCCATAATGCTGGAGATGATAAAACACACTTTCAAGGATGTCTAGGTGTTTGCACCATGTCTTAGATTTTGTAAGAATATTATCCAAATAGTCTTCTATGATCTTGTGTATCATGTCATGAAAGATGGATTTCATTGATCATTGATAAGTGGCTCCTACATTTTTTTTTATCTTGAATGACATTATGTTGTAGCAGAAGGTACCCCATGGTGTGGTGAATGTTGTTTTGTGCTAATCTTCTTTTGCTATTCGGATATGATTTTATCCCATGAAACCATCCATGAGTGACAACATCTCATGGCCCGCTATAAGATCTACTATCATGTCTATGTTAGGTAGAGGGAAATCATCCTTAGGATATGCTTTATTTAGGTCCCTAAAGTGAGTACATATTCTTATTTCTTTGGAAGGCTTAGTGAAAGGAACCATTTGGAGATCCACTCTGAATAATCTATAGCTTTGATGATCTTGGCATTGAGGAGATTTTCCAATTCTATTTTTACTAATAGGGATACCTTAGGTTGCATCTTATGTGGCTTCTACTTTACTGGCTTGACATTGGGATCCACTACAATATTGTGTACAATAAGATTTGGATCAAGCCCAGGGATATGTGCATATGACCATAAAAAGTTGGTGGTGGCTTTGTGGAGAATTTTAGTGAGAGCCATTTCTTCACCCTCATTTAAAGATGCTACAATGTAGGTGATTCTTGGGCATTCTTCTATGTCCAAGTTAACTAGCTTGGTTTCCTCAATGATGATAGGTGACTTATTGGGTTTGTAATCCTAGATGGGAGGAAGAGGCAAGGCTCCATCTTCTTGTACCTCAAAGAGGTTTTCACTAGAAGATACATCATTTATTTTCTCTTTCTTAGAATCAAAATGTGACCCAAAGGGGTTTTCACATAAGGACTCATTCTTTTCTATTTCTTTTTCAATTTTGTGGCTAGAGCATGCCTCTTCCCCAAAATATCCTTTAGGGTCTAGCTCGCAGACATGAACTAATTCCTGATGTTGATCTACTTGTTGGCCTAATGTTCCCATGAACCTTAGGAGAGCTTGAGTTCTTTGGAACTCATCGTTATGTGTAATGCTTGGTTGATCCCAGTCTATGAGTTGGGGTGGATGAGGGGAATTTTTATGATGTTAATGGTGAGTTGATGGAGGATAGAAGCATCCAAGAGGGTATCATCATTGAAGATGTCATCATATAATTTATTTTCTTCCTCTTCAGGGATGTCTTCAATCTCTATGAGGTCATCATGGATATTCAAGAAGGGAACATGGGTCAACTTAGTACCCCTAGTCATAGTATTGGGTTCTTGTGTACGCAGGTGAGGGGTATTAAAGCCAAGACCTTGATTCTTTGGATTCTTTGAGGCTTCAATTAGATCTTTTCTTCTACCTTCTTGTGGTCCTAGACCACTACCTTGGTATTTCCATTGTTCTTTGGTGTACTTGTGTGATTGTGGATATTTGTCTTTGAAGTAGCCAAGAATTTCAGTGTCAGGTGGTGGGGGATCTCTGTACAACCATCAATTGATGTCAAGGTCCATCTCAAGTCTATCTATATGTCCATGGGAAACAAAATTCATTGGTCCTAAATGCTTGATCTCATGCTCGGCTTGAGTAGGCTTTCTTTGGTGACTCAAGAACCCTTGTGTATGTGGATCAATAGGTATGACCCCTACTACAAATGCATCAGTTAAGTTGTACTCACCACATCCCTAGTTGTTGATCTTGATAGAAGAGAGAGTGGAGGTGAGGATTGTTTCTTGATCGCTATGGGATTGGGAAGAGCTGGCAATAGAAGTGCCAATTTTAGTTCTAGGATAATGGGTGCAATGAGGGGATGATGCTTCCAATGCATGACAATATGCAAAGGGTTGGGGGTCTACATGAATGGTGACCTCAGTGCCTTGAAGAGGGAATTTGATGCACTGATGATATGTAGATGGTATGACTTTGATGTAATGGATCCATGGTCAGTCGAGGAGGATGTTAAATGGTAAATCAAGATCAACAACATGGAAAATGGTGTCTTGAGTTGCAGGGGCTAGCTTAATAGGAGAAATAATGGTACCATTAGAGGTACACTCCAAGTTATCATATTCCTTGATGGTGATGACCTCATGTGATATGTCAGGCTCTGTGAACCCTATTTGCTGAATGAACTTCAAAGTGCACAAGTTTAGAGTCGAGCCATTATCTATCATGACCCTTTTTATGGAAAAGTCTTAGATCATGATGGTGATGTAGAGGGGGAGATTGTGGTCTAGCTCAATAGTTGGTATATCTGATGGTTTGAAGGAGAGAGAACAAGACATTAATAAATGTCCCACAAGATTCTCAAAATGGATGGTATTTATGTCTGTTGTGACATGTCCTTCTTGGAGGGCTTGGTTGAGGATATATTGATGGATGGGTGAAGTGCAGAGAAGGTCAAGGATGGATATTTGGGCAGGTGTATTCCCAAGATGTTCTATAAGGTTGTATTGTGCATTGTGTGTTAGCATTGGATTGGCACCAATGACAGATATCTAGCCTCTACGAGTAGTAATAATACACTGACTATCTTCTCCTTTGACATGGATGACATTGACTGTGGGCTCAACTTGGGTTATACATCAAATGAATTTTTTGTAGTTGATATGAGCAGTAGTATAGTCTTTATGGTCAGCATGGTCTCCTTTCTTTGGTTCTAGGGTGGAGGATTGGCATTATCTTGGTTCTTCCCAACATTTTGTTGTGAAAACACATTCTGATAAATCTACAAATTGGCATTAGGTGAAGCTTGGGCTGGTGTGTCCACTTGGATCTCTTTCCTATCAATAAGATCTTGGATGTAATGCTTTGGCTTCATGCACCTTAGGGTATTGTTTCCTTTGACATGATGATAATCATAGTAATCATGATATTTGTACCAATTAGGTTTGGGAGTGGCATCATCAAATTGTTGAGTTGGTGGGTAAGTGATTAGATTGGCCTTGGCCATTTGATGAAATATTACATCCAAAGGTTCACCAAGAGGCATGAAGATTCTCTTCTGGTGAGTCTGAGCTTGAGGCCTATTTTGCTTGGGAGTTTTTGATATGGCATTAGTCTGATAGGTTGGATTTAGATGTTGGTTTTGAGAATGTTGAATGGGTTGTGGATTGATTGGCACTTGATACGGTTATAGAGGTTTTTGATTGTTAGGTTCTTGTTGCTGTTGGTATGCAAGAGTTGGTGTAGGACTAACCACAACAATTTGAACATACTTGGTGTTAGTGGCTTTGTCAGTAACAATATTCTTGTCTTGATTCTAGTAATCGTGCTTGTCATTACTAAGCTTGCTATGGGAATTGTCTTTGTAATGCCAGATTGTGCCTTCATCTAGGAGACCTTTTTCAATGTCTATCCCCTTTCTTTTGATATCTTGGTAAGTTTGGATACAATTCATTAGGTCATGAAGTGGGATAGTTTGGGATGCAAGTTATCGATAAAGATCTTGGTTAGATGCTTCTCAAGTGGCTTGTATGATAACCTGGTAGTGAGGTTCTTCCATCATTGCAAATAGTTAGCTAGGATTTCTCCTCATTTATGTTTTGAGTTGCAAAGGTCCAACAAAGATAGCTCATTCTCAACATTGTGGACATACTGGGTGATGAACTTTTCAAAGAGCTCGACAAAGGTTGAGATTGTTCGGAAGGGTATTTTGTAGAACCACTCAATAGCGGTTCCTCCCAAGATTTTGGGGAATAGGCGCATAAGGTAATTATCACTATATTCCACTTCTTGGCATTCCATATAGAACTCTTTGACATGGCTTACTAGATCTCTTTTCCCTTCATATTTATCAAATTTGGGTGTCTCAAAATGTTTAGCGAAAGGGATAGCTATGATCAATTTTTCAAAGGGATAGGAACAAACCTCCTCGAATTTGAAGGTCTTTCTCTCTGTTCCATCTTTTATCTCTTTAAGAGCATTCTTCATCTCTTCCCACTTAGCATTGGAGCAGGTACTCCCATTAGAAAAGGATCTAATGGTGTTGGTGAAAAGGGATGAGTTTGAGGTGGATATTGTAGAGTGGGATATGGATATTACCCAATAGGATAGGTGGTTTGGAATGGATGTTGGGGTGGTTGCTGGGGAGGATATTATTGCTGAGGTATGGGAGCATATTGTTGTGGAGGATATGAAGTGGACTATGGTTCCTATGGGATGATGGGATATTTTAGTTTTGATGGGTAGGATGATGCTTGTTGTTGTTGTGGAACAATAGGATGTTGTTGTTGTTGTGCTGGGAAGTGTTGTTGTGGTAGAGGAGGCTGATGGAATGGTGTAGTTTACTGATAGGATGGTCCTTGATGCACTTGGATTTGTGCTTGGTTGATGTAGGTGGGATTCATTCTTCCATTTCTTAGGGGTGGAATGGATGTTGGGAAGCTCATGATAGGAGGTGGTTGCACAAGGTAGCTGGCAAGGTGAGATGAACTTTGTTGTTGTGGTGGTGGTACTATTTGAGATGTAGTGGGTGGTAGAGATAAATAGTTGGTGTATGAAGGAAAGGATGAAGCTAACTGAGGTTGTGATTGTTGCTTTGTCTTAGAATGCATCACTAGATTCTTTGAAATGTTTATTGCACTAGTGTTATCATAGTATATAATCACCAGCTTAGTGATTATCTCATTCATACCTTCCAAAACCTGCTTAATATATGCAATATTTGAACATTTTGTAGCAGTAGAGACATACTCTGCTTTGGCTATAGACTGAGAAATGCAAGCCTATTTCTTACTTGTCCATGTAACAAGTCTTTCACCAAAGAAAAATGCTCCTCCAATGGTACTTTTTCTATCATCCACATTTCCAACCCAATTAGCGTCAGTATAGACTCTGAGTTCAAACTTGCCTTCCATAGGATACCATAGTCCATAGTCCTCTATTTTCTTTAGGTATCTTAAGATTCTTTTAGTAGCAATCATGTGTGATTCTCTAGGATTAGCAAAAAATCTAGCAACTATTCTCACAACATGTGCTATGTCTGGTCTACTATGAACTACATACATTAACTTACCAATCATTGATCAATACAATGTCTAGTTCACCTCTGTAGTTTCATCTTCTTTAGTCAGTTTACATCCAGTAGCCATCAGTGTTCCCATAGGTTTAGCATCTTCCATGCCAAATGTTTTCAATACTTCCTTGATATATTTTGATTGTGAGATGAATATCCCATCACTCTGCTGAATCACTTATAGTCCTAGAAAGAACTTAATCTCTACGAACATAGACATCTCAAATTCATTCCTCATTTCATCAGCAAAGGCTTTACAGATTTAATCTTGACCTCCAAATATAATGTCATCCACAAAAATTTTAGCAATAAGAATTGTATCATCAGTATCTCCTTTCATATACAAATTGTTGTTCTCACTTGTTCTTACAAATCGTATACTTAACAAATAAGTATGCAACCTCTCATACCAGGATCTCGGTGCTTTCTTCAAACCATATAAAGATTTATGTAATCTAAATACCATGTCTTTCTTTTCTGGATCAACAAACCCTTCAGGTTGTTCTATGTAGACTTCTTCTTCAAGTATTCCATTCAGAAACACTGACTTGACATCCATTTGATAAATCTTGAATTTCTTGTGTGTAGCATATGCAAGTAGCATTTTGACTCCTTCCAATCTAGAAAAAGGTGCAAATGTTTCACCATAATCAATTCCTTCATCTTGTGCATATCCTTTACATACCAATCTAGCTTTATTTCTTCTTACTTCTCCATTCTCATTCTGCTTGTTCATGAATATCCACTTAGTACTGATAACATTTTTATCTTTAGGTTAGGGTACTAAGGTCTAGGTTTTGTTCTTCTCTATCTGTTCTATTTCCTCTTTCATTGCATTAACCCATTCATCATTTTCTAATGCACTTTTACATTTTTCAGTTCATAATCACAAACTAGACATGTACCTTGTCTTGCTTTGCTCCTTGTTTTCATGCCAGCTTGTTTTTCTCCAATAATTTGTGTTTCAGGATGATGTCTTCTGACAAAATCACTAGTATCCTATTTCTTCTTTCTTGTTCATCCTGTGCAGTTTCATTTGCTTTCTCGGTAGGGCCATCCTGCTCATCGTTTTCTCTTTCTTGTGTTTGGTATTATTTTCCTACTGACCGGTTATCACAGGCTATGGCTTTGGTAGATACTCTGGTTGTTCAATGTAAGTGAATCTACCATAGTCTTCTGGTTCCTTTGTACTTTCCTCTGCATTCTTTTCATCAAACTCATCAACTCGGACATTAGTGCTTTCAATCATTTTATTAGTAGTTTTATTCAAACACTTATATGCTTTTCTTTTAGTGGAATATCCTAGAAATATCCCTTCATCACCTTTTGAGTCAAATTTACCATTTCTCTCATCCTATATAATAAAGCATTTAGTTCCAAATTTTTTGAAATAACTTACAGTAGGTTTGTGTCCAAACCACAACTCATAGGGTGTCTTGTTGGTGTCCTTCTTCAGTTGAACTCAGTTAAGTACATAAACAACTGTACTGATAGCTTCCCTCCAGTATGTCTGAGCAACATTCTTTTGTAGCATCAGTGTCCTAGCACAATCAACTATTGAACTGTTCCTCCTTTCAGCAATCTCATTCTACTGAGGTGTCCTCGGTGCAAAGACCTATCTTTTAATACCATGCTCATTAAAAAAATTAGTAAATTCATAAGAGATAAATTCACCTCCTCTATCAGATCTTAGGCATTTCAATTCCTTACCAGTCTCTTTTTCTACCTTAGCTTTATACCACTTAAACATCTTAAATGCTTCAAATTTTTCTTTTTACAACATAACAGTCATCAATCTAGTATAGTCATCAACAAAAAGAATAAAGTATTTATCACCATAATAACTTTGAGTTCTCATAGGACCACATAGGTCGGTATTGTGTGATAAAATATTGTCACACTTCTATGAATCTTTACATGCAAGAAAATTCAAGAATGAGCCCTCACAAATCGATCCATAGCTCTTTATGTATGGAGTTGCAAGATTTGTAAAATTACTCTCAGCTAGAGCTATAAACTAATGACCTTGCTAGTCAACCACACAATGAGAGATTCCAAATGAATGCAATGCTATGCAAATCTATATGAGAATGCAAATTAATTTTATGAGAATGAAGATGCAATTAAGCTATGAAAATGGAAATGAAAGAGTTACAAACCCTCTAATTAAACTATGTGAGATTAATCTAAAACATGAAAGGGAATGATACCATGATGATGCAACTATGATGCAAGCTAGGATGTGATGTAGATGCAAGATGAATGCCAATGATGCTCCAAATCTTCAAAACTTGATGCAAGAATATCTCCAAAAGCTTCAAAAACCTGTAGCATAATAATTCAAGTATGTATGGTGTGTGCAAATGAGGAAGAGAGCTCTTCTTTTATAGAAAGTGAAAAACAATGGACCATGGAGATTAAGAGGCAAAAGACTTAATCAACGATGGAGGAAAAAAGAAGCTTGATCCTTGTGCACAAATATCCTCCAATAAGAAAATTAGAAGTATTTACTTTATGTTGAGCATTTAATTTATGTCCATGTGAGGCAAAAGTACTTTTCTTTTATTTTTAATTTTATTTTTCTTTATAAATAAGAATTAAATGCTTTATTTGTGCAACATAGGATAAGAAGAAAAGTGGAGATTTTTTATTTAAATAAAAGTGGAGGAAATTCTTTTTAATTAAATAAAGGCTTAGGATAAAGTGATTTTATTATTTAATTAAAAGAGATTTTTAATTAATTAAAAGAGAGCATGTTCTCTTAATTAAATAAGATTTTTATTTTTATTTCTCTTTTAAATTAAATAAGGCTCAAACCTTAGAAATATTGAATTGATTATGATTTGATCAAGGAAATTGATATATTTGAAAAATGTTGATTTTTAAAAATATTGATTCAGGGATTTGATAAATTGCTAAATGGGGGCCCAAAGTCTAGGTGACCATTTTAGGGTGCATACATTTGCCCCTCTTTGACTAATGTGTGATCATTCTGGGAACACATGCAATCAAAGAAAAATTGAAATGTGAGATCGATTTGGGATCACAAAACAACCCAGATGTGTGATCGACGGATGGGAACACATCGGGACAAGCATAAACAACAGCTGAAAGACAAGACCAACACCATCATTGCTAGGTGCAAATCAAGCCTTAGACAAAACTATCACCGTCGCTGCTAGGCAATAATCAAGTCTGAAAAATAGGAGATTAAAATTGAAAGAAAAAATCACCACCATCGCTGCTAGGTGATAATCAAGTCTAAAAATAAGAATCTCAAGCTAAGCTAAATGATAAAGCTAAATCAAAGATTAAAGCTGATAGGTACTGCCCCCTCGGAATCAAAATCAAAATCAGATAGAGGAGAATAACAAATTGATAAAGATTGATCAAATCAGAATGAAATCACAACTGAAGATAAGGGAGCATGATAAGATAACCATCAAATAGTGAAGACATGCCCCAAGTTGACTAGGTTTGACTGGGAAAGATATAGGATAAAGATTAAGTCAAACCTCAGAGAGAGGAAGCGAAAGGGGAGAATGAAAGACTAGAAGTTTGAAAGACATGGAAAGGAAGAAATTCCATCAAAGATCAAAGAATTATGCCTCAAAACTTGGAAATGCGACTCGGATTTTGATTTCTAGTCCGAAACAGATAGAAAATGATGTGACATGAAAGACCAAAAATGAAAGATATGATCAAGAAGAATCAGAAAATGAGCACAGTTGACCAATTAGTCCATAAATGATAAAAAGGAGAGCTCTCTCCATATGCAAGATGCAAAAACTAAACTATGATGAACTAAGAATGCAAGCTACTATGAAAGTGGTTGACTTGCAAGGTCACAACACCTATAGACATCTAATTATCATCATCGAGCATTATTGGTAGCGTCGCAAGATCATACAATGCACACTAGCATAACTATGTGGATATGAATATGATCGTTATCAGATAGAAATGTGGAAATCCCACCTAGGCATCAAAGACATAGAGGTCAAGATGAGTAATGCAGTGAGATTACCTAAATTTGATATGGCGAGATTATGTTTGTATCAAGACACATGAAAGTCAAGATAACTAGAAGCATGCACTTGCAAAACAGTCAAGGATAATACCTTATCAATCCATAGTGTCAAGTAAGACTAGCAGAAATGCTCATGACAGGTAGGACCAACAAAATATACCCACAAGCAGATAAAGAAATAAAACATGTTCTCATACCCTTAGTCTTCTAACTATGCATCATCAAAAACTTCTTAGGGAGAGACCACTCATCAAAGAAACCCTCATAGATAGTACACAAAGAAAAGTAAAGTCAACATATCTCAAGAAGTTGATTGTTTAAGTGCGTGTGTGTTGGTCATAGAGTCAGACTCTGGTTATCACATCTGCAAATGAGAAATATCACATCATACTTAGAATATTGGGTAAGACATCTGATAAGTGTTAAGAAACACTTGACACAAGGGCAGTGTTGAAAAACACTGTTTGGGGTGGTGTTGAAAAACACCTGTTGTGAAATGCCCCAAGAGACAAACGCACCTAAAGGACCAATGCTAATAGTTATGCCCCCTAGACAAAGATAAAGACCAATTCTAGACCAAGTCAAATAAGGTCAAGGCATGATGGAGAAAGGCTAAGTGTCGAGGACGCATGCTAACAAATAGGGGTGGAAAGGCCTCAAGTAGCGCCTGTTTTCAAGTTTTCACCAAGGCACTTTTTCTTTTTTTTTTTTTTGAATTTTTGAATTTTTTAAATTTTTTTAATATTTTTTTAGGACTCTATATGCTTTTTAGGATTTTTTTAGCATCATATATCAACTTTTTTTTTTGGTATTTTTTCAGGATCATAAAATATGTACAAAAGATGCCCCCAGATAGAATAGGCATTAAACTCATGAGCAAGATCACATCGTGTAGTCCCAATATCTAGCAATGTTGGGGACAAGATGGATAAGCAAGCTAGTGGAAGAGATGGAAGACATGAGAATGAAGGAGAGTGAAGGGAAGACATCCTCAAAGGCAAACTCCTCAAGAGTACCCAAGCTAGAGAAAAGATTGTCATGAAAAGTATATTTGGACAAGCAATGAAAGGTCAGCATAGGATAAGTCACAAAAGCTCACTGCAAAAGAAAGGAGGAATGTAGTCCAAAGGAGTAGATATGTCAAGAGGCTTCATAGCATCATGTTTTACTCTTTTTTTATTAGATCAAGACCAAGGGGGAAAAAGATAGCGAAAGGCTAGAATGAATGAAGGAAAATACGAAGGCGAAACATGAATGGAATGAAAGCAAGATCATCATAAGATAGCTCACAAAATAGCCAAATGTTTGTGCATAGTTCAACATTGTCAAGATCAAAGATGGAATGGAATGGATGAAAAATGTAGAACTACGCATGATGCCTGATTGCTAGGTTTTCATCATGGTATTTATCCAAGGTGCCACAAGGGAGTGGTTTTCACCATAGGACAAATTTATTTCTCTTTACTTTTGCTACAAAGGTGCCTGTTTCTAGGTTTTCACCATGGCACATTTTTAATTTTTTAATTTTTTATTCTTTTTTTTTGAATTTTTCTATTTTTTTGAATTTTATAATTTTTTTGGAAGAAAGCAAGCTTTTTAGATAATGCTCCTTGAAAGGATAAATCATGATATGCCAAGGATTCAAAATGATATGCTCAAAAATGCTGATAGGGAAAGGAATATGGAAGAGAAAAAATGGAGGATAAGGCTTTATGTAAAACAAGTGAGGTTGAAAGATATGAAGAATAGGAAAATGAGAAAAAATGATAGAAGGTAGAAGGATAATGAATGGAAGGATTGTGAAAGGGTAGATGGAAAGGAAGGCAAGATCAACATCGACGCACACCTTGAAGGGTGGTGAGAGGGTGGAGGAAATTTGAATGAAGGAATACGAGAAGGAATATGGTGAATGTTTAGCAGAGGTTGCGGTTTAGGCACATGGAATGGAAAAATATTTTTGGAAAAAGATGAAGTGGAAGCCTTTGGAAGCTTGAATGTCAACTTTAATTTTTGTTCAACATTAAAATCTTTCAAGAGAGATTTTGGAATCCATATAGCCTTAGGCTTTTCATTTCTTTTTGATGATTTAGAGATAATATCTTGAATGATGGATTTTGGAACCCATACTTGTCTTGTAGTTTTCTTCTTAGATATCTCTTTTGACTTTATGTTTCCATGTCGATTAAAGGAGACATGGTGATCTTCTTTTTTTGATGGATTCTTGTATTTCTTCTTTTTCTTGTATTGAACATTTAAGTTACTTCCAAAAGACTTGGGACTTGTGGAAGAAGGATGATATGACTGGTTTAGATGGGTGAATGGATGAAAAGAATTCAAGGGTATGTATCTATGTTGATCTTGAGGAAATATAGGAGATGGAGGGATGTAAGGACCTAAGATGGATGATGAATTAGGAGAATTAGGAAAGGAAAGTGAAGGGACATAAGGGCCCAAGATGGAAGGAAGACATGAAGCCCTTAGTATTGGTGGAGGAGGTCCAAGGATGGATGTGGAAGATGCAAAAGGATAATCATTAAGTTCAGCAGCATCTATATGACAACCAAGGACATCAGCATCTTTAGAGTGAGCATTAGGATTTTCAACAGGATCTTGGACATCTTGAATAGGAGAACCTTCTTTGATAGGATCATTCAAACCTTGCGAAGACTTAGGAAGAGTAGAAAGCGAAAGCGAGCATGGAATGGTAGAACAAGAAGATGGAAGACTTTGATCTTGACAAGGATCTTTGGATAGCGTAAGCATATCATTTTGCTTTGGATTTTCAATAGGCTTAACATTGGAAGTAATGACACCATTTTTAATAACCTTAATGGAAGTATCATCTTTGGAAAGCACAAGTGTAATAAGGTTATTTTGATTATCAATAAGCTCAATGGTGTAAGTAGTAGCTCGATCTTGCTTAGGAGATGGTGGAATGAATGCGGAAGAGTGTAGAGGATCAAAAGAACCATGAAATGGAGAAGATACATCATGAAGAGAATTGGATGACATGGAAGGTTCTTGATCTTGATCTTTCTTTATGTTCATTTCTTTATCATTTTTAGAGTCCTCTTGACATGGATCCACTTCTAAGGACAAGGAAGTAGGTTGGAGTTGTATGGAAGACTTTGGAAGAGATAGTGAAGGATTAGCTAAAGTAGGCATTATAACATATAAAAGCTTAGGCTCTTTAGGTTTAGCATTATTGAAAGTATTTGTAGCAAAGTGAAGGTTAGCTTGAGTATCTTTAAGAGGTAGCCCTTGAGGATAACTATAGGGAACTGCATGGAAAGCCTTAGGATCTTTGTTGGATGAAGGATTTGTGACAGATTTGGAAGACTCAGAAGCTTTAGGAAATGTATGAGCATTGGAGAAAGTAGAGGATGGAAGGGAACCATCACAAGACAAAGGTTCAACATTAATATGATCTTGCTTGAGAGTGCAACCTTTATTTTCAGCATGAGAACTTTTAGAGGAGAGACTCTTTTGATGTTTGAAATTAGCACGGTAGATTTTATCTTCCTTAGTAGGAATATTGTATTGTTCACAAAAATCATCAAAGAATTCTTCAAATTTAGAGTCATATGGATCACCATCACAGTCTACCCAATACAACTCCCCCTTAGAAATCACAAGTGTACCACGAGGATGATGCTTAGGAATAGAAGTTTCATGGGCATCACTACATTGTCCATCATCATAGTCATCATAGGTGGGTGTGTCACTCTTCATGGAAGAGGTATCATAAGGACTATCACATTGCTCATTATGGTATGTCTTGTGAAGAGAAGTAAGACTCTTTGAAGAAGTAGAAGAAGAATGAGATCATGAAAAAGAGGAAATTGAATATTTATTGGAAGAAGAGAACTTGGATAATGAGGAATTCGAATGATGTTTAGAAAAGTCATGGTAAGATTTGGAAGATGAAGAATGTGAATAGTGTTTAGAAGAATCATGATAAGACTTAGAAGATGAAGAATGAGAATGATGTCTAGAAGAGTCATGATAAGACTTGGAAGGTGAAGAAGAATGAGAAGATTTAGATGATGAAGAATGTTTGGAAGAAGAAGGTCGTGATATGATCATGTTTATGATTCTAGCAAAGGCATCTAATTTAATCATCTTTTCTTTTATTTTTGCTATAAATTCATCACTCATGAGAATTTTGGAGGAACAACATTTTTTGAATATGTTAATGAGCTCAAGATCATCTATTCTTAATAAAGGTTCCAAAACTAGATAGTCAAGATTCATGGTTATAGAAGAGGAGGAATCAAGCATGAAAGAAATGAATAGATGAATAGAAGAAGGTAGACTAGATAGTAAGAGGAAAAGAATAAAAAAGAAGAAGAATTTCCCATGGGAATAGAAGACTTTAGAAGAACATGGGAAATAGAGAAGAAAGAAGAAGACTAAGAGTCATCTTGTGTAATTGATACCATAACATTCATTGAGATGTTGAGCAACATGACAACACTTAGGATCTGACTTGGACTGACCAAGGAAGACCAAACTTCTAAGGAGAACTCACTATAGTAGGATGAAACTCAATTTCAATATTCCAATTAGATCTTTCAAAAGATTTCGCAATGATGATCAAGCACATAGAACAACAACCAGGGAGTTCAAGAAAATAGTCTTCAAGCAATGAGCAAGGGACAAAGCAACCTTGCGCATGAATAGAGATAGTGACTTCGTATGCTACTCCTTAAAGATTCTACTTGTGTATGTTCTTGAAAATATTTTAGCAGGCACTTAGAACACAACAACACCTTAACAAGCTATCTACAAGAATATATGTGGCTTTCTAAAAGGGGTCCTTGATATATGTAAGGTACATGAGGCCCAAATTCGTAGATGAGAAGAATCCAAAATCACATAGCCGGGGGGAGACGGTAACCCAAATCTCCTCCTTCACTTCTCAAAGGTATAAAGTTCTTTGAGGCTTAGCCAAGAGTGATATCAAACTTAATTCTCAAGAGAGGTGTCTTTGGATTCACCTCCCAATATTTATGCTCCATCAGAACACAGGAGTTAAGGTCGTCCCTTGAGGTGGTGTGTCCCCAAGTAGGCCTTCTAGAAATAAAAACTAAGTAATTCACTATCAAAAGTATTTAGAGCACTAAAGGTGGAACACTTAAATCTTCAAGTAAATGTGAAGTGAGTCCAAAAGTAGAACATTTAATCCTTTAAGATAATGTGAAGTGATTCCAAAAGTGGAACATTTAACTCTTCAAGAGAATGTGAAGTGAGTCCAAAAAAGTGGAACACTTAACCCTTCACACAAACTCAAAGTGAGTCCAAAAGTGGAACATTTAACTCTTCACACCAACTTAAAGTGAGTCCAAAAGTGGAACATTTAACTCCTCACATCAACTCAAAGTGATTCCACACCTTAGAAAACAAGTGAGTTTCAAAAAGAACAAAAGGGTTGCCTAGTGGAGCAATTAACGCTTCTTTCCTGTAGACCCCTCCCCTTTAATGTGGCGCTGATCTTGCAACCACAGGGTGGAAATGAGGGGCCGACAGATTAGTGAGTTCAATAACCCAAGATAGCAATCTAGATCAATCAAAAGTAATCTAAACTTTCTTATCAATACTACTCACAAATGACAAAGGGTTGAATCAATGGAATATTTAACTTTCCAAGCAAACATAGAGTGAGTCCACAAAATGGTGCATTTAACTCCCTATGTAAACAAGGAATGAATCCATGCCCTCAATCACTAAATGAGATATTTGATATTGGAACTAAGAATTACTTAAGGTTTAAACACAAGCATTCACTTACACAAACTTGTATGAAAGAAAATCTATGTTCATTCATTTCCCATTAAGAGCATCAATTGAAATGTGTTCTATGAAAGCATGTAAACACTCAGGCCAAACACATGAGAGGTTAAATTTTAATCCTAAGATCCAAATGTTGTAGAGTTGTAACAAAATACCTCAAGTCCAACGCAACACGCTTAGTAGATTTCACCTTTTTTTTGTTTGTTTTAAGCATTTTTCATGAAAGCAAGCCATGCACCTTCAAATGAACAAGACAAGAAAATAAGCAAACAACATATGCAATGTATATCCAACTTATGAAAACCCTAGGGTTAGATCTAAAAATTAATTGTTAAGAGCAATGATAACCAGAAAATGATCCAAATGATAACTCATATCATGCAATGAACAATGAAAAATAAGTGCATACCCATCACAAAATTTTATTTTTTTTGCATTTGACCTAGTCAACAAGATCTGATTTTTACCACATGAATTCGGACCCCAAACCCAAAATGAAAAAAAGAGACCTCTATCAAGAAATAGAGAGCTTTCCAAAAATGTAAAACTTTTAGAAAAATCTTTTCATTTGTGCCCTAGAGACCCATTTTACCAAAATAGACCAGTTTTTATAAATTGACCAAATGAGCTATGATATTATTTCTAAATTAAAAACACAGTGAATGAACCCCCTGTAGAATTCCAAGACCTTTCTAGAAATGTAAAAATTTCTGAAAAATATGCTGATTTGCGCCAAAAATTGATTTTTTATGAAAAATCAAGAAAAAATCATAAAAAATACAAATCACCTCTGAAAATTCTGAAATTTTTTTGGAGCTTCTCTGATATGTCACCAACCTGCAAAAAATTTTTTAGACCAAAATACCAAGCCGTTTGGGAGATATGATCAAATTTTTCAAATCTAGGGTTTTTCATCTCCAAAAAAATTTGCACAAGGGTTAGCTCCAAAAATAATCAAAACCAGCATGTAAAAAGTGGGTTTCCCCACGGTGGGTGCCAAAAAATATGTGCTAAAATATTGTCACACTTCTATGAATCTTTACATGCAAGAAAACTCAAGAATGAGCCCTCACAATTCGATCCATAGCTCTCTATGCATGGAGTTGCAAGATTTATAAAATTGCTCTCAGCTAGAGCTATAAACTCATGACCTTGCTAGTCAACCACACAATGAGAGATTCTAAATGAATTCAATGCTATGCAAATCTATATGAGAATGCAAATTAATCTTATGAGAATGAAGATGCAATTAAGCTATGAAAATGGAAATGAAAGAGTTACAAACCCTCTAATTAAACTATGTGAGATTAATCTAAAACATGAAAGGGAATGATACCATGATGATGCAACTATGATGCAAGCTAGGATGTGATGTAGATGCAAGATGAATGCCAATGATGCTCCAAATCTTCAAAACTTGATGCAAGAATATCTCCAAAAGCTTCAAAAACCTGTAGCATAATAATTCAAGTATGTATGGTGTGTGCAAATGAGGAAGAGAGCTCTTCTTTTATAGAAAGTGAAAAACAATGGACCATGGAGATTAAGAGGCAAAAGGCTTAATCAACGATGGAGAAAAAAAGAAGCTTGATCCTTGTGCACAAATATCCTCTAATAAGAAAATTAGAAGCATTTACTTTATGTCGAGCATTTAATTTATGTCCATGTGAGGCAAAAGTACTTTTCTTTTATTTTTAATTTTATTTTTCTTTATAAATAAGAATTAAATGCTTTATTTGTGCAACATAGGATAAGAAGAAAAGTGAAGATTTTTTATTTAAATAAAAAGGGAGGAAATTCCTTTTAATTAAATAAAGGCTTAGGATAAAGTGATTTTATTATTTAATTAAAAGAGAGCATGTTCTCTTAATTAAATAAGATTTTTATTTTTATTTCTCTTTTAAATTAAATAAGGCTCAAACCTTAGAAAATATTGAATTGATTATGATTTGATCAAGGAAATTGATATATTTGAAAAATGTTGATTTTTGAAAATATTGATTCAGGGATTTGATAAATTGTTAAATGGGGGCCCAAAGTCTAGGCGACCATTTTAGGGTGCATACAGGTATGAACCAACTCAAGTATCTTCTTTGTTGAGTAATCCTTACTTTTGAAACTAGATTTAGTTATTTTCCCTTTCTGACATCCATGACACATAACATGATCAGGTTTTGACAAGTTAGGCAAGCCTCTAACTCTTTTCCTTTTACTGATCATAATCATGTTATCAAAATTCACATGGAATAACCTTTTATGCCACAACCAAGCATCTTTAGTTTTCATCATCAAGCAAGAAGACTCATTAGTATCAAGATAAAATAGATTACCTCTTGATTGTGCTCCAATTCCAACTAGTCTTCCTCCATCATAAAAGATTTTCACTTTTTTGTTCTCAAAAGCAACTCGATCTCCTGAATTATTCAGCTGTGCCACACTTAACAAGTTATAGTTTAGTCCATCTACCCAATAAGAATTATCACATTTTATCATATCATTTATCATCAAGGATCCTTTACCTCTTACTATATAGGGTGTGTCATTACCCATCTTAACTGATCCTCCATGTGATGTGTATAGCCACTATCTATGATCCATGTATTGCTTTTGTTAACTTTAGAGATTAGTGTTGTTTCTTCATGTTTTTCTTCTTCTTCCTACGAGTCATCTTTCATAGCAACAAATACAGCTTCTACATCATCATCATCATTAGATTCAGATTCATTATCTTTGGCTATGAAACATACATTTTTCTCTTTGTCATTACTGTCTCGGTTATCTCTGTTGTGTCGATAGCCTCTATTGAATCTTCTCCCATAGCTTCCTTCAGATCAGCCTTTGGTTCTATCATCATCTTTCTTATGTGGACATCTTGTAGTGATGTGGCCAATCTCTTTACATTTAAAGCATGCCAAAGGTAGCTTACCTCTATACCTTCCTTTACCTTTGGGTAATCTTCTGGCCATAAGAGCTTCAAGTTCATCAAGATCATCATCGATATTGGTATCACTATCATCATTCTTATTGTTCTTGCTAGACTTACTAATCTTTAGAGAAGACATGAAAGAAGACTCAACAGATGGAACAACACTATTATCAAAGTTATTTAACTCAAAGGTTGTAAGTTTACCAATCAGATTGTCAAGTGTAAATACATTACTAGATGCAAACCTTGTCTCATGAATAGCAAATATTCTAATTGTGTAAACCAACAATAAGGTTCTGAGTACTTTGCTTACAATTGTTTCTTCACTAATGACTCCATCAGATGCTCTAATAGCATGTACTACCTCTTTCAGTCTATTTGTGTATTGCATAATATTCTCACCTTCTTTCATCTTCATATCATCAAATCTGCCCCTTAAGCTTTCTGCTCTAGCTCTTCTGACATTCACATCTCAACTATAAACTTGAGAAAGTTTATCCCACATGGCTTTTGTAGTAGTGCAACTTTTGATATCTTCAAATTCAGCATCGGTATAGGTAGGAGCAATTTCCATCATAGTAACATTATGTTCATGCATGTCTTTTAGTTGATCAAGTGTCAAGGGACTAGGTGTCGGTTCTATATAGCCATTCTCCATTAATTCTAGTGCAACATTCCCAATTCCAGATATGTGCAACTTCATCCGGCTTTGCCATACTGCAAAGTTCTCTTTGTTTAGTCTTGGCACTTCCCTGTTATACATTTTGAGATCTTTGTACTGAAGTCCTAAAAACTCTGTTCAAAGCAACCAACGCTTTGATACCAATTTTTAGAATAACTAAGAGGGGGGTGAATCAGTTAATCACTGTCCCAATTTAAAATGTATAATCCAAAAACAAATACTTCAATTTCTATTGCTTCGTAACATAAAATACTTTTACTGTCTATGATTTTACTAATTATTAGTCTAATAACATATATTTGTTACCAATCAAATCAAATATGCAACATGTAAATATGACATCAAAACAAACATCACAATCAACACATAACACAAGAGATTTAACATGGAAACCCTTTGAAGGGAAAAACCACCTGGGACCGACAACCCAAAAATATTCACTCTTCTAAAGTGAGGTTGGTGAAGACCCAAGATTGTTAAAGGTTATAAACACAATGTTAGGTGTGACCTTGTTAGAGGATTTAAGACCAACCATTATCATCCAACTAGCAGTCACTTTGGGGTTGACAGGATAACAATGTTCATTTTATGAATGATACATAATAAGACTTTCTTAGTAAAATCAGTTAAGAGATTTAAATATGTACAATGGTTAAATATGTAATAGTAGGTGATCTATCTTAATACAACTTCAATTGCAAATATAAAAATCAATGTTCAGCTCATACAAATCTTTCTGATCAATGTAAGATTTTTGATTCAACAATGTATCAACTTACTGTCTATCAGTAATCACTCTCTGTCACTTGGTAATTCCCTGTAGTAGAGTTCTTAACCAGTATGATCAGAATGCATGAAAAATTGTTCACGTGATGATTCTAGAGCTTCCTTTTCTTCCAGCATCACACTCAATGTGAAATCTCCAGTCTCTTATATAGACATGTAAACCATTTTCTTCTGCTCCATAAAATTTTGCCGCTTAATCATTTTCATTGACTTTTCCTCTTAAACATACATCGGCACTTGTGTCAATAACATGTTTGATTCTCATCCTTTAGATCTTTCCTACATTTTTTTAGTCGTCGATCTATGTAACAACCATTACCTATTACCTCAGAATCATACACTTTCTAGCTCATCAATATTATCAGCTAAACTAATCATTTAGTTCATTTTGTTCTTCTCAGTTAACAAAGAAATGCGTTGGTGAACACAAGATTAGTTTATGTAGTGCTCGATATACACTACACTCCGTTGATGTATACTGAAATGCTTCATCAATTGACAACACTTCTTTGTGTCTTTCAACTCTTTACCTCATCATAGATGAATGATGTTGCATACAATTGTCTGAAGGACATTGTTGGATTAGCTATGTGGTCTTTGATGTCACAAAAATGTCATATCAATTATCACTCCCATTATCTACCGAGTTCAGTCGGTCAGCTAAGCGATTCTCAGTATCTATCAAGTTCAGTTGGTCAGCTAAGCGATTCTCAGCATCTACCGAGCTCAATCGGTCAGCTAGGTGATTTTTAGTGTCTACCAAGTTCTCTCGAGTGTCTAAAGGAAACATGACAGGATAATAGTGTTAACTGAGCCTCCTCGGTTATCAAAGGAAAATTAGTGGTTACTGAGCTCTCTCAGTCTCCAAAGGATGTTTTAGAATTCACTGTGGTTACCGAATTCTCTCAGTCACCGAAGGAAATCTTTTCAGAATTAATGTTTACCGAGCAAGGTCAGCCCTTTCAAAGAATTTTGTTATTACAATTTGTTTATCCCAGCTGACTGTTATAATAATTATTAGTACCGACTTGATAATCTAAATGATTATGAAATGGTATATATATATATAGAAGGTCAAATGGTGAATAAGAGATATACAACATGCAGAAATTATTTTGAAGAAAGGTGTGTGCGAATTTTGAAGGATGGTCAGATATCCTTGAGGAGCAGCAAAGATTTAATTGATCAGTAAGGATCTAGTGAAACAAAATAGAGATCTATATTCAGCAATTCAGTTGCAGGTTATTTCATTGTTACTCTCTAGAAATTGTAGTAGTAATATCAAAATCTCTTAACCGAGTTGGTTTGTAAATCCTCTAACAAGGTAACAGTTCTATTGAATTGTTTCAAGACCTCTTACAAGGCCACTCCTAGTAGGGTGATTAAATCCTCTAACAAGGTCACACCTAACAGTTTGTTTTGTAACCTTTTACCGGGTTGGCTTCTAACCAGACATCACTTCAGAAGAGTGAAAAATAGTAACTAGTTACATTGGTGGTTTTTCCCATATTGGGTTTTCATGGTAAATCTGGTGTCTCTTGTGTTCATGTTATTTTCTTTATTCATGTAAGTTAATCAGTGATGAATGCTTAAGAACAGTTTAATTATTACACACTTCAAGGATCAAGTTTTCAGCATTTCTCTGTATATTTACTGAGTGGCACAGTAAATAATTTATTAAGATATTTAAGGGATCAATGGTAATATTTTGTGGTTAATTGATTCACCCCCCCTCTTAGTTACTACATCTATATTTCCAACAATTGGTATCAGAGCTTTTGGTGCTTCCAGGAAGGGTTTCAAGGACCTAAGCTAAAGATCAGGATGTCTTACAAAAGAGAAATTCCAAGGCTTAACAGAAATAACTTTTCAGCATGGCAAGGTCTCATGAGATTACATCTGGCTTCCATTGGTGATTCAGGATGCAAATATATTGATCAAGAATATACAATTCCTACTGGCACATTGACTGTTAAAGACATTGCAGAGAAAAAGAACCATAACACTATGATGACAGACATTGCATTAGCTCTTAGCTATGAAGAATTTGATGAAATCAAAGACTGCACAACTACTCATGAAATGTGGAACAAGCTGAAGAAAATCTATGGCGGTGATGACAATGTGAAGAGAGCCAAAGCAGAGAGCCTAAGAGGACAGTTTGATCAAATGAAAATGAGAGAAGAAGAAAACATTGCAAAATATGTTGAAAGGATCAAGACAAGTGTTAGTGCAATTAGAGCTTCTAGAGGAAAAATTGATGATGAAACGGTTATAAGTAAGGTTCTTAGAACATTACTCCCTATTTATGCAATAAGAGTTTCTGCTATCCAAGAAAGAAGATGTGAAGAAAATCACAATATAACTTTGGATGCCTTAGTTGGAAGATTGACAACCTTTGAACTGGATAACTATGACAACTATGTTCCAACTTCTAAAAATATTGAATCAGCTTTTGAGGCCAAACTTTCACTCAAGAAAGGGAAGAAAATCCAATCAGAAAGTGAAGAAGAATCAGAGGAAAGTTCTGATAGCGATCTTGAAGTTATTGAAGCATTACTTGCAAAGAACTATTCAAGATGCAGAGGAAAATACAAAGGTAAAACTCCCTTAAGCTATTTTTCATGTGAAGAAATTGGTCATATTGCAGCTAGGTGTCCAAACAAGCAAAGCAAAGATGAGAAGAAAAATTACAAGTACAATGGCAAGAAAAATTTCAAATCATTCAAGGATAAAGGTAAGAAAACATGTTTCTTAGCTAAAGATCCGAATGATAGTGAAGAAGAAATTGTTTTCATTGCTGTAAAAGATGAATCTGATAATGATGAAGATGAGATGGCACTTATCTCTCATATAAGCAAGAATGATACATGGATTATAGATAGTGGATGTTCACATCATATGACTGGTGACAGGACCAAGTTTGAACACTTTGAAAAATTTGATGGTGGTAATGTAAGGTTTGGAAACAATGAACCCTGTTGTATAAAAGGAAAGGGATGAATTTCATTAACCAAAGAACTTATATGTGATAATGCATATTGGGTCGAAGGACTAAAGCATAATCTTCTAAGTGTAGCATAGCTAATCAGCATTGGATTCAAGGTTGAATTCATGAATGGCAAAGCAAGACTGCTGGATGACAAAGGAAAACTGATAGGATCAGGCAAACAAACCAAAGGTAACCTATTTTATCTTGATCTTGGTGATTACTCATGTTTTATTGCTCAAATTGAAGAAAGTTGGTTATGGCACAAAAGGTTATGTCATGTAAATTTTGACAACATGATGAAAATAAGCAAATTCAAGAAAGTAAGAGGTATTCCTACTTTGAAGAAACCTGATGTTGGTCTATGCAAGAATTGTCAAATTGGTAAAATGGGAAAGTCTAGTTTCAAAAGTAAAAACTATCAGTCTGAAGATATTTTGGAAATTGTGCATACTGATTTATGTGGACATATTGGAATTGAGAGCTATACTGGAGAAAAATTCTTTATTCTCTTTGTTGATGATTATTCTAGAATGATGACTGTTATGTATTTAAGAGAAAAGTCTGAAGCATTTGAGAAGTTCAAATGGTATTTAGCAAGAGTAGAAAAGGAAACAGGAAAAAGAATAAAATGCTTGAGATCAGACAGAGGTGGTGAATTCATCTCCCATGAATTCAATAATTTCTGTATTGAAAGAGGAATCAAAAGACAGGTATCAACCCCAAGAACTCCTGAGCAGAATGGAATAGTTGAAAGAAGGAACAGATCTATCATGGACTGTGCAACGACTCTAATGATTGAAAAGAACATTTCTATGAAATACTAGAAGGAAGCTATCAGCACTGTAGTTCATACCTTGAACCGAGTACAGCTGAGAAAAGACACATTCAAGACTCCATATGAGCTATGGTATGGCTACAAACCAAATGTAAGTTACCTAAAAGTATTTGGTAGTAAATGTTACATCTTGAAAGAATCTAGAAAAGGAAAATTTGATGTAAAAAGTGATGAAGGAATATTTTTGGGATATTCTTGCAAAAGTAAGGCATATAGATGTCTAAATTTGTCTACTCACAAAATCATAGAAAGTGCACATGTGAGAATTGATGAGTTTGCAGAAAAGATTGAAGAAGAAAGAAAAAAGGAACCAGAGGACTACAGAAAATTTGTTTACATCGAACTTGATACATTGACAAACACATGTAAGGAGACTACATCTACCAAGCCTAGTACAGTAACCGAGTCACAGGAAGAAGTTCTAACCGAGTCACAAAGTACCGAGTCTCAGTCTGAAGCTATCGAGCAAGTATCTACTGAGCCCGAGCAATCTGAACCTGAAGATGAAGAAGATGACAATGTAACTCATTCAGGAAGCAAGGAACCTGTATTAGCCAAGTACGTTAGAAAGCATCATAAACCAGATCAGATTATTGGAAACAAATAAGATGGTACTATGACAAGAATTAAACTAAAAGGTACATGTTTATTTGCTGATTTTGAACCTAAAAATGTCAAAGATGCATTAGAAAATGAAAGTTGGATTGAGGCTATGAATGAAGAAATAGAGAAAATAGAGAAAAATAAGACATGGACTCTTGTACCTAGGCCTAAAGATAAAAATGTAATTGGGACAAAATGGGTATTCAGAAATAAATTGAATGAAGATGGTCAAGTATCAAGAAACAAAGCAAGATTGGTATGTAAAGGATATTCTCAAGAAGAAGGAATAGATTATAGAGAGACTTTTTCTCCTATTGCAAGATTAGAAGGTGTGAGGACTTTACTTGCATATGCAGCACATAAAGGATTTAAGGTATATCAGATGGATATCAAATATGCTTTTCTCAATGGTATTCTTGAGGAAGAAGTCTACATTGAGCAACCTGAAGGTTTTATTGATCCAGACAAAAGGGATATGGTATGAAACAAGCTCCTAGAGCATGGTATGAAAGATTACATAGCTATCTTACTCAAATTAATTTCAAAAGGGCTAATGACAATAGCAATTTATACATCAAAGAAGGATCAGATAACAAAATTGTTTTGGCAGAAATATTTGTGGATGATACTATGTTTATAGGAAATGATGATCAGTGCAAAGAATTTTTAGAGCTTATGAACAAAGAATTTGAAATTTCTATGTTTGGTTAGATAAAATTCTTTGTTGGACTTCAGATTCAGCAAAACAAAAATGGTATCTACATTACTCAGTCTAAATATATCAAAGAAATACTTAAGAAATTTGGTATGGAAGATTCAAAACCAGTTGGTACACCCATGTGTACTGGACTGAAGCTTACCAAAGAAGATGATTCAAAAGAAGTAGATCAGACCTTATACAGATCAATGATTGGAAAATTATAGTATGTAGTACAAATAAGGCCTGATATTACCTTAGCAATTGGAATAGTGGCAAGATTCTCAGCTAAACCCAGAGAAAATCACATGATGGCAATCAAAAGAATCTTGAGGTATTTAAGGGGAACTGAAGATTATGGCTTGTGGTATAAATTTTGAGGCAATTTGGATTTAAAAGTGTTTACTGATGCTGATTGGGCAGGAAACATTGATGACAGAAAGAGTACAAGTGGTGGTGCATTCTTTCTTGGCAAGAGGTTAGTATCTTGGACTAGTAAAAAGCAAAACTACACATCCCAATCCATAGCAGAAGTAGAATATGTTGCTGCAGCAGTAAACTACTCTAATATTATATGGTTTAAACAGCTTTTGGAAGGCATGAAGGTTGAGATCAAAGAACCAGTTGTTATGTTTTGTGATAATATAAGTGCAATAAATATTTCAAAGAATCCAGTAATGCATTCCAAAACTAAGCACATTGCAATTAAATATCACTTTGTCAAAGAATTGGTGCAAGACAAGGAAATCAGATTGGAATATATTCATACAAAAGAACAAATTGCAGATATCTTCACCAAACCACTACCTAAGGATGCATTCTTGTATCTAAGAGGCAAGTTAGGGGTCACTCCCCTGTTCGAGGTTCACTAAATAAAGTTTTAGTGATGCATCAACCAGAACATGTTGAAGATCAATCAGTTGATGCAGCATAGTTAGGGAATCATTGCATATGAATCAGTACATAAGGTACATTGATATTTACCAAAACTATATAAGTTGTCTTTGGCATGTGTTGTCAAAGAGGGAGAGTTTGCTGTCATTTCAAGACATTTCTAAGAAGAATAATTTGAGAAGTTAAGAGGGAGAGTTCTCAGTCAAAGAAAGAAGGTTGAAGATGATGGGAATCAGAATGAAGCTAAGGATATGTTTCTTACTCTTGGTTTCTCTGTGAAATTTCATTATGCTATGACATGTTGTGTTGCCATGAATGCCAAAGAGGGAGATTGTTGGATACAATTGTTTGAAGGACATTGTTGGATTAGCTATATGTTGGATTTGGATTGAGGAGATGATGGATGATTGGTGGAAGATGGTGGATGATTACTTAGTTTTGGTCAAATGAGTTTCTTGCTTCCTAATGTAGGATCAAATAGGATTGGATTTTCAACCTAGGATAGACTAATGATCTTTGGCTGACAAGATTCTTATCAATGCACGCCAATCTCTTGCTTGAGATGATGAGGCTTACAAGGACAAGTATGGATTCCCTAGATAATTCTCTGTCAAAGGGTGGAGATTTCTAATTTAGGAGAAGGATTTGAAGAAACTCAATGGATAAGACACTAAGTGTTGGGGATTGGGTTTACTAGATTTGGCTCAAGAATGGTGGATTTCTTACTTGGATGTTGGACTCTAGGATTTGGATCAGGATGAAGGATAATGACAAGGATCCTAATTTGTGAATTGTTGATGGAAAGATGATGAAAGGATGACTGAATGATGCTATTTATAAGAGGATGACCTAGATGTAGATAAAAAAAGGGATGACTTATGATGCAACTAGGAAGATGTCAAAAAATACTCCTAAGGATGATCTAGAATTTAATGGATGTTGAGATAAGATATTGAGATTATGAAGGAATGGTGGATATATGATGGGGCCGAACTAGTCTTCACTCTCTAGGTTGATATAGAGATGATTAAATTAGAACCGGTATACAAAATGTTTCACTCTAACATTATAGCCCATGTTATCTAGTTTCTATTGATACTTCTCTTCTACTTGGATTGCCTCTAGGATGGGTTGGTGATCTTTTAGGTCTCTTTCTACAATCTTCTTCTCTTGATAGACTCGTGAATTGGGAAGCTTAGCTTTCTTGTGTTTGGTCAAACTGGACATAGCTTTTGACAATTGGATTGAATCAAGGTTCTTGGGTATTTGATTTTGAAGGACATTTTCTATGAGGATGTTTGAAAGATTTTGATCAAGTTTTGGCTCAATTTTGATGTCTCCAATGGAAAAGAATAAAATTAACAAAGACACTTTGAAAACAATCTCAACAAAGGACACAACAACTTTGTGGGATACAAGCAAATGATTTACCACAAAATTTGATGAAGCTTTTGAAAGATGTGTATGTTTTGATAGATGTTTGCACTGAATTTGTAACTTCAAAAACACATCAAGAAGAACTACCTAAGGGAAGGCTACTATCAAAATCTTTTCCCACGGCTTGATACCCCTAAAAGGGATACATATAGTGAGTGTCTTAAGGTGATCTGGGAAACCATAGGGATCAATCATTGCACAAAGATTATGATACCTTTAGGAGTAGATTGGGAAGCCTCTGATTTAACAAGTGTCTAATTAGGTCTGTGGCATCCTCCCAATCAGTTTGTACACACATAACTCACTTAAGATCCTATTTTAACATGCCAAAATAGTAGGGATATTCACCTACCTTGAGCTACCATCAACATGCATCACTTGTGCTTTTTCTCAATGCTTTATTTCTATACCAGTCGGGGAAGTACCAATTTGAAGTCATTCTCCAAAGAGGAAGTGATTTTCTCTCTAGACAGACTTCTTTAGAAGTAAAACAAGTGAACTCATCCAAGTTCAACCTTTTTTACATCACTTAGATTTAAATGGGTTTCACAAAAATATGAAAAAATCCTAAAAACACATCATGAAGAGTTCATTTTCCAATTTGATTAAGTGTTCTTTTATTCTATGACCTTCAAACACATATGATTTAGGATGCATATTTCATTCCTTGAAAACAAAAACTCCTCTTAAAAAAATTTGCAAGAGTTTTTCCCTTTTAGCATTCAATATTTTTTGCTTTCTAGGACTAAAAGAATGAAGTTTTCTTTCATTTCCTTTTGTTCACTCAAGATTGAATGTGATTTGAAAATTAAATGAAATAATTGATTTTCATTTGGTTCATCCTTTAGAGTCATTCAAGATTTGTTTGATTGATTTCAAGCACTAAAACAAAATGTTTTATTGCATTGATTTTCTGTTATCCCTTAGGCATTCAAGTTTTTGGTTGTTGTTAATTTTAAGTACCAAACAAAGTGTGTAAGGTTTGTCTTGTTTAGTTTTATCCTTTGTTAATTTTAAGCCCAAATTGAAATAATGAGGTGTTATGAGCTCATACAATGTTCATTTTAAGACCTTAGGATTAAGTGTGTTAATTATATTTTTTTATCACTAATTCATGATCCCGCTAACTCTTCCTAATTTTTGGTAGAGTATCTGGTAAATTTTTCTATAGATTTGGATAGACCTCTAAACCATCTTTCTGGTTCTTCTTGAATCATAAAAAATGGAGCTCGTATGCAAAAGTTACAAAGGTTTTTGTGAAAGTGCCTCATTATGGATTTTTTTGGAAAATAAGCCAAGATCCCGCAAGAAGAAGTAGAAGGAGTAGAAGAAGAAGAAGAAGAAGAATAGTTCTAAATGATCCCTCAACCTACAAGCTTGAAAATTCAGAAAAACACACCAAACCACATTAGAATGTTAGTAAATAACCGCTGAAGTGGGTCCCACCAGGTGTGCCAAAATGTGGGCAGACCAAACCTAACCCATTCAGAACAGGTGTAGACATTCAAACATTAGTTAATCAAAGTCTAACAACATATTCTTAATCATATAGATAAAATTATGCATAAAGACATTCAGATAGAACCAAACTGGGAGCACCTTGTCACCATTTGATTTGTTCTTGATTTGAGGGATGTGGGTGTGCTCTCAACACACTTGGAACATTTCCTTAATATAGATTAGGGAGAATAGGATGGATTGGGGACCATAAGAACCCCATAGTGGAACAATATCAGCTATAGTTCACATGATTTTCCCCTAAGGCCTTAAGGATCTCAATGAAGATGAAATGCAAACTTAGCTACAAATGATTAATCTAAGATTGATTTTAATCCAAATGAAACATTATATGATGAGATGAAAAGAATAAACATGAAAGAAACTATGTTAATCCATGTTATCTAAGCTATGATGTGTGTTAAGAAAGCTTGAAAATGAGTTAAACTAGCAAAATATACTAAAAGCTTAAGATCTAGGGTTAATATAGAATTATAACACTACTATGAAATGGTTATGTGAATTGGTAAATTGCTTTAAGAAGTGAGGGTATTTATAGGATTTTATGAAGGGCTTGGGTTAGGTAGTGGGGTTAGGGTCAGAGTCAGGGTTTGGGTAGAGTTTGGGGTATAGCTAGGGGCAAGGTTAGATATATAAGGGTTAAGGTTGCTCAGACATGTGTGAGAAACACTAGCGAAGTGTGCATAGGAAACCAAGTGGAGAGAAGAGTTGTGGTCCTCATTTATGAGCTTGTAAGAGCCTTAAAGAGGGTGTAAGAGGCTGTTAATGAGTGTGTAAAGCTCATTAATGAGGGGGTTTGACAAGAAGTCAAAGAAGACTGGTTTAGGCTAAGAAATGTAGGAATCACCTCCTAAGTTGGTTTAGGAAGGGTTTAGGAAAGTTTAGGAAAGTCCTAGAAAGTCTAGAAGATTCTAGGGTTTTGAGGGATTAAATAAATATAAAATTTATTTAAGGAATGTGACATCATTTATTAAATAATGATTCAATAACTGGGGGAAAATTACTCAAATTTGATTTAAGTGGTTTGGGGAGGGATTCTTTAATTAAATGTGTCTAACTAAAATAGGAGGAATTAATGGAATAAAAATAAATAAATAAATTAAATAAATTATTAATTAACAAATGATGATGTCATCAGGGGTTTTACGAAATAAAATATTTTTATCTTGGTAAAAGGCTTTTAGGTGTCTACAACAACTTCAATATTTTGTTACTAACAAACATAAATAAATTTTGAATCATTTTAACACTTTATTAAATCATGTAAAATAATCAAATTAATATTACCTTGTCATAGACCGATTCAACAATAGCCCAATTAAGCTCATATACTTATCATTACTTCTTTATTTCATCTTCTATATTTACCAATTTATTTTCACAATGTCACATTTTTCAGATTGATATGGAAACTTGAAATCAATAAGTCAATAGGCTTGACATCAATGACAACATAACAACTGATCCAATCCTTCTACATACCTTTCATTTCTCAGTTGACCTTGTTCATTCTCAGCTTCACAGTATCAGTTGAATAATAATCTTATCAGTGTAGCAATCTCATCATTTGGGATAAAAAAATATTCAATAGCCACAATACTTAAAACAGTGTGTATAGAAGTCATTTTTACAATTGGAGAAAAGATCTCATCAAAATCAATGCCCTTTTTCTATTCAAATCCCTTTACAACTAACCTAGGTTTAAATATTTTCTTACCTCCATCCTCCTCTTTCAACCTATAAACCCATTTATTTGGTAATGTATTTTTACCTAAAGCTAAATTACATAATTCCCAAGTCTGATTTTTTAGCAAGGACTCCATTTATTCTTCCATGGAAAGCTCCCACTAGACCTTTGTATCTACCTGTACAACTTTATCATATCCTTCTGGTTCACCAACATCTATTAATAAAATTGAATATAAAGAGGGAGAGAACCTTTCAAGAGGTCTACTGAGCTTTTTTGACCCCATAACATTCACTGGAGTTTGTGGTATTTGATGTTGTTGTTGTTGTTGTTGCAGAGCATGAGGAACCAATGTAACATTATCTTTTGGAGTATTATCTAGCACTACATAATCATTTTCTTTCTTCTCATGATGTTGCATCTGATCTTTGTACAACACTTTCTCATTGAATATGACATCCCTCCTTACAATTTTATGAGTTTAAACATCCCAAAGTCTATGGAAAAATTCATCAATGCAATATCCAAAAAATATACATTTCTTTGACTTATCTTCCAACTTGGTTCTATTTCTAGAATATATATGTGCAAATGCATCACAACTGAACATTCTATGAAAAGAATAACTGACCTTATTACTTGTCCATGCTTCCTTTGGAATACCAAAACCCAAAGGATTATAGGGACCTCTATTGATTAAATAAATAGAAGTATTTATAGCCTCTACCCACATGTTTAAGAGCAGCCCAACATGAAACCTCATACTCCTTGCAGCCTCCATTATTGTCCTATTCATGCATTCAACCACTCCATTTTCTTGTGGAGTCCTTGGAACCATTTTTTTGCCTATGATTACCATTAGAGGAACAATAATCTTCAAACTCTTTTTTGCAATAATCACCACCATTATCAGATCTGAGACATTTTAGTCTTTTACCAATCTCATTCTCAACCAAGCTTTTCCATTTAAAAAAGTTTTGAATACATCATTTTCTACCTAAGTAAACAAATCCATACTTTGCTAGTTGCATCATCAATGAACATAACATAATACAAAAAGCCACCGATGGAAGATACCTAAGTTGGTCTGCAAACATCTATATGAACAAGCTCTAATTTCTCATCTTTCTTTTCCTTCCCATTGTTTAGAAAACTAACTCTCTTTTGTTTTTCATACACAACTCTCACAAAAATCCATATTGACACATTTTAGACTCAGTAAAACTTTCTTTGAATGAAGTAATTTTATACCTTTTTCACTCATGTACCCAAGTCTGTTGTGCCATAGTGTTGTTTCAAAATTCACAGCTATTGTTTCAGATTCTACCTACTCAACTGCAACAACTATTCCTGAACATTGAATTTTCTTTATACCAATTAAAGTAGAAGGAACAGTATGACCTATACAAAGATATAAGGTGCCTACTTTCACACCTTTTTCTACTACTTGTAATGACCCAAAAATGGTCTAGTAATTTTTGAGCCTCACTATAACATTAAAATTTTAAATACTAGCCTGTATCTTGTGCTTAATCAATTTTGCTTATAGATTTAATCTCTTATCTCTTGATCAAATCATTATTTTATCATATTATTCAATGATATCCTAAAGTTTGACCACTTTATCCTAAGATTTATTTGATTAAAAGAACATGTCCCCTTTTAATTAAATAAAATCCTCTTCATCCTATGTGTGCACATGGAAAAGGAATTTCCTAATTTAAAAAGAAAAGAAAAAGACCATTTTTTCTACATTTTGAAAGCACAATTTTCTAGGTGAGTGTAATCTCCTTTTTCCTTTTAATATCTTTCACTCATCTTTTTGCCTCTTAACCATGTCTATTGATTTTTCCACTTGAGAATCTTGTGCACCAAAGTCAAATCAAAATAGGGATTTTTCTCCACCCTTGGATTTTGCCTCTTAATCTCTCACCATCGATTGCTCTTTAAAAAGGAGATTCTCTCCTCACTCTTGCATCTCTTAGACTTATGCTATTGTTATGCTATCATTTTTTTTACTTTCATTCTTAGAGCATTCTTGAGCACTTACTTGCATCTTGCATTCTAGCTTACTTGCATCCTTAGCTTAGCATTTCCTTATTGCATTTATCTTAAATCACATAGCTTAACTAGGAGGTACTGTAATCATGTTAGATTATCTTTTCTTTCTTGTCCTTGCATTTCCATTATAACTTAATTCTTACATTTCATCTTAGATCATCTCTCATTTGCATTATCTTTTGAATCTTCCATTCTATGGTGCACCTTGCAAGGGTTTCTTATTGAGGTTTATTTGAGAGCCACTATGCATACTATTTAGATTCTTTCACACTATATATAGGAATCTATAAGATGCTTCTTGAGATTTTATTCTTCATGGATTCTCTCAAGTGTAAAGGTTTATAAAAGTGTGTCACTTTTGCATTACACATTTTTGGCACCCACCGTGGGGATAGACTCTTGCATTTAGCTCCATTTCTTGCATTTTGTTGTCATGGGTTTGTAACTCTATTTTTCAGGCCACAAAAATTGTATGACACTTCAGGGTATAGCGGGATGATATTTCTTAATACTCCCAGGTGATATTTTCAAGTTTCTAGAATATCATCCATGTTCTTTATAGTATACCATCTGACTTCTACCAGAATATCATTCTGCTTCATTATAATCTATCATCTGGGTTTAGAATATCATCTATATTCTATAGGAAGATCGTATGATTTTCTGACAAACTGAGAAAGTATCACCCAGTTCTAGTTTCTTGCATAATCTGAGTCTTTTACCTTAGTTTTCTTACACTTTCTTGCATTTTGGGTTTTTTGGTTTTCTAATAGCACCTAACAAGTGGTTTTGTAGGTCTATTGACTTTATTTACATACTTTTGTTCCCTAACTTGTGGTTTTGTAGGAATCACTTGTCAAAGATGTTGCATTACTAAGACTACTAACTTGTGGTTTTTTAGGTTGCCTTGGAGATACAAGTAAATATTGTGCTTGCATAGACTTGATTTTCTAAGCACCTAGCTTAATTAGTTGTCTTTTGGTAAATGAACATGTGCTTGGTTTTTTTGGGAGACACTATGGAGTAGGAGAGTATTCTCTTTTCCTTTTGGAAAATTAGAAATCTAGACCTCCACTAGCTATCCATTTCTTTTCTTGCATTTACTTTTAGAGGGCCTACCAAGATAGAAATCTTTTTGGAATGACCCGAGTGGGGAACAAATGAACCCAACTTACTCCATCCCACTATAATCAAAATCTTCTTTCAATCTAAAGAGAGGGAATACTTGGATATTTTATACTTCTAATGCTTCTTTATGTGTAGGGTCTAGTTTCCTCAATCTTGCTAAGCAAGACTACACTTGACTAGGCACTTGTAGGGCCTTCTTGGTCTCAAAATTGTTTACAAGACTACAAGGGGAGTACATTAAACTTGTGTAGGGCTAGGAGGTCTACATATTTCTTGCAAGACTATACATTTTGGGTGCTTGTAGGGCTATAGGCCTTAATTTCTCTTGTGAAACTATAAGGCATAATCATGAATGGAGATCCTTATCAAACACCTTAGGAGTTAGAGACTAACCTTTTGGCCGTGTGACTTCCTTTGTGCAAGCATTTATCCTAGTGGACTTACCGAGATCACCTCAAGATACTCACCACATGTGTTCCCTTGGATGAAAACCTTGAATATGGTAATATGGAAAGACATGCGATGCAAGCATTATTCTTTTCCAATTGATCCATAATTTTCATAGTCCTAGGAAAGGCCATTCAACCACTTAATTATGTGGCTAAGAACATCAAGTTGTGGGAAAAGGTTGAAGCACTTCCCTCTTTAACTTAGGTATAATTTTATTTATGTGTCTTCATTTTGTGCTAGACCCATGGAAATCATTTGAACATACACATGAGAGTACTATTCATAGGGTTCTTTTTTGAGACCTCACAAGTGTTTTTATCATGCAAGGTTTCTTTGTCTCTTTCTTTAATTTTTGAAGACTACTCTATGCATCACATTTACTTTGAAAACTTGGATTTGAACCTTAAACTTGCTGCTAAACCTAAGATTACACACTATCACCTTTCCAAATAAGTCAAAACAGTTGATCAAAACAAGGATCTTGAGTCAAAATCAGTCCTTTTATGTTTACTGATTGATTATTTCCTATAGTAGTGATAAATATTGCATGACAATCTATAATATTGCATACCTTTCAGAGAAATATCATCCTCTAGTACAAGGGTATATCATATGTCCTGTTTGCAGAAAATTGTCTAACCTTGAAGTGTCCTCTAGATTTACTAGGGTATTTTGTATGACCCATTATTCCTATATAACTTTCTTCTGGCTTACTGAGGTCTATCGTCTAGATTCTGATCTAAGTTGGTTTGGTCTTAAACTTGTTCTTAGCTCGTTTAGGGAGTTTCCACTTGACTTTTATACTCTCTTAGTTAAAACTAGCAGGTTAGTGACTATTTTTAGCTGAAAAGGATCACTTAGATTCCTTGGTTACATTCTTAATTCGTAGAGTTGTTCACTTGTCTATCTCTCTTGGTTAGCTTTATCTTAGCTTTGACTTTATCTCCTAACTCAAGTCACAACTATTTTACACATGGATCTTACTCGTAACTTGGGCTCTTTGTGATAAGTCATCTTAATCTCTTTTTACTCTCTCTTTTTCTTTTGGACAAGTGAACACTTTGCTTCTCTAGGGTGGACGTCAAGTTGTCTTGTGTCATCTTAATTGGCTCTTTACATTCTCATTCATGCTAGTAACAACTCAATACCAAATTGATTAAGGAAAGAAACCTCCAATTAGCTTTTTTGTTTTACCCTTTCCTACTAGGTGTCAACATCATCAAGACAAAGAACCTCAAATTATCTTTGACAAGGAATATAATACTAAAGTTTGGTTTGACCCTTGAGATACCTCTTTCCTCATCAAAATCTAAAAATGGTTTCTCTCACCATGTCTAGGGAAGAGCATAAAAAGTAATTGAATGACCTTTTTTATCATAATGAGAGGTTAAGATGAATTGAGTTAGAGGAAAATCTTACATGGAGGAACAAGAAACTCATTTGGCTCAACAATTCAATGCCAATATTTATGGGAATAATGGAAATAATAGGAATAATACACCTCCTAGATCTCCTCCAAGGTCTCAACATAATGGATATGATTCACCTCCAAGATCTTCACATTCTAGACATAACTCTCAACAAGGAAACAATACAAAGCATGATATTACTAAAGAAGAGCTCCTAAGCTTTCAACAAGATGACTAGTATCAAAGACTCATGTTGAAGATCTTGCAACAAAATGATGATAAATAATTTTTGCACTTGGCATTTAGAGTATTGAAACTCCCTCATGACTTTGATGTTGATGGATTGATTTGAAGAAGAGAACCCTCACCTTTGGAAGTTTCCATCAATGAAATACAAAATTTGAAACATAAAATGTTAGGGTTGAAAAGAGAAAAGGAAAAGCCTAAGTCATCATTTTGTATGGAATTCATATGCGCTTTAACTTTTGACAAGAGTCTATACATGATGCCTTTTCCAAGAAATATTGAGATTTCTAAGTATGAAAACTATGATGGAAATGGCTATCCACATGATCAAGTTAGACAATTTTATGCTTTGAGTATGGACTTTATGCATGATGATACTTATCTTATGAGAATCTTTCCTAGAAGTCTAAATGGCCAAGCTATGGATTTCTTCACAAAAATCACACATCCACTCAAGTCCTTTATTGAGCTAGTGCAAAGTTTTATTCAACAATACTCTTACAATATTCAACATCCAGTGACAATGCTTGACCTATGCAACATCAAGAAGAAACAAGGTGAACCCTTTGTTAAATTCTTGCAAAGATGGAGAAAGTTACACTAAAGGTATCTAAGACAACTTCCAGAGAATGAGAAGATTGATATCTTTGTTAATAATATTATACCTGAGTTTCATTATGATCTTATTAATCATGTCTTTTCACCTTTAATGACATGATTGAAAGTGATTTCTGGATAAAGGATTTTTTGGTCAAAAAGGGTGATATTACATTGAGAAAAGATAAATCTAAAAATGGTAATGGATATAAAAAAATACAAGAGTAAGACTTGGAATAATAACAAGAATGTGGTCAATGATGAGGTTGTTTATGAGCCTAAGCCTAAAGAGCCCATTTTCAACTTGGCTAGTGCTATTTTAACAACTTGACAACAAGAAGTTACGAAGTCTAATGATTCTAACAAGGCTAAATCATCATGGGCACCTAAGCCTAAACATGATTTTACTCCTTTGGGAGACTCATATGATATGATACTTAAGACATTACTTGCCAAAAAGATCATCACATTACCTAAATATGCTAAACCTTATGAGCCAAAAGTAAAGCCTAAGTGGTGGAACAACAATCATTATTGTGAGTATCATAAGAACAAGGGATACAAAACTAATAATTTCATAAAGTTGAAACATGTCATTCAAGATCTCATTGAAGATGGAAAGGTTGGAGTAGATGATCTTGGTAATAATTCTGATCGTAAGGATTTTAAGGAACCACTCCCCAAGTATGATAAAGGAGAAACATCAAATAAAGATAAGGGAGCTAAGATCAATTATACTTATACTACGAATAATGAAAATGTTATCAATATGCTTAAAATAATGAATGAAACTATTAACATGGTGAGATCTAATGGACCCCAATATGATTTAGATATTGATGAGGCACTTAAGGTTATCTTGAGAGGTGTTGGTTCTTCCATGCAGTCCCAACCTTAGAATGAGTTTAACCACATGATCATGCTTAGAGGTGTCAACTCTCATTCACATAAGGAAATTCTAAATGTCATCACTAGAAGTCAACCTAAGCTTATTATTTGAGGTCCAAATTCTTCCAATCAAGCTAATCCTAAAAAAATGGCAACCTCTTCCAAGCAAGCCTCTACTTCCATCAAGTCAAACTATAACCTAGTGGATCAACTTCAGTGTACCCTAGTTGAGATTTCAATATTTGAGTTCCTCGTGTTATCACCTATGCACAACGAGATCTTAGAGAAATATTTGCACATAACATGTGTCCCCAAAAACATTGATACTGATCAATTTCAAACCATGGTTAATCATATTTTTGCTCCACATTAGCTTTATTTTTTTTATGGAAGATGATAAGTCTTTAAGCCACCCACATATCCTTGCCTTGTATATTGAAATCCAAATCTATCAAAACTAAATCAAACATGTGCTAATAGATAATGATGTTGGGTTAAATATCTTTTCTTTCAATATGATTAAGCGGCTAGGATTGTCATAATTCACCATTGATTCAAGGAAGAAGATTACTACAAAAGCTTATGACAAAGTTGAAAGGTCTTCTAAGGGATGGATTGTGTTATCTATTTGAGTTGGTCTAGTTGAAAAATTTGTAGTCTTTCAAGTTCTTGATATCCCTCTTTCTTACAACATATTGTTGGGAAGACCTTGGATCCATGATATGAAAGTGGTTCCCTCTACTTACCATCAGTGCATAAAATTTCCTTTCAACGGTACTAAAATTTCCATTCCTGGGGATAATTCCATGTCTATAAATGCACTTACTATTGAATCCTTAGTACCACACAATAGAGTTGTCGACCAAACTAAGACTACTCTTTTTGATTGTGAGAAGAAGTTGAAAATGTTAAATCTTGGAATGGGAGAATATCAACTAGAATCTATTGCTACACTTCTAGTCTCCCATCGATCTTATGGTAAACCTTCAGAAGATAAGAATCCTTCATCTTCTACTATGACATGTTAAGGTACCTTTTTTTAGTCCTCAGTGCCTTTAGAAGATGAAAGAGAAGCAAAAGTTGTTAGAGAATCTATATATAGAGGAAAAGAACCTGAAGAAGTTATGCTTACTATTGGAGTTTCTCCCAAAAGATTTGGAAAAGGCTATGAGTTCCTAGCTAGGATGGGTTACCCAAGTAATGGTCCTTTGAGTGATAAGAAACATGCTCTTATTGAACCTATGAGTCATACAAATGGAATACAATCTAAAGATAAGATTGGATTAGGATTTTCTAATGTGCAACCATTTTTTGATCCATCTCCTAATAATAGTGAATATGAAGAAAAGACTGTACCTACTCACACTTTTGATCAAAATAAGGACAATGTTGTTCCCAATACTACCATTATTTGGAATGAAGAAGGAACCCCACTAGAACATGATAATGAAGCTTCCACATCTAACCAAATTGAAGAGTCATATGTTGAAGATCATAATAAGGAACATATTCGCAAGAACATGACACGATTTCTACAAAGAGAAATAGATGTTGACTCACATGAATATGAATGTGAATCACTCTTGATTGATTCAATAGAAGTGGGAATAAATGTGGTCTATACTTATGCTAAGAAAATTGAAGTGGTAGATGAGTAGGTCCTAACAAGTCGAACTTACATGCCTCTTTTGTTGATCAAGTTAACCACTCAAGGTATCAAATGGATCTAGGTACTTTTGAGGGAGACCTTATATACTTTGAATATCTTGTTCCTAGAGATGATTTTACCCATATCAATGCTTTGGAACCTGTCACTTCCCTTCCACTTATTGATAGGGAGACTCCTCTAAGAACTATTCCTAGGTCTTCACTAAGTCTATTCTTAGACTTATAAGGGATTCTTCTCTCTTAGAACCCTATTACCTCAGGAGGTTAACTTTTCTATCCTCCTACACTCCTAGAATTTCCCTACCAATTCAATTTTTTTCTTCTCCCATGAACTCACAACTGTAAGTTCATCTACTTACCACTTTTCCCTCTCCTAACTACCTTGTAGGAGTCAAGGGCTCCTCTCCTTCTATTAACTCATCGAACAACTCTTTTGGACTAGTTTGGCAGTCATTTTCCTTGGTACTGACAACTAGAACTCCTACAAGTTTGTTTTATCACTCTTCCCTAGCTAGACTATAGCCAAGCTCACCTAGGGTAAGAGAATTTCATATGTCTGCATCCCTACAATAAAACTAAAAAAAGGTAAAGAACATACAAAGGCTCCATTTGATCTATGTACACTATTGACTAGTAGAATTCAAATGGAAGCCATTATTTACAACTTAGTTTCTTCTAAGAATCAAACCAAGTAATAGAACTGTATCTACATGAATAGAAACAAAACTATAAATAGAAAGTAAACACATAAGTAATTGAAAAAAGGAATTTGGGTAAGTGCACCAAGATGTTGGATAGTTTAGTAGCCACATCCAAAAAAAAAATTGTGTAACCCATGCAGGTTCCATAAAATTCAAAATCATGCTAGGCTTGGTTTTACAAAGCCTATAAAAAACTAATTAAAAAAGAAAAAAGATCCTCAAAACCTATACGGGTTTTGATGAACAAAAATGAACCCCAAAACCCATATAGGTTTTGAGGAACATTATATTCAACACACACACACACACACACACACACAGTTGAATTAAGAAATTAGATTACAATATGTAGTGTGATACCTCAAGTATTGTCAAATTCAAAATAAAAACAAAAAAGACTAACAACAAGATTGCAAGCCAAAAAGTGATCCATTCAATTCGAAATTAGAGTTTATACAAATATGATGGATCCCAAGGTCACTAGAACCCATTGGAAATGAAATGAAGAGTCCTCATAATGTTTATTACAAATAAACTATTAAAACTATAAAAAATTATGAAAAAAACTATATATAAAAATAGGTCCACTTGGAGAAGGCAGAACTTTCTAGTCTAGCTCTGAATTGTGAGCCGTTTATTTCATTGGAGCAGGTTATTTTGCACACTATAACCCATATAGGTTATGGCTTGGTAATAGGTTTGGAATATGACCCTAAGGCTTGCAATCCTAGTTTCCCTCCAATTTTTTCTATTTACCTATTTTTTCTTCTTTCAACATGATTTCTCAACTTCGTCATCATCAGCTTTACAAATGATCAAGTGGGTATCTCTAAATATACTAACATCATCTCATACGTCTTCTAAGCTTTTCGACCATATAAATTTTTCTATTTTTGGACAACATTAGCATAGTAAACTTTAATTTTCTTTACCGGTGTCTTCATAGTCCTCACAAATATATCTCTACCATTTTTAATAACTTTTGTTCTACTTGACCAAATTCAAAACAAATTACATATTATTGTTCTACACTAGATTCTATACACTTTTAAAAAAAACTTTTCAATTTGGATTATTTTCATGCAAGTTATGCCTAGCGCACGAATATGTACCAAATTTTTAGGATGCTGTCACTTCAAAAAATTATAAAAAGTAAAATACTAACAATTATAAAAATTGGAGTTTATACAAATCTGATGGATCCCAAGGGTCACTAGAACCCCTTGGAAATGAAATGAAGAGTCTTCATAATGTTTATTACAATTAAACTATTTAAACTATCAAAAATTATGAAAAAAAAACTATATATAAAAATAGGTCCACTTGGAGAAGGCATAACTTTCTAGTCCTAGTCCTAGAGAGAGAGAGAGATAGGCCTATATCTATATAAATATATGTATATATAACTATAGATATGCATATATACCTACATAGAAAAATATCATATATGTAAATCTATACAAATGTGTATTGTATTACACATTTACAAGCAATTTTTTTAATGTCTTCATAACCCATATGGGTTATGTGAAACTGAAAATGTTGTTTTATGTCTTAAAAACCCATATGGGTTATGTAGAACTTGAAATTGTGATTTTTTATTTTCAAAACTGGAGTGGGTTATTTTGTACACCATAACCCGTACGGGTTATGGCTTGGTAACAGGTTTGGAATATGACACTAAGGCTTGCAAGCCCAGTTTCCCTCTAATTTTGTCTATTTACACATTTTTTCTTCTCTCAACATGATTTCTTGACTTTGTACTTCATCATCATCATCTTTACAAATGATCAAGTGGGTATCTCTAAAATTACTACCATCATCTCACACATCTTCTAAGCTTTCCAACCATATAAATTTTTCTATTTTTGGACAACATTAGCATAGTAAACTTTAATTTTCTTTACCAGTGTCTTCACAGTCCTCACAGACATATGTCTACCATTTTTTTAATAAATTTTGATCTACGTGACCAAATTCAAAAAAAATTACATAATATTGGTCTACACTAGTGATGTGAGTGTTCCAAGGTTTGTTTGCACACCTTTCTTAAGAAGAAGAACTTCCTTGTCTTCTTCTAGGAACCTAATCTCCTCTAGGTCCTAATTAGGATTAGATGATTAACTAAGACCTATTCCAACTCTTCTCCAAGAGTTCTATACCTTGTGCTTCACCTTGAAAGACTAACACCCTTAGTTAGTTCAATTCTTCACCTACACTTAGAAGGATCTAAGTGCCAACTTCTCACCACTCATGAATTTCATTGCAGGGATGTCTAATGCTAAATTGATATTCATATCTTTTCCATTTTGATCCATTTAGAAGGATCATCAATCCTATCCTTATCGGGTTCAAGAATTGACCATTAGGAGGCCTAATTAGGCCTATTACCTTGTAGCCTTTACCAGAGACCTTTTGCCACTTCTTGTAAAAACTTTCCAAACAACCTAAAAATATAATCCCATATTAGGATACCCTTTTGGACTTTAAAAAATATTCTAAAGGTTTTGGAGCCTGATGGCCTCCGCACATTGCCTTCCTACAATCTAGGCCTAATAGGGCTAAAAGACCTATTTCCTAGGACCTCACTGGTTTCTTGTTCTAACCTAGAACAAATGGATTGGTGGGTTCAATAATCTTCTAACATAACATGATTCTAACATGTCAGGCCTAGAACTATACTTGTGCCATACAGTACTTCAATACCCTGCAAGAAATCTTCAATTCTTTTATTCTAAACCTCTAACCGGGCACTGTCTTCTCGCCTAGGGCTTAGTAGAAAAAATAGCTACCCATCTACTCATGACTCCTAATCCTAAATATATATAGCCTATTGGCTCCCCTAACATATTCACCTATGCTTAGGAAATTCCCATCATTAGATTTCATGGGGGAGCCATGAAATGACATACTGGTTAGGGCAGGACCAGTGAAAACTCTAAACTAAAAATATTAATCCAACACAATAAACCTACTCAAATAAACTTTCTATATAAATGAAAAAGTCTTATATTAGTCCTATGAACATGAAACAATCACTAGTTTAGGACATTCAATCCATTACATATCACTATCACAACACTAAGCTCGGGTTCTTCACAAACTAAATTGTAGAACTCTATTCACATTACTCAAACTTGGTACAATGCACACTTACTTTGATATTCGAGCCTTACCTTGTATTAGATGCCATTTCCATGTTTTTAGGGCCTATTGGTCAATCTCCCACTTCCTATCTTTTAGGGGATCCAAGGTAACCGAGTTGCATGCAACATTTTCCATTATTACAAATGTTGTCATGACAACTTCTAACAACTTTTGGCATGTTTGATTTATGCCTTCATCCTACTTCTTATGACCTATATCTCCTATATCATGAGGAACCAATATCATAAATGGCCTCAAGGCATCTTCCTAACATCATTCATGTGTTTAAGACACATTGAAGACTCTAACTCAAAATTTAAGCTCTAAGAATAAGAAATTAAAACTACTAACAATGGCTATTTTGGTGACCTTAGTCCTAATGACTAACTCACCTAGCCTACAATAGAAATGACCTTCTAAGGTCTAAAAAAAACTCAAACCTTTCTAACTTAGCCAAAGTCAGATACAAGCCAAAACACCTAAACAATGGAGGTTAGCCTAGGTGTGCTCCTGCACCATCCTCCCCAAAACAAAAAGATTCAATCCACCCTTGCATTGAGTAAGCTTGGATCAATTCCCATCTTCTTGAATTCTGATTCCTTTACCCATACTACATCAACATCAGTTTGACCATGCTTCTTTATCAGATGTTCTTTATACTCCTTGGTTCTAGTCTTTTGATAGACTCTAGTATCAAGTATACTGTTAGCTCCTTTAACTATAGCAGTAGGTAGGTTGAGATCTTCCACATCTCTAATCACTTCACTAAGGATTCAATCTAAATTAGGTGGTGTTCCCTTATAAGGAACCAAGTCTACAATGTTGAAGATAGGGGCCAGTCCACTATCTTTCGGTAGCTCCACTCTAAAGGCATTGTTACCATACTTAGCCAATATAGGATAGGGACCTATCCTTCTCATCTAAAACTTGTGAGGGAATCCCTTTTGAAGTCTAGACTTATTGAGATGCACCATAACCAAGTCTCCCACATTGAGTTGTACTTCTCTTCTACTCTCATCCACCTTGGTCTTATGTTTCATGGTGCTCTCTATCAAAGTCTTCCGGACTGTATCATGGATCTCTTGCATTGCATATGAAAAGTCATCAGCATATCTGCTTCCCTTCACTCCATCCTTAAAGTCTCTTAGCTCATAGACTCTTCTAGGATGTAAACCATAGAATATTTCAAAGGGACTCTTCCTTGTTGATCTATTTATGGTGTCATTGTAGACCTATTCAGCTTTCCCAATCAACTGATGCCATTGTTGACTACACTCCTTGGTCAAGAACTTTAGTAAATTTCAAAGGCTTCTATTGAAAACCATAGTCTAACCATCAGTTTGGGGATGGTAGGCCAATCCAAAAGATAAATTAGTACCCAATCTCTACCAAAGAGTCTTCCAAAAATGACTCATAAACTTGGTGTCTCTATCTAACACAATGCTCATAGGTAACCCATGAATTCTCACTATCTCCTTGAAGAAAAGAGATGCTATTTGAAAGGCATCATAAGTTGTCTTACATGGCACAAAGTGAGCCATTTTGCTGAATCTATCCACAACTACATAAACACTATCCATACCTTGTCTTGTCTTGGGTAACCCAACTACAAAATCCATACTCAAGCATTCCCATGGCCTAGTAAAAATAGGTAGTGGTTGATATAGGCCTACATTTGAAGAAGTTCCCTTGGCCTTTTGACACACTATACAACTTTCCACATACCTCCTAACATCAAGATTCATCTTTGGCCAATAATAAAACTTTTGAACAAGTTCTTGAGTCTTAGTGATCCCAAAGTGACCACTCAAATCATCATTATGTTTTTCTTGTATCAAATTATCTCTAATAGAGCCTTTAGGAACACATAATTGATTCCCCTTAAACAAGAGATCACTTTTCAAAGTATATTCAACATACCTACTATGAAAATGATTCTTGTATTCAGCACATACCTTATAAATGTCTGTAAAATCTTCATCATCAGCATATAGATCCTTGAAGTGATCTATTCCCATGCTCTTCAACTGAATTTCTTGGATTGTGAGAGCTCTTCTAGATAAGGCATCTGCCACTTTATTGAGTACTCCTTTCTTGTGCTTGATATTAAAGGTATAAGCTTGTAGGTATTCAACCCACTTCATGTGCTTGTGACTGAACTTCTCTTGTGAACTTAGGAAACTAAGTGCTTGGTTCTCTGAATACACTATGAACTCCTTGGGAAGCAAGTAGTGCCTCCATTTCCTTAAAGCTTGAACCAATGCATACATCTCAGGTTCATAAGAAGAGTACTTCTTCTTGAATTCACTTAACTTTTCTGAATGAAAAGCCACTGGTCTACCCTCTTGGCTTAGAAGAGCTCCAATAGCCACATTGCTAGCATCGCATTCAATGGTGAATAGCTTCTCAAAGCTTAGCAAGACTAAAATAGGTTGGGTAGCTATCTTTTCCTTGAACAACTCAAAGCTTTTTTTTGCATGCTCATCCCATAAAAACTTAGTCTTCATGCCTCCTTTAATGGTGTCCAACATAGGAGCACAAATTGCACTAAATTTCCTTATGAATTTCCTATAGTATTGAGAAAGGCCATGAAAAATTCTTGCCTCTATTTCTATCATTGGAGTAGGCCAATTTATGATAGCTTCTACCTTACTAACATCCATTTTCAGATTCCATGTGATAGAACAAATCCAAGGTACACTAGCTCTATTTTGATGAACTCACACTTCTCCAAGTTGATCATCAACTTCTCATCATGTAGCTTCTTGAAAACCATCTCAAGGTGTTCTATTTGTTCACCTCTTGGTTTTCTATAAATCAGTATATCATCTAGATATACTACTACAAACTTGCCTATGTAGTCTTTGAGGACTTCATTCATGAGCCTCATGAATGTGGAGGGAGCATTGTATAATCCAAATGGAATGACAAGCCATTCATACAAACCTTCATTGGTCTTGAAGGTTTTTTTCCACTCATCTCCTTCATGTATTCTTATTTGGTGATAGTCACTCTTCAAGTATATCTTACTATAGTACTTAGCTCCACCTAGATAATCTATTAGATCTTCAATCCTAGGGATAGGGAACCTATACCTTATAGTTATCCTATTAATTTCCCTTGAATCAATACAAAACCTCCAAGTTCCTCCTTTCTTAGGTACAAGGACAATGGGTATGACACATGGACTAATACTCTTTCTAATGAAACCTTGGTTTAGGAGTTCTTGTATTTTCCTAGCAATTTCCTCATTTTGTTGCTGGGTCATTTTGTAAGCTACCTTATTAGGTAGGGTAGCTCCTGGGTTAAGATCTATCCTATGACTTATGGCTCTTTTAGGGGGTAAGGTTGATGGTTTTCCATCACTCACTATACCTTCATAAGTCTGCAACATGTTTTGTAACTCCTTGGGTAACTCTTGCTTCTTAGTCACCTTGCCTTCAACTATCTCTCTTGGTCTTAGCACCAATGCAAAGCCAACTCCTTCACTCTCTTCCATGGATTCTAAGAACTCTTTTTCACCAACCATGATCACATTAGGACCTACTGTCTTCACCTCTGCATCCTCCAATAGTGATTGAATTTTAAAAGTCACATTGTCCTTCTTAAAAGTATAGGAATTCTTTCCTCCATCATGCATAGCTTAGTAGTCAAATTGCCATGTTCTACCTAGGAGAAAGTGACATGCATCCATAGGTAACACATCACATAAAAATTTATCCTTATACCTTCCAATTGAGAACTCCACCCATGCTTGTTCATTTACCAACACATGTTGGCCTTTATTGAGCCATGTGACCTTATAAGGATTAGTGTGGGGTATCGTTGTCAACTTGAGCTTGCTGACTGCTTCCTCTGACACAATATTATTAGTAGACCCTGATTCAATGATGACTCTACATACTTTCCCCATCATCTTGCACTTTATCCTAAACAAAGACCTCCTTTGGCTTGGCTCTTCTTTCACTGGCTCCTTGATTAATGTTCTCCTCATCATGAGGTTCTCACCTTCCTCTTAATTTAATGGTACTTCAACATGTTTCTCTGCTCCATTTTCCTCATCATGAACTAGATTAGTTCTCTTATCACCTCCTTGAGAAGAACTACCCTTCTTTGGACACCTATAGGCAGGGTGTCCCATTTGGTTGTAATGGTAGCATTTCATATTAGCAAAGTAGTTGCCTCTTCCTCCTTGTCCACCACTTCTTCCTCTAAAGCTAGAGCTAGAGCTCCTTCCTCTACCACCTCTACTAGAACTTCCTTCTTGCTGCTCATTGAATTTGATGTCTCCTTGAGTCCTTGATTCAGAACTCCTTCCACCATAACCACCTCTTTGTCCTCTACTATCCTTGCCTTTACCTCTACCTTTGGAGATTTTCTCTTGTTTTCTCTTTCCCTTCTCTTCTATCTTCAAGGCCATTTGATAACATTGGTAGATGGTTTTGAAGTTCACTAGACTCATTTCTTATTGAATAGACCATTTGAGGCCATTCAAGTACCTTGCAAGCTTGATGCTTTTATCTTCAACCACCTTTAACCTTAAGCACAATTTTTGGAACTCCTTAGTGTATCCTTGGACATCTAAATCTTTTTGTCTAAGAGTGTGTCTCCTTCTATGTAGTTGCACTTCATAGTCATTAGGAAGGTAGGTATGCTTCACTTTAGTTACCATGCCCTTCCATGTGACTACATGACCCTTTCCATCCTTTTCTCTCTTAGTTTGCACAAACTTCCACCATGTGAGAGCTGAACCTATCAACCTTGATTTGGCCACCATAACTTTTTGGGCCTCAGAGATACCATCACATTAAAAATGGTTCTCAATGCTATCTATCCAATCCACAACTGAATTTGGATCCATTTGTCCACTAAATAGTGGCACACCCTCCAAAGCTTTGCCACTCAAGGCCTTTAGTGCCTTCAAGAAGGGTTCTTTGGGAAGAACAAGGTCAGGTGTTGGAGCTTCCTCCTCCAATTCCAATTCCTTTTCCCTTGCTTCTACTTCTTCCTTTTGATTAATTTTATCTTTGACCTTATCAGCTTTGTCTTGGACTTCACCAAAGAGCTGCTCCTTTTGAGCTAATCTCTCTCTTAGCAACCGATTATCCTCTTCTTGTTCTTCTACCTTCTTGGCTAACTTAGCATTAGTCACCATGGTTTTATCTTCCACTGATCCAACTGGTGTATTTTCTCCTATTGATTTGGTTGGATGAAACATCAACCACAAGCCTGATCAATTCAAGCTCTGATACCAATATGATGTGAGTGTTCCAAGGTTTTCTTGCACACCTTGCTTAAGAAGAACTTCCTTGTCTTCTTCTAGGAACCTAATCTCCTCTAGGTTTTTATTAGGCTTAGATGATTAACTAAGACCTATTCCAACTCTTCTCCAAGAGTTCTATACCTTGTGCTTCACCTTGAAAGACTAACACCCTTTAGTTAGTTCAATTCTTCACCTATACTTAGAAGGATCTCAGTACCAACTTCTCTCCACTCATGAATTTCATTTCAGGGATGTCTAATGCTTCATTGAAATTCATATCTTTTCCATTTTGACCCATTTATAAGGTCTTCAAGCCTATCCTTATTGGGTTCAAGAATTGACCATTAGGAGGCCTAATTAGGCCTATTTCCTTGTAGCCTTTACTAGAGACCTTTTGCCACTTCTTGTAAAAACTTTACAAACAACCTAAAAATATAATCCCATATTAGGATACCCTTTTGGACTTTACAAAATATTTTAAAGGTTTTGGATCCTGATGGCCTCTGTACACTGCCTTCCTACAATCTAGGCCTAATAGGGCTAAAAGACCTATTTCCTAGGACCTCACTCGTTTCTTGTTCTAACCTTGACTAAGTAGATTTGTGGGTTCAAAAATCTTCTAACATAACACGATTCTAACATATCACACCTGGAACTATACTTGTGTCATCCAGTACTTCAATACCCTGCAAGAAATATTCAATTCTTCTATTCTAAACCTCTAACCGAGCACTGTTTACTCACCTAAGGATTAGTAGGAAAAATAGCTATCCATCTACTCATGAATCCTAATCCTAAATATATAAAACCTCTTGGATCCCCTAAAATATTCACCTACCCTTAGGAAATTCCCATCTTTACATTTCATGGGGGAGCCATGAAATGACAGACTGGTCAGGATAGGACTAGTGAAAACTCTAAACTAAAAAAATTTATTCAACACAATAAACCTACTCAAATCAACTTTCTATATAAATGAAAAATTCTTATATTAGTCCTATGAACATGAAACAATCACTAGTTTAGGACATTCAATCCATTACATATCATTGTCACAACACTAAGTTCAAGTTCTTCACAAACTAAATTCCAGAGCTCTATTCACATTACTCAAACTTGTTACAATGCATACTTTGAGATTCAAGCCTTACCTTGCATTAGATGCCATTTCCATTTTTTTAGGGCCTGTTGGTCAATCACCCACTTCCTATCTTTTAGGGGATCCAAGGTAACCAAGTTGCATGCAACATTTTCCATTATTGCAAATGTTGTCATGACAGCTTCAAACAACTTTTGGCATCTTTGATTTATGCCTTCATCCTACTTCTTAGGACCTCTATCTCCTATATCTCGAGGAACCAACATCATAAATGGCCTCAAGGAATCTTCCTAACATCATTAATGTGTTTAAGACACATTGAAGACTCTAACTCAAACTTTAAGCTCTACGACTAAGAAATTAAAACTACTAACAATGGTTATTTTGGTGACCTCAATCCTAATGACTAACTCACCTAGCCCACAATAGCAATGACCTTCTAAGGTCTCAAACAAACTCAAACCTTTCTAACTTGGCCAAAGTTAGATACAAGCCAAAATACCTAAACAATGGAGGTTAGTCTAGGTGTGCTCCTGCACCAACTAGATTCTATACACTTTTTAAAAAAGGCTTTCAATTTGGATTATTTTGATGCAAGTGATGCCTAGTGCACGAACAAGTACCAGATATTTTGGATGCAGTTGCTTTAAAAAGTTATAAAAAGTAAAATACTCAACTAACAATAAAAAAAATACACAACTTCTAGATCTCACTCTTACCTATCATCCTACCAAAGGGTTTTGCAAAATGCTAAATCTAACTACATATTTTGTGAAGCACACAGGAATAATTATGCTATATTTTTTAGAAAAAATTAGGAAAAAATTTTCATGCATGAGAGGTTTGACCTTTTTAATCTTATCCATTTCTTAAAAACATTAGTAGTTTAGAAACTAGATTCAAAGTACTATAATTCTTATTCTTTACAAAACTCCTAGTTTTGAGTGCATGACCCTCAAATCTCTCTATGAAGTTTAGGTTTCCCTAATTTCAAAAAAAAGGTGGCCACTTATACCCCCCTTTTTGTTCACCATCTTGGTGCACTTACCAATTTTATTAACTACACATAGAAATTACACTACAAAAATAAACACTTTAAAAAAAAAAATCTAGTTGATTTCAACTGATTCCCTAATTCCAACTAATTCCCAACCTACAACCCAAAATCCCAAGGTCTTATGTCAGCCTCAGATCAATTACAAAAACAAAAACCAACTAATTTTCCATTTTACGTACACTAGGAAAAACCAACTAAATGGTGTAACCTATCCTTATGATGTGATCGAGGATCGGTCTAACTAATTCCTGGTTCACCGCTAAGCCAAGTCTTTCCAATGATCAGTCTAACATAACCCAATGCCATACTTCTATTTGGTGGTCCATTGACAAAGCCCACTCTGATAGTTTCATCAGAGATTAGTATAGCTCAAATGGCCCTTCTCTACTAGTGCAAGTCACACCGATAAGTAATGTCGGCATGACTCAACCTGATATTACCATTGTCTATGTGTCGAACTCAAAATGTGCTTCACCACTAGTGTAAGCTATGCCAATCTGATTAGCGGTATTTCTATGTCAATAAGATTAGTGGTATTTATATACCACTAGTTTAATTTCTATTTTCTATTTGAACTATCAGACTTGGTTTGATTCAACCTGATGGACTTGAGGATTTAATTTTGGCCACTTTGCATTTATAGCTGAGAATCTACTAAACTACTCAGGTAGCCTTTATTCACACCCTATAAAACACACCAAAATTTGAGGGTTAAGAAGATAACCCCTAGGTGATCCTGCACCATTCTCCCCTAAACAAAAAGGTTAACTCCCATCAAAAGGAATCAAGTTAGGATTTATGCCTAACTTGTGAAACTCTATTTTAGTTACCCATGTAACCTCTGATTCTTCCATTCCCTACCAGTTGATGAGATACTCCATATACACCTTATGTCTTATCTTCTTAGGTACCCTAGAGTTTAAGATCTTCTCTACATGTGGTCTTAGCTTTACTATTAAATTCAAAAATTTTGCATCTGCTATAACTTTAGACTGTCCATGACCTTCTACTAGGACTGGTCTTTTGTATGGTACTAAGTTGACAATGTTGAATACTAGAGAGAGTCCTACATCTACAAGAAGATCTTGTTGGAAATTTGACTATACTAAAGTATATGACTATATTTAGTGTTGTCTTAATGGAAACAAAGTCATAAAGAGTTTTGGAGTCAGCCCACTTTATCACACGGTCAGAATATGGCTAAGTATAGAAGACTGATAGTTAGCAAAGCACCTGAAGATCAGAGCATCAACACACGTGCGTATGACTGAGTTATGGTATGAAATCTTGAAGTTAAGATGGTTAGTGTGTATTCATGCTAACTCTAAGAGTGCATGATCAGATGAGACAGTATGATGAAGATACAAATAGTAGAAGAGGTACAGCCAATGAACAATAGAACATAACAAAGTATAGAACCGACTGTTTCTATTTTGATTAGTGGTTAGAATAATATTTTTTAAAGGATATCTGCCTATTGTAATTAGGTTGTATACATGTAAACATCTTTGTTTGTAAACACACTTGATCCAATTCACTTGGAAGTGTTGTATATAATCGGTTAAATGACCAACCTAGTTAATTGTCTTGTAAGTGCATATAAATATGACATGCACCTTGGTAATTGAAAAGTGATGAGAATATAGAGAAAGTAGAGAAGAGAAGAATTATGTGAAGAGAATTTAGTATGTTGTAGTGCTTCACAAGAGGTTGAAGCATCAACGCATCAAAGGAACTGATCAGACAAGAAGTGTCACAACACCAGTTCATCCAATAGATATAGTGTGTATCTAACATCAGAAGGTTGTAGCCTTCACAACTTGAGAAGTGATCTCTAAGATAGTGTGTCCCCACCCCTAACATGGTTATTGTAAAAGACTGCTAATAGGGTCTGACCCTTGACTAGGTCACTGTACTAAAAGCATTGTAAAGAACAACTCCTAACAGGGTTACTGATCTTCTAACAAGGATCACAAGACACTAGTGTAGTTCTTAGTGGGTGTCAATTCCCACTGTGGTTTTTATGTATTTGGGCTTCCCCATAACCATATTGGTGTTATGTGTTGTGATTTTTTATCTTGTTTATATTGATGTTTATTTTAGTACTTTAATAATCAAATTAAGTTTCAAGAGTAAAGTAAAAAGATTAAGATATAGTGAATATTGATTCACCCCCCCTCTCAGTGTTCCCATTCCTAACAATTGGTATCAGAGCTCTGGTCCTCCAAAGAGAAGTTTAACCACTTGAGGAGATTGACAGGTTCAAAAGAAGTAAAACATATGAAGAAGAATCTTATGGCAGCTCTTAAAGACCTTGACAAAACTAAGAAAGAAGTTGAAGAACTAAAATTCAAACTCAGTGGCACACAAGTATTCATCAAGGAGCTAAGAAAAGATTTGAAAGATTGTCCAAATAGTGATTTAGGGAAAATGGTCAAAAAGCTAAATGAAGAGAACACATCTTTGAAAGATCAGATTTAAGAACTGGATGATGAGCTAACTAACAATCAAGAAGTTTATGATGAACAGATCAAAGAGAATCTTCAACTGAATGAAGAATTGAGGCAAGAAAACATGGAAATCTTGGAGCTAAGAAAGATCAAAGAAAAGTTAGAATTTGAATTTATTGAAGCAAATAATCACATTGATAAATTACACACAAGCAAGGATCTAATAGAATCTCAATTATATGCTCGAAAGCTTAAAGGAGATACCAGTGACATTGGATTCAATGAAGCACAAAATCAGATTGATGAGATGCAAGCAAGGATGAAAGCACCAGAAGACACCACATATGCTAAGGAGATTGAAAATTAGACTAAAGACAATATTAAACCATCTAAGGATGAGTGCAAGACAATAGATAGAATTTGTTATGCATGTAACAAGCATGGACATATAGAAAGGAATTGTAAAGAGGTAAGACCTTTCAATGGCTACTCTTATTCATGCAATAAATTTGGTCATAGAGCTATGAATTGTAGAACAAGTCAGAAGAACAAGACTCAGCATAATTAGAGAAATCAGAATCAACCAAATACAAGAAGTTCTCAAAGTATTACATGTTAGATATGTAATTATAATGGTCACTCGGCTAGACAGTGTAAAATGGTAACCCATATCAATGCACCAAGGAATTTAAGGCCTCCAATTATTTGTCACTCTTATAACAAGGCTGGACACATCTCAAAGTTTTGTAGATCAAGAATGCAAAGTTAGGAAAGCCCTATAAAGCTAGAAGAATTAATATTGGATACCGAAGGAAAAGTCAAGTTTGTGAAAGCTTTAGAAGATGTGAGCTTGATTTGGTCAGAGGAAAAGAAGGATAAGGGTGATGAGTATGTATTGGATGCATCCATGGTGGATGCACCCTCTACATCTGGATGAATGACCCTCAAGGTCATAAGGGGAGCTAATTTAGCTCTAGACCCCTGCGTGGCCAGTATACTCACCCTCTGAGTATGTGCCTTTGGATTTAACATTTTGGAGATTATGTGATGCTATGTGCAAGAGTGCATTGCCTGATCGATTGCAGGATAGAAGTTGGAAATTCTCAGTCAATTTCTAGTTTATGCAACAAGCATTAATGGCATAAATTTCACTTTATAGTCTACGAAAACTTACAGATCACTCATTGCATTCAAGTTTGAATGATTGGAAACCATAGGAGCCCTAGTAGTTGAATTGTGAAGTGTTGGAGCTTAATTTATGAGCAAAGAAGTGTGATTGATCAATTGCAAAGCCCTAGTCTAACACATGAATTCAAAAGTCTTTGGAATCCAATTTAAAGTGTTAACAAAGTAAGTTATTGCTACACCAGTTGTTTTTGATGTTTTTGAGAGAAATAGATACATTTTCAAGAGGAACCCTTTTAAGTCAACCATAGATGACCTAGAAGGTGCATTTTCAAGAACCCTAATGGACATCATGCATGTGGAAGACATACACACATATGTATATTACAAAAGGAGCCAATTGGCTTAGATAGAATTAGGTCACATCTTGAGACAATGATGAAAGCTGATAAAAAATTCATAGATGAGTTTGCACACCTAGAAGACCACCCTATCATTGAGTATGCTACTGCACATGAATTCTATGAGTCCGACTGGATTAAGATCTTGTTGAGTAGGATCCATGATGACTTATTTTAGATAGGTGAAGTACCAGTCAAAATCACAACTAACCTCATTCATGAGATAATGGGTTCATCTAAGATAGACACCATTCTTCCAGTTGGGAAGGATGTTAGGAAATTGGTTGAACAAACCTACAACTCCCCAAGTGACAAGCGTGGGATGACTATTGAGTCAATTAAGGAGAAGGACATCAAATTGATGTGTATGATTCTTGGTTATAGATTCCAGCATGCTAGCAGGGTCAATGGTGTGTCCGCAACCACTATTCTTATAGCCATAAGGATAGTAAGGGAAAATGGTGAATTCAACTTGTGTGAAATATTGCACACATAGTTGATAAATAACATAAGGGAAATCAAGCATGATAAGACCAAAGTATTCAAGTTTGGGTCTTTGATAATATACATGTTCTTTTATATAGTTGGGAAGGTATCTGACCTATACCTAGACAAAAGCTTACCTAAAATCCCTTAGATATCCCTTAAGGAATCAGTTGAGAGCACTCTAAGAGACTACATGGAGTTAGAATTGAAAACATTCATGATAAAGATGCAAATGAGGTATAGGATACCTGAAAGTATTGTTGAAAAATATAAGGACAACATTTGTTTTATGGTGGAGACTGACAGTACTTGTATGGAGGTTGCTAAGCCTAGAACTAAGTGGATTCATCCACTTGGCTATGAAGTAGAGGAGCAAGTATTTGAAGCCTATGCTCAAGTTTTACAATCAGCACCCAAGGACCCTAATGAACCTAGATGGGGAGCTTATGAGGAAATGAACAGGGAAGCGGATGTAGTCCTAAATAGTGCAACAACCAAGATAAAAGTCACTAAAATAACCTCTGAGGTTTTAAAGATCCATGCTATGACCCAAGAAGACCTGGACAAGGCTAGAGAAGCTAAGATAACTATGCAAATTGAGAGCACATCCTCTATAGAAGCCAAGATAGAGAAAACAAATGACCGTAAGGAAAAGAAGATAAAAGTTTAGAAAAATGATGATATCAATCCTGCGCCCATAGATATAGTTGATGTGGAGTCCACTAAAGCATCTCCTAAGGTTCCTAGGAGGAAGAGGCAAACTATTACAAGTCACCCTTCAACTAGAGCCACAAGACGGAGAGGCAAAAACTCACAACCACCTCCTGAGGTAGGATTCCTACCGAGTCTTCAAGTGTTAAGGACTAGAGTGGTAGAGGAAGGAAGCCTAGATTAGATAACCAAGTTCTATGAAAAATATCATGAAATTGACAAGTCTGAGATCCATGAGATGCTAATCAAACATATGATCAAATTCAAGAAGACAGTTCTAGAACTGAGGTCAAAGATTCTAGATAAAGTATGTGAAATTTTGGTTTCCTTGAAAAGACAAGCAATAGAGGAAGACTTCAGAATCAGGGAGACAATACTAGATGAAAATCTACCAGTATGTTCAATTGATGATAAAACACTACTACTAGGATTGGTGAAACCATTCCTCAGAACTAAGATGAGGAAATTACACATAATGAACAAAGATTATGAGCAGATAGCAAAGGAGACATAACAAGCCTTTGAGAAGGTATTTTTAGAACAACACATGAAACCACCGTCTGTGCCCATAAGCCAAGAACCTATTGAGAAAAAGAATGTAGCTGAGGTTACAAATATACCTATGATAGGTCCCCAAGACTTAATGCCCTTAGTAACAGTGCCCACAATTGAAATAAAGTCTGCAACCATGACTGCAACTCAAAAGGATGATACAATTATGATTAACAATGTGGAGATATCAATGGCAGCCACTGACAAAGACTTGGACAAATTTGAAGAATCTTTTTTTAGTACACAAGAAGAAAAAATTCTATGCGGTGATATTTCACCTAAGCACCAAGAGGAAGTATTGATAGAAGACATAATAGGTCATGAAGAAGAGAAGGAGAAAGAAAATGAAAAAGAGAAAGAAGGAGAAAAGGAGGTAGAAAAAGAAACATCAAATGAACCCTCAGTTGGAACACTTTCAAAGGTTAAGACATAAGTGATGGATAACACACCTATCACTCCCATGCCATCAACATCATTATTGTCAAGTTTGACTCCTGATACTACAAGCTTGGACTCTTGGGGAGAAGAAGACCTGATCAAGATCAGTGTCCTTTCTATGGAGAAGGCCAAGGAAAAACAAGTAATGAGAAATCACCTATTTATCGAGTCAATAGACATCTTGAACAACCTACTACCAACAAAAACCAACGTATAAAAGGTACACTCAGTGGAGGATGTCAGCAACATCCTAACAAGATTCAAGGAAAACTTCTCATGCCTAGAAGAATCAGTGGCTAAGATAGTAGAAAATAAGTATCTCAAGAAGACATTAGATGAGGTATCTACAAACTTTGCACTTGACCTCAACTCTTTAAAGGTTGGTCAAGCTTCACTGAAAGAATTTTCAGCCAAAGGAAGGAAACTCATAGTAGACTGCATGAACTGAGATAAGTTGATAGTAGATCTTTATAAGAAAATTTAGGAGGCAGAGGCTTGTTGGAAATTTGGCTGAAGTGAGTCCATAGATGTTTTCATTATGGAAACATATGATCCACATGAAGATCACACAGGTCTGAGAGAAAGTATAGCAGAGTGTATTGCAAATTTGTCTAAGTGTAAGACAATGTTTTCACCAATGCACCAGGATACAGTTTTTGTTTTTGACATTGATTAGAGTAATTTCAGTGCTTGCACACTTGAACATAGACTCTATGATGACTAATGATGATCCATCTCAGAGCGCAAGTTAGTACGGCATGTATAAAATTAGTTATGACAATGTTATAGAAGACAGTGTTAAGTAGATAGGATAGAATATGAAGGTAGAATTGGTAAAGAGTTAAGGGATTATTTTGTTTATCAAAATAATGACTTAACAATATAAAGGGATGACATCCTAGATGTTAAATCTTGGATAAAGATATATGGAAGCCTACCATGTAAAGTTATTATCTTTAATAACTTGTATATATGTAATATGTAATTGTAAGAAGAAGAGAGATATGAAAGAGATATGGAAATATTGTAATGATATGATGAAAATGTAAGAGTGGAAAAAAGAAATTGATGCAAGTAGCATAAGGTTATATACCTTAATCCATTTTTTTAATAAGTATACATTGTACATTACTTGTTTGGACAGTGGGCTCATCTAGTAATCAGATTTTGTATTGACAACTCCTAATAGGGTTGAGGCTTCTAACAAGGTCTATAGTCCCTTAATCAGGACCGATACACTATATGCTTGTAATAAACTCCTAATGGGGTCAACATCCTTAACAAGATACTTTTTATTAGTGGATTTTTATGGGTACCATCCCCACAAGGGTTTTCCCTTGGCTAGGGTTTCCTCAAGAACATATCATGTGTTATGAGTTCTTTATTTCCATTGCTATGCATATTGTTTAGCTTCTTATGTTATCCATGTATAAAGATAATCTATTATATCCATAATTGGGAAAAAGATAAAGTTTGTAGAATACTGATTCACCCCCCCCTCTCAGTATTCCCTATTTCTAACAAGGCTATGATAGAACAAGTCAAGAAATTAGTAGAAGATCTGAGTATAGATATCAACATGTGTAACAATGTATACCAGGGACAAGTGGACAAGATAGAAAGGATAGAAAAAGAAATGTCCAAAATAAGGGTAAGGAAAATACAATTGAGAAATGGTCTTGCACCTTCACTAGATGTCTTGAATCAGAACATCAAGGAGATTGATGCCACTATGGTGACATATGATCAAGGTCTATGTATATAACTGAAGAAGATGGAAAAGTTAACATATTCTTTATGTGCCCATCTCTAGACAATAGACACACTGAAGAAATTTTGGCAAAATGAGATTGCTAAGCTAAAGTTAGCATATCTAGATGTCTTCACTTTGTAAGTACTTGTGAATAAATTTTTGAGCACCTTGATCATTAATGTCAAAGGGGGAGTAGAGTATATATAAAGAAGAATATGGAGCTTTTTAAATAATGTAAAGAAAAAATATAGAAGGTTTGATATAAGTTAGAATATATATTAGAAATTTTGTATAAGGGAATAGTTAGTAACTTTTCCATATTCCTTTGTTGCCATTAATGAAAAAGGAGGAGATTGTTGGAAAGTTGACTATACTAAATTATATGACTATATTTAGTGTTTTCATCATGGAAACAAAGTCATATAAAGTTTTGGAGTCAATGCACTTTATCACAAGGTCAGAATATGGCTAAGTATACAAGACTAATAGTTAGCAGAGCACCAGAAGCTTAGAGCATCAACACACATGCATATGACTAAGTTATGGTATATTCCCTTGAAGTTAAGATGGTTAGTGTGTATTCATGCTAATTCTAAGAGCACATGATCATATGAGATAGTATGATGAAGATACAAATAGTTGAAGAGGTACAACCAGTGAATGATAGAATAGAACAGAGTATGGAGCTGACTGTTTCTATTTTGATTAACAGTTATAATAATGTTTTGTAAAGGATATGCACTTATTCTAATGAGGTTGTAGACATGTAAACATCTTTTTTTTTAAACACTCTTGAGCCAATTCACTTGGAAGCATTGTATGTAATTGGTTAAAGGGCCGACCTAGTTAATTGTTTTGTAAGCGCATATAAATATGACATGCGCCTTGGTAATTGACAAGAGATGAGAATAAAGAGAAATTAGAGTAGAGTAGAAGTATGTGAAGATCAGTCAGTATGTTGTAGTGCTTCACAAGAGGTTGAAGCATCAGCACATCAAAGGAATTGATCAGACAAGTAGTGTCACAACACCAGTTCATCCAATAGATATAGTGTGTATCTGAGATCAGAAGGTTGTAGCCTTCACCTCTTGAGCAATGAGCTCTAGGATAGTGTGTCCCCACCCCTAATAGGGTTATTGTAAAAGACTCCTAATAGGGTCCGACCCTTGACCAAGTCACTATACTAAAAGCATTGTAAAGAACAACTCCTAACAGGGTTGTTGATCTTCTAACAAGGATCACAAGACACTAGTGTAGTTCTTAGTGGGTATCAATTCCCACCAAGGTTTTTACCTATTTGGGTTTCCCTGTAACCATATTGGTGTTATGTGTTGTGATTTTTTATCTTTTTTATATTGATGTTTATTTCAGTACTTAAATAATCAAATTAAGTTTCAAGAGTAAAGTAAAAAGATTAAGATATAGTGAAAACTGATTCACCCCCCCCCCCCCCCCCTCTCAGTGTTCCCATTCCTAACAAATCTACCTTATAGGAGTTATTTCCATATTTTTATAGACTCTAAAAAGGTTTGATGCTTTTCATTTGGATTTTATTGGGTACTCCCTTCTGTAATCTAGCTCTATTTAAACAAACCATAACAAGGTCCCCTATTTGAACCTATAAGTCTCTCTTCCTCGCATCAAAATTTTATTTTATTTTACTTGTGTTATCAATCAAAGGTTGTTATTCTACATAACCACTTTTATTGGCCATGACTCCCAAATCTCTGAGTTCAAAAATACCTCTTGGGTGAATACCATAGACCAATTCAAAGGGAATTTTTACCTATGGTCCTATTTATGGTGTCATTATAAGCATATTTAGCCTCTGAGATAACTTGTACCATGTTTGACCATACTCCTTGGAAAGACATCTTAGAAGATTTCCCAAGATCCTATTAATAACCTCAGGCTTTCCATATGTTTAGGGATGGTAAGAAGATCCAAAAGAAAGGTTGGCTCCATTCTTTTTCCATAAAGTCTTCCAAAAATGACTGATAAATTTAGAGTCCCTATTTGCTACAATGCTCATAGGAAATCCGTGAATCCTTACAACTTCCCTGAAAAAAATTTGGCAATTTGGCATGCATCATGAGTGGTTTTACATGGCACAAAATGGGCCATTTTGTTGAATCTATCCATAATCACATATATGATATTGAAAGCTTGTTTTGTCTTATGTAGACCAACCAAAAATTCCATACTGAGGCATTCCCAAGGTTTGTTAGGTATGGGAAGAGGTTGGTAGAAGCCTGCATTAGATGATGTACCTTTAGCCTTCTAAAAAACAATACAAGACTCCACATAATTCTTGATGTCCTTATTAATTTTAGGCCAATAATAGTATCTCTGAACCAGTTCTAAGGTTTTATTATAAACACCAAAATGTCCACTAAGTGATCCATTATGTTTTTCTTGTATTAGATTCTCTCTTAATGAACCTTTAGGCACACAAAGTTTCTATACCCTAAACAATAGACCTTCTTGAAGAATAAACTTAGAGTACTCACTGTGAAATTGATTTTGAGACTCTTTACATACCTTATATAAAGCTGATAAGTCCTCATCATCTGGATAAAGTTCTTTGAAACTATCTTGACCAATGCTCCTTAACTGTATCTATTGGACTGTCAGAAGCCTTCTACTTAAATGATTTTACTCATTTTTGTCAAATTCTTTCTTATGATTGATGGTAAATGTGTAAGATTGAATATACTCAATCCATTTCATATTTTTATGGTTAAGTTTATCTTGAGAATTTACAAAACTTAAGGCCTAGTTGTAAGTGTACACCACAAATTCTTTTGGGAGGAGATAGTGCCTCTATTTCCTTAGAGATTGAACTAAGGCATATTGTTCCAAACCATAAGAAGAATACTTCTTCTTTATATCACTAAGATTTTAACTATGAAATGAAACTAGTCTATCTTCTTGACTAAGGACTGTACGTATGGAAATGTTACTGGCATCACATTCAACAGTGAATAGTTTCTCAAAACTAAGTAATACCAAGATTGGTTGTGTGGCTATATTCTTCTTTGAGGTCTCAAAACCCCTATTTTATTTCTCATTCCACTAAAAAATATCTTTCATGCCTCCTTTTATGGTGTCTAAGATTGGTGCACATATTTCACTAATCTGCCTAATTAACTTCCTATAGAATTGTGCCAAACCATGGAAACTTCTTACCTCAATGGCAGATTTAGGGATTAGCCAGCTAATTATTGCCTCAACCTTTCTCGGATCCTTTCTCAAATTTACCTTTGACATAACAAAAGCCAAATAGATCATCTCTCACTTCATCAACTCACATTTATCTAGATTGATTGTTAGCTTTTCATCATGAAACCTCTATAAAACAATTTGCAAATGCTTAGGGTGTTCATCTTTAGGCTTGCTAAAAATTAAAATTTCATCAAGGTAAACTACCAAAAATTTACCTATAATGTCTTAAAACACCTCATTCATAAGTCTCATTAAAGTAGAGGGATAATTTCTCAAGACAAAATAAATTACCATCCACTCATACAACCCTTTAGTGGTTTTAACAATTTTCTTCCATTCATCCCCCTCCTTGATTCTAATTTGGTGGTAACCACTTTTAAGGTCAATCTTTGTGAAATACCTTGCTCCACCTAAAAAATCCATTAGGTCTTCTATTCTGGGTATAGGAAACCTATAGCTTATAGTGATCTTGTTTATGGATCTAGAGTCTATACATAGCCTCCATGTACCTTGTTTCTTTGGGGCTAAGACTTTGGGAACTACACAAGGACTCACACTTTTCCTAATCAAACCATGATCAAGAAGTTCTTGTATTTACTTTGCAATCTCTTCATTTTGTGTGCTATGGGTTCATCTTATAGGCAACATTTTTTGGGAGTTAGGCTCCTGGACTAAAGTTTATTTGATGGCTAATGGCTCTCTTAGGAGGTAAGGTAGTAGGTTTTCCATCACTAACTATCTCCTTGTATTGGTCTAGGAGCTCTTGTACCTGTATGGGAGTTTCTAGCTTCATTTCTACCTCTCAACTTTAGGTTTCAACACAAAAAAAAATCCCACTCCTTCACCTTCCTCTAATGTATTCAAGAATTATTTTTCTCCTACCAAAAGCATAGTAGTTGCTATTGGTTTCACTTCCCCTTCTTCTAGAATTGACTGAATGGCTTTCCTATCAAACTTCCATGGTCTTCCCAACAAAATGTGGAAAGCATCCATGTGTAGGACTTTACACAACACCTTATCCTTATATCTCCCCATGGTGAAGTCCACCCAAGATTTCTCATTAACTAAGACATGTTGATCTTTATCCATCTAGGTGACCCTATAGGGGTTAGCATGTGGAATTATTTGTAATTTAACTTAATAACTACCATATTATAAATTATGTTATCAGTGGATCCTAAATCAGAAATAACCTTGCAAACCTTACCTAGAATCTTGCACTTGATTCAAAATAGTGACCTCCTTTGGCTTGGCTCTTCTCTAACTAGTTCCTTGATGAGTGTCCTCCTAATCATGAGGTTGTCTCTCACCTCTGAATCCAATGCCACCTCAGCTATCTTTCTACTTGAGGTCTCCTCTTGGACATAACTTACTCTTTTCTCACCACCTTGTGTTGAATAAATCTTCTCAAGACATGTATATGCAGGATGCCCAAACTAATGGAAATTGTAACACTTCATTAAAGATAAGTAAGATCTACTTCCTTGGCCACTAGGTCTTCCTCTATAGTTGTTGATTGATCATTTACCCTTATTATAACCACCTCAGTCATTGGTTGCTTCATCTTGTTGTTTTGTGAGCTTGGTCTCACCTTGATTTCTCTGCTCTAAATCTCTTCCTCCAAAACCACCTCTATGATCTCTTCCATTTCTTCCTCTACCTCTACCTTAGTTCCTTGTTTCATGCTTCTTTTTAAGCTTCTCCTCCACCTTAAGAGAAATTTGAAAACATTGATGACCTATCCTTGGACTCAAGATACTTATCTCCTCTTCTATATTCCATTTTAACTCATTTAGATACCTATCCACCTTCAAGATTTCTTCTTCCATGATATGTGACCTAAGACATAGCTTATGAAACTCTTCTATATAAGAAATCACTTCAAGATCCTTTTGCCTTAGGTTTTGTTTTTTCTTGTGTAATTGTACTTCATAGTCATCTGGTAGATAGGTTTCTCTAATCTTTTCCACCATACCTTTCCAATTGGCAACATGATTATTTCCTTCTTTTAACCTCTCATCTTGCACAAACCTCCACCATGTGAGGGAAACTCCTCTCATTCTTGACTTAGCCACTCTAACTATTTGGGCTTCACTTATACCTTCACACTCAATGTGGTTCTCCATTCCTTATATCCACTCCATGACCAATTCTACTTCCATCTTGCCACTAAAAAATGGTATTCCTTCCAAGGACTTGCCACTCATGGCCTTTAATTCCTTTAAGAAAGGTTCTTCCTCTAGCACAGGGGTTGGCTCTAGAACTTGGTCTTCTTCTTCTAGCTCTTTTCCTTTATATTCCACTTCTCTAACCTTCTCACTAACTATTTCTATCCTAGTCTCTATTGCACCAATTTTACATTCAATCTTTGATAACTTTTCCCTATGGAGTCTATTTTCCTCCTCCTAGTCTTCCACTTTCTTTGCCAACTTTTCATTTGTCACCATTTTAAATGAACCCACTAATTCTAGTGAATACAACATCCACCTTCACTAGCCAAAATATTTTGGTGCTCCGATACCAATTTGGTAGGGAGACTCCTCTAATAACTATTTCTAGTTCTTCACTAAGTCTATTTTTAGACTTATAAGGGCTTCTTCTCTCTTAGAACCCTATTACCTTAGGAGGTTCACTTTTCTATCCTCCTACACTCCTAGAGTTTCCCTACCAATTCATGTTCTTTCTTCTCTCATGAACTCATAATTGTAAGATCATTTACTAACCACTTTTCCCTCTCCTAACTACCTTGTAGGATTCAAGGGCTCCTCTCCTTCCATTCAGTCACCAAACAACTCTTCTGGATTGGTCTGGCAGTCATTTTCCTCACTATTGACAACTAGAGCTCTTGCAAGTTTGTTTTATCACTCTTCCCTAGTCAAACTATAGCCAATCTCACCTAGTACAAAAGAATTTCATATGCCTAGATCCCTACAAGAAAACTAACAAAAAGGTAAATAATATACAGAGGCTCTAGTTGTTCTATGTACACTATTGACTAGCAAAATTCAAATGGAAGCCATTATTTACAACTTGTTTTCTCCGAAGAATCAAACCAAGTAATGAGATTTTATCTACATGAATAGATACAAAATTGCAAATAGAAAGTAAACACACAAGTAATTGACAAAAGGAATTTGATTAAATAATGAAAGAAATTACACTCTATAAAAATCAACACTCAATAGAAAAATGAAAATCCAACTAATTTCAACTGATTCCAACCCTACAACCCAAAATCTCAAGGTCTTATATCGACCTCAAATTGGTTACAAAAACTAAAACCAACTAATTTTCCATTTTGTGCACACTGGGAAAAATTGACGAATTGATGTAGCCTATCTCGATGATGTGATCAAGGATTGGTCTAAGAGATTCCTTGTTCCATCTCTAAGCCAAGTCTTTCTAATGATTGGTCTAACATAACATGATGCCTTAATTTCTGTTGTTCATTCATCACAAAGCCTATTCTGACGGCTTTATGAGAGATCAATCTAACCCAATTGGCCCTTCTATGCTAGTGAAAGTCACACCGATAAGAAAGGTCACTATGAATCAACCCAATATTACCATCGGCTATTGATCAGCCTCAAAATGTACTTCACCACTAGTGTAAGCTATGTCGATCTGATTAGCGGTATTTCTATACCGATCAAATTAGTGGTATTGCTATGCCACTAGTTCAATTTCCATTTTTATTTGAGCTGTGAGCCCCGACCTAAGTCAACTTGATGCACTTGAGGATTTCTTTTTGGCTACTTTGTATTTACAGTTGGCAATCTACTAGACTACTTAGGTAGTCTTTATTCACACACTAGAAAATACACAAAAATTTGAGGGTTAAGAAAATAACCCCTAGGTTCTCTTGCACCACTTACGTGCCCAAACCTTATTTATTAGTTGCAACAGAACCAACAGCCTACATTACCTTCTTTCCAAAATGACTATGAAATAGCCTACTACCTCAATGCTATTGAACCCATGGTTTCTTCCACTAGTGAACCAACAATAAACATGATTGAGACAGATATCAAGTACCTTAGTCATAAAATTTAAAAAAAATGAAAAAGAATGGGCACTCTGATGGTGAAAACCACTTTTTAGCAATGTCAGAGCCTAAAAAGGTAAAAACAAAAGATGTATCTAAGGGTGAAAACCTCTTTGAGGTACCTAAAGATGAGGAACTCAGTATCCTACATAGTTATTTTCAAGATAGATCTTTTGTCTTGATAGTGCTGACACATACTATAAATTTTGGGACAACTGAAGCACCTCATCTAATACATTTAGCTCAACCTCTGTTAGAAGAAGAAAAAAAACAATTCACTGAGTTCTTCCAAGAAAGGAAATCATTTTTTCTTGGACATATGTAGACATGCCAAGGCTGGATAGTAATCTAGTTATGCATCACCTATACATAGATCCCGATGTTCAGCTAGTCAAATAGAAGTTATGAAAGATGCATCCACCCATTTCTCCCTTGGTCAAGGATGAATTAGAACAACTCTTGAGTGTTTCATTTATATTAGCTATAGATTATGTTGAACAGATCTCAAATATTGTGCGTGTATCTAAACATGACAAATCCATTCATGTATGCGTAGATTTTTGAGACCTTAACAAGGCTTTCCCAAAGGATGACTTTCCACTTCCAAACATAGACATGATAGTGGATATGTCTATGGGTTATGAATGTACTCTCTCATGGATGGTTTCTTGGGATACAATCAGATTAAGATAGCTCCTAAAGATCAAGCAAATACTACCTTCACATGTGCATGGGGAACCTTTTGTTGGAACGTCAGGCCATTTGGATTAAAAAATGTTGGAGCTACCTATCAAAGAGCTATGACCACCATATTTAATGACATGATGAATAAAAATATGGAATATTATGTGGATGATACCTTGGCAAAGTCTAAAAAAGGGAATACACATCTTGAAGATTTCAGTTTGATCTTAGACAGGATGGAATAATTTTAGGTCAGATTGAATCCTAAGAAATGTTCTTTTGGCATCACCTTTGGAAAACTACTTGGTTATATAATTTCATTTAAAGGAATTGAGGTTGACCCCAAAAAGGTCCAAGCTATAAGGGAAATGTCACCTCCCAAGAACATAAGTCAACTAAGGATTCTACAAGGATGCCTTCAGTCCATTAGGAGGTTCATATCTCAACTTACTAACGTAGCTCAACCTTTAAATAATAATCTACACAAAGGAGCTACATGTACATGGAATGAGGAATGTGAATAGAGTCTCAATCAGATTAAAGAATATTTGGCTAAACCTCTAATCTTAATAACTCCTATCTGAGGGAAACCTCTTATTTTGTACATCTTAGCTACAACTACATCCTTGGGGGAATTATTAGCACAACAAGATGAACATGGGAAAGAAATATCTATATCATACATCAGCAAAACATTAGTATCTTATAAGACCAATTAAAATAATATTGAGAAATCTTTCCTTGTCATGGTGTTTTCATCTCAAAAACTTAGACATTATATGCTGGTGCATACTACACATCTTGTTGCAAAAATTGATCCTTTGAAATATTTACTACGTACAGCTACTCTTACTAGTCGACTAGCTAAATGGATGATGATTCTCTCTAAATTTGACATTGAGTACATTGATTGTAAGGCTATAAAAGGGAAATCAATTGTTGATCAACTAGTTGAGTTTCCTCTACTAGATGATACTCCTATGCAAATTGACTTTCCTGACACATCCATCATGTACGTGACCAAGCAAACATGGAAAATATTCTTTGATGGATCTCACACATAGAACAGTGTTGGAGATGGAATTTTATTTGTCACACCTCATGGTTACACTATTCCAAATTCATACAACTTATTATTTCCTTGCACAAATAACATCGCAAAATATGGGGCTTTGACAAATGGAATTAAACTAGCCATTGAATGGAGGATTGTTGAACTACATATATTTGGAGACTCTCAGCTTGTCATCAATCAAACTAATAATGACAATCAAACCAAAGATAAAAAATTGATTTCTTATAAGAAGATGATTGATGATCTCAAGAGTTATTTCTCCTTTTTCATAGTTTAGTAGATTCCTAGAGCTTAAAATGGGGCAGTTGATGTTATGGCTACTTTGGCTTCTATCTTAGAGTTGGAAGAACATGAGTCCATATTTCAATTCCTAATGGAAGAACTACACTACCCTTCCTATGACGCCCCTGATAACCATGTTATATGCACCATAATTGGTCATGATTCCTCTAGTTTTGAGAAAATTTACTCTTACCTATGTGACCAAATCATCCCTGATAACCTAACCCACAATGAGAAATGAAAACTCATTCGCAACACTTCTTGCTATACCATCATCTCTACTAACTTGTTTAGTAAGGGTCTAGATGGAACACTCCTTAGGTGTCTATAGAAAGATGAGTCTAAACATGGGTTAGTTGATGTCCATGATGGTGTATGTGGGTCTCACTCTAATGGTGTTGTGTTAGATCGAAAGCTATTGAGGGTTGGTTATTATTGGCCTACTATACAGAAAGGTGTTGTGTGTTATGCTAATTTTTTTAAGAAGTGTAAGATACATATAAACTTGATCCATGTTCTAGGAAAAGAACTTATTCCATCTATTACACATTGGTCTTTTCAATAGTGGGCTTTTGATTTGGTGGATCAAATTTATCCTAAATCATGTAGTGGGCACAAATACATCATCATTGCAATAGAGTATTTAAAAAAATGGTTTGAGGCTGTTCCTCTTTCAATAGCTACTAGAAAACAAGTTTCTTTGTTCATCCTTAATCATATCATCTATTGCTATGGCATACCCTCCTCCATAGTTACTAATAATGGAGGAAAATTAGAAAACAAGGATCTCAAGTAGTTATGTAATAAATTTAAGATTAAACAAAATTGGTCTTCAATTTACTATCCTCAAGGTAATGTCCAAGTTGAAGCTTCTAATAAGGCACTACTAAAAATCTTACATAGAACAGTTAACAAGACAAGAAGATACTGGCACTTACAAATTAATCGTGCACTATGGGCCTATAAAACTAGCATTTGCACACCTACTTGAGCTACTCCCCTTGCACTTGTTTATCGATTCTAATTTTTTTTACCTCTTGATGTTGAGATACCTTCCCTAAGAATTTCATTGAGGGGCCACATCATAGATGACAACAATAGAATCATGTGCATACAAGAATTGGAACTTCTAGATGAGCATAAAATAGATGTATTCGATCACATAAGGGTATATCAGAAAAGAATGTCACAAAGCTATAAGAAAAAGGTTCATTCTAGATAGTATCAGGTTGGAGATCTTGTCTTGAGAGAGAATCCAAAAAATTAATAGAATAGAGCACAAAAAGGGAAGTTTGAACTGAATTGGCTGGGTCCCTACATAGTTACTACTGCTTTCAGGCCTGGTGCTTATCAACTCTCTACACTAGAGGGGTAAAAATGCCCTGTACCTATCAACATCCTTCATCTAAATAATTTCTATTCATGATGGTCTAGATCTTTGTACATATCTTAAAATATCCTAAAAAAATCTTAAAAATCATAAAATGTCCTAAAAAAATCTTTAAAATAATATTATGTCCTAAAAAAATTCCTAAAAAATTGATATATGATCCAAAAAAAATCCTAAAAAGAAGAAAAAGTCCTAAAAAAATGGTCATCTTAGTGAAAACCTAGCAAATAGGCATCTTGATGTATAAACTCAAAAGAAAAGAAAAAAGAAAAGAGAAAAAGGTGCCTTGGAAAAAACCTAGAAACAGGCATCATGGTAGAAAAAATAAAAATTCCTTCCAAGTAGTGAAAACCTATAAATAGGAACTACTTGAGACTCACACGCTTATATCTATTAGCTTGTCACTTTGTGCTATGAACCCTTTTGACTTCCATATCCCACTTTCTTGGTCTAGAATTGATCTTTGTCTTGGGCTAGGGGGCATGAACTATATCCTCCTTTGAGATCGAGTGTTTCTTAACACTTATCAAATATGCTACTTTGAGTTGATGCTTTGTCTGTAGTCTAGGATTGTGCAATATTTCTCATGTACAGGCTTGAGTCCCAGTGAGTCAGTGATTATCTTTTTATTTTTTACACCATGCTTAAACTAAAATGATTGAGACATGTTATGACTTATTTTCTTTGTGTACTAACTAATTTATGATTTTGACTAAGTGTTCCCCTCCATAGTCTCTCCATGATGTTATGACTAGAGGACTGCGGGCATGGGGCATATTTTCTTTGATTTGTACATGTGGGTATCATTTTGATGATCCTACATGTTTCTTTCTTTGACCCCTTGGACACTACAGAGATTTAGAGCTATATCCTTGACTATTACATTTTTTTTGTTCATGCAAGACCGTACTCATGGTTATCTTGGTGCTTATGCCTTGATGCTGGTATAATCTTGCAACATTAACTTGGGAACCCTATTTAGGTCATCTTGATATTTATGTCTTGATGCTTACATGTGTTTCCTACACTCTATCTGATATATATCATATTCATATCTTCATAGTTTCATTTGCACTAGTGACGGTTGTATGATCTTGTGATGTCCCTTAATAAGGCTTGATCATAAAAATAAGGTCCTATTAACCCTTGCAAATCACACTTTGCATCTTCATATTATTTTTCATTCTTAGGTGCATTCTAGTTTTCATCTTGAGTTAGGAGAGAGTCTCCTTCATCATTTTGGATGGACAGCCAATTGTGCTCAATCACATATCTTTCTTCTCTCTCGATCATGTCTTTATTGTCTCTTTGATCTTTCGCTCTTTCTCCTTTTCCTATGATCTCAAGGGGTTACTCATATCATCATATCTAATCCATTGAAAGTGGTAATTTTCCAATCATGAAGTACATAACATACATATCAGAGCATAAAGATTCAACAACTATGAGAGCATCACATTTCAAAGGAATAAAGAAGAAGGCATGAGTACATAATCGATATCATATGCAATAGAAGTTTCAAAATTAAATACATCCATGAACATAAATTAAATGAGACAAGTACACAATATGTTGGTTGAATCAAGTATCTCATATATATATATATATATATATATATATATATATATATATATATATATATATATATATATATATATATATATATATATATATATATATATATGTATATATATATATATATGTATATATATATATATATGTATATATATATATATATATATATATATATATATATATGTATATATATATATATATATATGTATATATATATATGTATATATATATATATATATATATGTATATATATATATATATATATATATGTATATATATATATATATATATATATGTATATATATATATATATATATATATGTATATATATATATATATATATATATATGTATATATATATATATATATGTATATATATATATATGTATATATATATATATATGTATATATATATATATATATATGTATATATATATATATATATATATATATATATATATATATATATATATATATATAATAGATCAAGTCTAAATACAATCATGAGATCAATATCTCAATCAAAAATGTAATGTGGAGCCCTAATACAATCTAAGATTGGCTTCCACCCTCTTGATTAGGTGGAGAAGGTGGAGGAGCATGGGCCCTATCTGGTGTATGTACTTCACCATCTAATCTACTTGTGCACTGCAAGTAGTATCATACTCTCTAACCCTCAGGTACCATGGCTATGTAGGCTACATATTAGTCGGCTTCTCTGACCCTGTGTCATTGTGACTCCTATCGTATCTATTCCCTCTCCTACCTCATCTCATGCACCTATGTGTCCCACTATGCCCTCTCACTTGCAACTACTTCTCTCTCATGATGCCCTCTCACTTGCAACTACTTCTCTCTCATGACTATGGTGATTTATGTCTGCTACATCTTAGCCTTTAGTGTAGTGACCCTTTTTGCTAGTTCATCATCTATTGGTGCCCTCTTTTCTAGTTTTTTTGGTGGCATGTCCTTTGATCTAGTCCCCCTATCTACCTATGAATGTATCACTAGCCTCTCCTCTAGTTCATCAATATCCATAGCCACTGCAACTCCTCGACACATGGATCAGGTGAATGGTTTGCTTCCAAAAGGAGCATGTCCCCTACTCCCACTAGAGCTACCTCCTCCCCCTCTATATCCTCCACCCCCATCTCCCCTATCATCATCTCCATCCCCTTTGTCTCCTTCACCTCCAGGTCTCAAATCTATCAGAGTTGTGAACCTAGGGTAAGGATTCTCCCGAAGCCATCTCTTATAATTTGAGGTTGTGCCTGCATCTTTGATCCTAGGGAGAAGGTCTAGTACTACCCTTTGTAGCTGTTGAGTATCATGAAGAAATCTATTGTATCATAGTACTGGACCCCATCCTAGGTCCTCCTCCTTTGTGTATTGAGCATAATTTGTGGTCGCAGTACTGATCCCTATACCCTATCAAACTATCACCACACTCTGCTAATCACAAAATGCTCTACTATGCTAGAGTGTCTACCCAATAGTGGTCTACTATAGAAGATGTATGTAATCTCATCTCTTGCCTCAGCCCACTACTCACAATCAATATATGGGAACCATACAACATAATAAAGAGCATCTAGTCTATGCTGCCAGTATGGGGTATCTCCCACATGCGTTTATTTTATGAATCCTATATATATATATATATATATATATATATATATATATATATATATATATATATATATATATATATATATATATATATATATATATATATATATATATATATATCCCACACCCATACCTGTGCAAGAATGGCCCCTGCTGACCAACTCTTCCAATCCCTATAGACTATATCATGAATCTCATGATACATGTCTTCCAGGACAGAGGGTCCCCATGCCATGCGTCAAGGTCATGATAACATATCCATAACTAGTCTACCTTAGCCACACTAGAATCCTCTTTGACTCATGTCTGCTCCAAGGACATGACTGTAATACCCCAAAAATGGGCTATAAGTTCATTAATCTCCCACATCTTCAATTCAAATGAAATCGACATCAAAGTCCTAATCTAAGGCACATCTAAACATCATCGAATCATAATTGATTATCTTAAATTCTACATCGGGGAATATTCCTAGTAATATTCCTAACAATCGTAATTATCTTTAATTTTATAATTATTTGGCAATAAATCACATTTATCCTAAAATTTGATTAATTAAATATTTTGCATATTTAATTAATTAGATTTAATATTTGTCACTTAATTGTTTAATTAAATTTAATTCTATCTATTATTAATTGTATTATTTAATTTTGACAATAAATCAAAATTCCTATGAATAATTGATTAAATTCTTATTTAATTAATTAAAGCATGTTGTCATTATTTAATAATATAATTTTTAATAAAAGTTTGCTAAAATAGTTAATTAACCCATAAATTAATTATTTTATTTCAAAAAGCAGTTAAGTTGAGAATAACTCACTTTATTTATTTATTAAATCATAATTATCCATGTGCACATTCAAGGACCAGTTAAACTCAAAATTGGAAAATCAATGCAATTTGTTAGCTTTTTGAAACTCAACATCTTTTTGAGTTTTAAAGTGGATCTAAACTTCTAATTTGAGTTGAACTGTGCTTTTGCATGATTTTTGTGACTTAATTATCTATTATTTAAAAATAACTCAAAAATCAACCTGAGTTATTTGAGTGATTTATGGCTTTCTTTCACAACCTCCAAAGCCCTGAATTTCTATAAAATCAAGGCTTCAACTCTTCATAATTCATCTCTCAAATTTGCATCCATAGAATCTCATAATTTTGCAAGCTTACTTTGCCAAAGTCATCTACGAATTGCACAACTATTTTGAAGAATTGGAATTTGGAGAATCAAAGCTTATTGCGAATCAAGGCTATTGTGAGATCAATTTGTTTTTTTTTTACATTCATTTAGATTTTTTTTCATATCATTGTTAGATCATTTTAGCATATCAATTTCCATATTAGCATAGATTCATATCAATTTTTATCATTCTTATTGCATAGAAAATCCAAAAAATATAGATTAATTACATTCATATTTCATATCTAGATCAATTTCATTCAAATCCTTCATTTAGGTGTCGTATAGGTCACTGATCTCGATAACAATCTAAGAACATTAATCTCACACCTACTAGAAGGCAGTAAATCGCTTGGTTAGATTAGATTTTAATTTTGCATGATTTGATTATAGCTAACCTCTAATGTTTTACTGAAATGTTGTGTCTACAGATCAGGTACAATTTTCACACACACATTTCTGGCGCCCACCGTGGGGCAACCCACCTTTGCATGCTGGTTTTGATTTTTTTTTGGGAGCTAAAACCCCAAAGTTTCAAAGATTTAATTTTATCTCCCAAATGGCTTGGAATTTTGGTGTAAAATTTTTTTTTCAAGTTGGTAACATATCAGGGAAGCTACAGTAAAAAATTTAGAATTTTTTGAGATGTTTTGAATTTTGAATAATTTTTTCTTGAAATTTAGAAAAAAATTAATATCTAACGTAAATCAGCATATTATTCATAAATTTTTATATTTTCAGAAATCTCTTTAAATTCTATAGGGGGTCCATTCTTTGTGTTTTAAATTTGGACATGATATAATAGCTCAAATAATCAATTTATAAAAAATGGTCTATTTTGATAAAATAGGTCTCTAGGGCACAAATGAAAAGATTTTTCTAAATTTTTTGCATTTTTGGAAATTTCCTTGTTTTTTAGTAGTGGTCTCTATTTTGTATTTTAATTTTTGTGGCCAAAATCATATCAAAAAAATCAAATCTTGTTGACTAGGTCAAATGCAGTGCAAAAAAAATTAAAATTTTGTGATGGGTATGCACTTATTTTTCATATGATTCAATGCATGATATGAGTTTTCATTTGGATTAATTTCTGGTTATTATTTCTCCTAACAATTGATTTTTAGATCTAACCCTAGGGTTTTCATAAGTTGAATATACCTTGCATATCTTGTTTGCTTGTTGGCTTGTTCGAGAGTTCGTAGCTTGCTTGCATAGTAAAGCTCAACAAAAATTGCTAAAAATCAGGTAAAATCTACTAAGTGCATTGCAAGGATCCTAGGTATTCTCCTTCATCTAATGACATTTCAATTTGGGACTTAAAATAAATCTCTCGTGTGTCTAGCTTGGGTGATTATTTTCATGCTTTTGTTTTACACACTTGCATAATTGATACTAGGTTGTGAACCCTTAAGGATTCATTAAGTAGTCTTAGATACTTGTGATTGATCTTGATTGCTATCTTGGGTTATTGGACTCACTAATTTTCCGGCCCCTCATTTCTACCCCATGGTTGTAATCTCAGTGCCATAAAGGGGAGGGGTCAACAGGACAGAAGCGTTAAGTGTTCCACTTGGCAACCCTTTTGTGCTTTTAAGAACTCACTTGTTTTCTAAGTTGGGGACTCATTTTCAGCTTGTGTAAGGTGTTAAGTGTTCCATCTTGTGGACTCATCTCATATTCTCTTTAAGCGTTAAGTGTTCCTCTTTCTACTTTTTGGGTACTTTTGGTATATTTGCTTTCAGGAATATATCTGTGCTCACATAGTATTTAGGCCCTATGAACACTATTCGTGATTCTTGAGAGATTGGATTCCTAGAGAAATCTTTCTTGATGATAGAATCCTTGTAGGTAGGGAGGATACTTAGTGTGTTTCACATTCAACTTGGTTAGTGCATCTTCTCTTATTGATCGATACATTCTCTCCCAGGAGAGGTTGATAGATCACGTGGGGTTGACATCACGAGCTTTGGTGAAACAAAATTGGTTAGTGCACCTTCTCTTATTGATTGATACATTCTCTCCCAGGAGAGGTTGATAGATCACGTGGAGTTGGCATCATAGACCTTGGTGAAGCAAAACTTTGTCTTAGCGTGTCGGATTAATCTGCTTGCTTTGTTTGGGTTAAAAGTGAAAAGGTGTCAAAAACCTTGGATTTGGACCCAAGTCCCCTTGTGGTATACTATTGTGAGTCATCTTTAAAGAGGGTTAACTGTAGCGGACAATCCCTACTTTAGCTAGTCCTTCACCATCTCTTCCAAAGTCTTCTATACCATTCCAACATGCTTCCTTGTCTGTAGAAGTGGCTTCATGTCTAAAAATGATCAAGAAAAGAACATAAAGAAAGATCAAGATCAAGAAACCTCCATGTCATCCAATCCTTTTCATGATGTCTCTTATCCACTTCAGGATTCTTTTAATCCTGCACATCCTTTTTCATGCATTCCACCATGTCTTAAGCCTTCTCCTCAGCAAGATCAAGCTACTACTTACACTATTGAGCTTATTGACAATCAAAATAACCTTACTACACTTGTGCTTTCCAAAGATGATACTTCCATTAAGGTTGTTAAAAATGATGTTGTTACTTCTAATGTTAAGCCTATTGAAAATCAAAAGAAAAATTATGTGCTTGTTCGATCCAAAGATCCTTGTCAAGATCAAAGTCTTCTATCTTCTTGTTCTACCACTCCATGTTCACTTCCACTTTCTACTCTTCCTAAGTCTTTGCAAGCTTTGAACAATCCTATCAAAGAAAATGATCCTATTCAAGATGTTCATGATTCTATTAAAAATCCTAATGCTCACTCTAAAGATGCTGATGTCCTTGGTTGTCATATAGATGTTGATGAACTTGTTGATTATCCTTTTGCATCTTCCACTTCCATCCTTGGACCTCTTCCACCACTACTAAGGGCTTCACACCTTCCTTCCATCTTGGGTCCTTATTTCCCTTCACTTTCCCCTCCTAACTCTCCTAATTCACCATCCATCTTGGGTCCTTACATACCTCCATCTCCCATCTTTCCTCAAGATCAACATAGATGCATACCCTTGAATCCTTTTCATCCACCCACCCATTTAAACCATTCATATCCTTCTTCTTCCACAAGTCCCAAGTCTTTTGGAAGTAACTTGAATGTTCAATACAAGAAAAAAAAAAGCAATACAAGAATCCATCAAAAAAAGATCACCATGTCTCCTCTAATAGACATGGAAACATAAAGTCAAAAGAGATATCTAAGAAGAAAACTACAAGACAAGTATGGGTTCCAAAATCCATCATTGAAGATATTCTCTCTAAATTACCAAAAAGAAATGAAAAGCCTATGACTGTATGAATTCCAAAGTCTGTCTTGAAAGAGTCTCATGTTGAACAACAAGTGAAGTTGACATTCAAGCTTCCAAAGACTTCCACTTCATCTTCTTCCAAAAGCATTCCTCCATTCCATGCGCCTAAACCACAACCTCTGCTATCCATTCACCATATTCCTTCACGTATTCCTTCATTCATGATTCCTTCATCCTCTCACCACCCTTCAAGGTATGTGTTGACATTGATCTTGCCTTCCTTTCCACCTACCCTTTTACAATCCTTCCATGCATTATCCTTCTACCTTCTATCATTTTTCCTCATTTGCCTATTCCTCCTATCTTCCAGCCTCACTCACTTTACATAAAACCTTATTCTCCATTTTTCTCTTCCATCTCCCTTTTCCTTTCAGCATCTTTGAGCATATCATTTGAATCCTTGGTATATCATGGTTTATCCTTTCAAGGATCACTATCTAAAAAAGCTTGCCTTCTTCCAAAAATTCAAAAAAAAAATTTAAAACAAAAAAATTGAAAATGTGCCTTGGTAAAAACCTAGAAATAGGCACCTTGGTAGCAAAAGTAAGGAGAAATAAATTCATCCTATGGTGAAAACCACTCCCTTGTGGCACCTTGGATAAGTACCATGATGAAAACCTGGCAATCAGGCGTCATGCGTAGTTCTTCTACATATTTCATCCATTAGATCTTCTCTCTTTGATCTTGACAATGTTGATCTATACACGAACATTTGGCTATTTTTTGAGTTGTCTAATGATGATCTTGCTTTCATTTCCTTCCATGTTTAGCCTTCATATCCATTTTCCTCCATTCATTTTCACCTATTGCTATCCTTTTCCCCTTTGGTCTTGATCTAATAAAAAAAGAAAGAAAGAGTAAAACACAGTGCTATGAAGCCTCTTGACATGTCTACTCTTTTGGACTACATCCTTTCTTTCTTTGGCATTATGCTATTGTGACTTATCCTATGATGGCCTTTCATTGCTTGTCTAAATGTGCTTTACATGACAATTTTTCCCTAGCTTGGGTATTCTTGAAGAGTTTTCCTTTGAGGATTTCTTCCCTTTATTCTTCTTCATTCTCCTATCTTCCATCTCTTCCACTAGCTTGTCAATCCCTCTTTTTCTCCACCTTGCTAGACATTGGGACTGCATGATATGATCTTGCTTGGGAGTTTGCAATGGAAAAAGATGCTATCAAGTATACCAAGTATCAAAACCAGTATCAGAACCAGTATCAGAATGAGTATCAGAACAAGTATTAGAACTAGTATCAAAACTAGTATCAGAACAAGTATCAAAACCGATATCCGAACAAGTATTAGAACACCTACTGGGGCTACACCTTTCACTTTAGTTTATGGGTCTGAGGCAGTACTACCTATTGAGGTTGAAATCCCATCACTAAGAATCAAAATGCATGGTCTAGTAACTGATGATGACTACAGAGTGTCTAGGTTGCAAGAACTTGAACTACTAGATGAGCACAGACAAGCAGTGTATGATCATCTCAGAGTATATCAGAAGAGAATGTCTAGAGGCTACAACAAGAAAGTCAGACACAGAGAATTTTAGGTTGGCGATCTAGTCTTGAGAGAAAATCCTAAAATCAATCCCATCGAGAACGCAAGGGGAAGTTCAAACCCAAATGGCTGGGTCCCTTTGTCATCACTGCTACTTTTGGCTCTGGTGCCTATCAACTCTCAATGACTGAAGGAGAATAGCTCTGAGAACCAATCAACGTTCTCCATCTAAAGAAATTCTACACTTAAGGCATTCAGTATATGGTTAAATATCCTGAAAAAATCCTAAAAATTAGAAAAAGTCCTAAAAAAATGAACATCTTGGTGAAAACCTAGCAATAGGTGCCTTGATGATTCACAAAAAAATCAAAAAATTGAAAAAAATTGAAAAAAATTGAAAAAAAAAAAAAAATAGAAAAAAAAAAAGAAAAAAAAAAAAGTGCCTTGGTGAAAACCTGGAAACAGGCACCTTGGTAGCAAAAATAGAATCTCTGCCAAGATGGTGAAAACCTGGCAAATGGGTGCCACTTGTTCAAAACACTCCATCTATCAGCACAATCTTGGTCTTTCCTAGCTTTCAGTCTTGCTTTAATTTGTACATATCTCCCAGTTTGTTTCAACATTTCTAGTTTTCAATAAGTCGGTCTGTACACCAATCAGCTCAAGTGTCTATATCCTATCAATGTTTAACACTTGGGGGCAATCAATGTCATATCCTATGGTCTTCCATGTATCTTAGATGGATCATATCTAGTCAAAGTCCTTTGAAGCTTCATGTGAGTCAGTCAGTCGGTCTTGTCTCCAGAAAGGATTTTACATCTACAACAACGCAATCAAACATCAAAACTCAACTAAAAACAATCTGCTTTTTACATGCTCTTATCTCCTTGTATGTTTACTGATCTGCATTGAGATTTTTCCATATTGTGTCCCTTCAAGCTCTTCGATGATGTCCTTTACAGGATTTAGAGGGTGATGATTGGGGGCATAATCTTTTCTTTGTCTTCTGCATGTATGTGAAAATCTAACAACTTTGAAAATTTCGGATTGAAATGGTGTCTGACTATAAGAGCCTCTATCTCAAATTGGATGGCCATGCGTACCTCGACCACTGATACCCAAAAAATTTAAGGAAGTTTGATCTAACTATTATCTTTTTGAGTAAGTTATTTCTCCTACTGTGGAATGCGATCTTGCCTAAGGATGTGAACGATAAAGGGTCACTACGGGTAATTCACATTGGATTTAGAATAATCTCTTAGCTGTTTGATGTGTTTGTAATGCAAGGCATATTCAGGTCATCACAATGTTCATGTTTTGATGCTTCTACAAATTGCTATATCAAAATGGACATGATACTCAGGTCATCCTGGCGCTTATGCTTTGATGCTTATATCTAATCTGACATTCTGAAAACAAAATCAATATTCATATGTCCATGGTTATTTGACCAGTGGGTGTTGTATTGATTCTTGCACATATAAATCAATATTCATATGTCTATGGTTTTTTTCAGCTAGTGGGCATTGTATTGATTTATCCGGTTACCTAAAAGTTGAATGATGATAACAAATCGACATATGATCAGTGACTAGGTCGTAGGTCTTAGGTTGCATTTCATTTTGCATGTCTCATTTCATTTTGCATGTTTGCATGATCTCACAATGGCTAAATGAACTTCAATGCTTAAACAATTCTCCACTTGCATCTTCAAATCTAACAAGAGCTGAATCTCACACGAAGGTTCCTCCAATGAAATAGCAAGTAGAATCCTTTTTTGAGATCAAAATTCAAATCTGAGATCATTCATATTATTAACTGCTTGCATATTCGACCTTCTATCATCACAAAAATCTAGTATTCAACTTAACTGATTATCTTACATCAAACTATCAAAATTTCAACTTGATCAAATATGGTCAACTCATGGTTTCACCTAGTCAAACTTGGTCTTTTGGGACCTTCTAACGATGCAAAATGCATTTCCAGATGTGTTTAACCACTTCTCAAATCAATTAACATGCTTCTAAACTATCAACGCTGACTTTTCTTGTCAGATTTCAATTTTAATCCCGAAGGGGGCATGGTATTGCATATCATTCAAAGTCTGTAATCAAATTTGAAATCATATCTTTATGGAAATCAGTATCTTTCATCAGTGATCAAGACAAACAATCACGTCTAGTTACTGATTCATCAAAACTCCTCATCTCTCGGGGCAAATCTATCATCACTTGGGGCATATCAGATTCATCAAGATCCATATCAATCTGGTATTCTCCTAATCTTGTAAACTGTATCAATTTTTGCAACCTTCGGATCATAGTGTTATTTCCTTGGTTCTTCGGCAACTAAAGGATTCAGATGTGATACCTGCTAGTTCTGCTAAGACAATCAAGTCTAGAACCGGTCACTCACTTCTTTGCAATCCTAAGGTTTGGAATCAGGCGTTTTGACATTTTTTCACAATCATAGGTTCATTTGCTGTTATAGTGAACATTATCTTTGGTCATTCAAGACCTATTATCTTCATATCAAATCAATATCAATCAGCTTCTGTCTCATATCAATTATTAATTTCAAACATCAATTTCATATTTCTATCAAACACAGACTATCTTTGAACCACTGTGCTTCGCACAGTAATTCAAAGAGGGGCAAAATGTAATACCCCAAAAATGGGCTATAAGTTCATTAATCTCCTACATCTTCAATTCGAATGATATCGACATCAAAGTCCTAATCTAAGGCACATCTAAACATCATCGAATCATAATTGATTATCTTAAATTCTACATCGGGGAATATTCCTAGTAATATTCCTAATCATCATAATTATCTTTAATTTTATAATTATTTGGCAATAAATCACATTTATCCTAAAATTTGATTAATTAAATATTTCTCATATTTAATTAATTAGATTTAATATTTGACACTTAATTGTTTAATTAAATTTAATTCTATCTATTATTAATTGTATTATTTAATTTTGACAATAAATCAAAATTCCTATGAATAATTGATTAAATTCTTATTTAATTAATTAAAGCATGTTGTCATTATTTAATAATATAATTTTTAATAAAAGTTTGCTAAAATAGTTAATTAACCCATAAATTAATTATTTTATTTTAAAAAGCAGTTAAGTTGAGAATAACTCACTTTATTTATTTATTAAATCATAATTATCCATGTGCACATTCAAGGACCAGTTAAACTCAAAATTGGAAAATCAAAGCAAGTTGTTAGCTTTTTGAAACTCAACATCTTTTTGAGTTTTAAAGTGGATCTAAACTTCTAATTTGAGTTGAACTGTGCTTTTGCATGATTTTTGTGACTTAATTATCTGTTATTTAAAAATAACTCAAAAATCAACCTGAGTTATTTGAGTGATTTATGGCTTTCTTTCACAACCTCCAAAGCGCTGAATTTCTATAAAATCAAGGCTTCAGCTCTTCATAATTCATCTCTCAAATTTGCATCCATAGAATCTCATAATTTTGCAAGCTTACTTTGCCAAAGTCATCTACGAATTGCACAACTATTTTGAAGAATTGGAATTTGGAGAATCAAAGCTTATTGCGAATCAAGGCTATTGTGAGATCAATTTGTTTTTTTTTTACATTCATTTAGATTCTTTTTCATATCATTGTTAGATCATTTTAGCATATCAATTTCCATATTAGCATAGATTCATATCAGTTTTTATCATTCTTATTGCATAGAAAATCCAAAAAATATAGATTAATTGCATTCATATTTCATATCTAGATCAATTGCATTCAAATCCTTCATTTAGGTGTCGTCTAGGTCACTGATCTCGATAACAATCTGAGAACATTAATCTCACACCTACTAGAAGGCAGTAAATCACTTGGTTAGATTAGATTTTAATTTTGCATGATTTGATTATAGCTAACCTCTAATGTTTTACTGAAGTGTTATGTCTACAGATCAGGTACAATTTTCACACACACAATGACCAATCAAATAAAAAGAATATAGGAGACAAGGTACTCATCATTGTAACTGGCCATCATCTGCTCCCACAAGATGGTATGACCAAGAATGGTGAAATCTCCAAATACACTCTACATCACTACAATCCCACTAGAGGGTGACTGATCAAAATATATTTGCATTATACGAGATCAAATATCAATATCAGAATCAGTCACAGGATGTGAAGAATATGATAGACATCCTCCAGAGTCACTATGATCTCTTTGGTGGGAAAGTGAAAGGTATAATGCTCTGACTAGAACCTCTGAGAAAGTGCAATCAATAGTCCATGGTTTCATAGATATGAGGCATATGCAACAAATCTCTAAGGTCCATAGTATCTTGTATGCCTCTCTCATCATTTGAAAGATGAGGAACCAATTGTAAGCCTACTGGATGAGGTGCTATGATATCTATATCATGAAATAATCACTGCATCATATGTAAAAGCACATCAGAATACATCAAAGATATATCAAAATGTGTCTAAATGCATCAAAAAAGCATCAACAATAGATAAAAGTGCTACTCATCAAATCAATAAACAATCAACTTATTAAAATCCTTTGGGCGATATTCAGTAGGAAAATTTTATTTTGTACAATACTTTATAACATAGTGGTGTGATACTTTAAGCTGGTATGATACTTCATACTATCTCGTACAGTCATTGGGTAGACCTCATATGATACATTACATAAAAGGTGTGCAACATTTTAGACTTTCGTACAAAAATTTTCAAAAAAGTATTAAAAACATGCTAAAAAGATAAAAAAGGAAGCAAAAATGGGAAAAAAAATTTGGACACTTACCCCCTAGGGATATCCTCAAGCCCGGTTATGCAACCGACTGAGATCGAATCAGTGTTGATAAATGGGTACTCACCTGTCTTCCATTGGGAAGTTCTCTCTCACTCTAAAATCACTAAAAGACAAATTTACAAATGATTTGAAATGACCCTTTGGGCCCCTTATATAGCATTTTGACCTAAATTTTCAAAGTCTCAGATTTTTACAAAAATTGCACTCTTACCTAATTTTGATGTCCTAGATCCATTTTCAGGATCAAAATCAAAATTTAGCTTCAGTTTTAATTTCAAAATCATGTTTTAAATTATTTTCCTTCTAGACGCAGTTGACTGACCCTTTGAGGCTAATCTCTTGAATCTTTTGAGGCAATCACCATTTCTTCTTCTACATCGCTTTGACCTAATGCTAATGCTACACCTTTTTGGTCAACCTTATTCAAACTGGGGAAAATTTTTCATCACTTGGTCATCAAACTTGGTCTTGTGTGCTTATTTCATCTTGAATCTTATCTTGATTTGATCAAATCTATCTCATTTCTGCATCTCCTCTACCTCATTTTGATTTTGATCCTAAGGTGGCAGGAATAACCAATCTTTCAAAGATTCAAATTGATTTTTCTATCTTATCTATCCTTTTCTAGTTATTGTTCGATCAAGTTTAGGATTAGTTGTCCTTCTGTGCTTCGTTCGATTAAGTTCAGCTTCATATTTATCATACCATCTTTTCTACTTCTCATTTGATCAAGTTCAAGATTATTTGTCTTTATGTGCTTCACTTGATGAATTTCGGAGTCAGGTCTCTATCAGTTACTTTGACATCATCATTCTTTGACTCAATGTGTTCCTACACCGGCGCTCACACATTAGTCAACTAGGGGCAAATGTAATCACCCAAAAATTCTCTAGTAAACTTTGAGCCTCACTCTAACATTAAAATTTTTAAATACTAGACTACATATTGTGCTTAATCAATTCTACATATTGATTTAATCTCTTATTGATCAAATCATTATTTTATCATATTATTCAATGATATCCTAAAGTTTGACCACTTTATCCTAAGCTTTATTTGATTAAAAGAATTGTCCCCTATTAATTAAATAAAATCCCTTGTATCCTCTGTGTACACATGAAAAAGGAATTTCCTAATTAAAAAGAAAAGAAAAAGACCTTTTTTGTCTACACATTTAATGCACACTTTTCTAGGTGATTGGAATCTCTTTTTTCCTCTTAATCTCTTCCATGCATCTTTTTGTATCTTAACCATGTCCATTTATTTTGCCTCTTAACAATCTTGTGCACCAAAGTCAAAATAGGGATTTTTCTCCACCCTTGGATTTTTCCTCTTAATCTCTCACCTCCCATTGCTCTTTAAAAAGGAGACTCTCTCCTCACTCTTTCATCTCTTAGACGTATGCTATTTTTATGCTATAATTTGTTTACTTGCATTCTTAGAGTATTCTTGAGCACTTACTTTCATCTTGCATTCTAGCTTACTTGCATCCTTAGCTTAGCATTTCCTTATTGCATTTAGCTTAAATGACATAGCTTAACTAGGAGGTATTGTAATCTTGTTATATTAGCTTCTATTTCTTGTTCTTTCATTTGCATTATAGCTTAATTCTTGCATTTCATCTTAGATTATCTCTCATTTGCATTATCTTTTGAATCTTCCATTCTATGGTGCACCTTTCAAGGGTTTCTCATTGAGGTTTATTTGAGAGCCACTATGCATACTATTTACATTCTTGCACATCATAGATAGGAAGGTATAAGTCACTTCTAGAGATTTCCTTCTTCATGGATTATCTCAAGTGTAATGGTTTATAGAAGTGTGTCACTTTTCCATCACACACTACTAAGGAGCCTTTTGACACCTTCCAATGTTTGTCATTAAAAGTAATTGTGCAACCTTCATCACCTAGTTTACCTACTAAAATTAAATTCCTACTCATCCTTAGAATATCCCTTACCTCTTGTAGTATCCAATGATTCTCATTCTACAACTTAATCTTAATTCTTCCATTTCCAACAATATGACAACGTTCCTTATCTCCCAAATGAACTAGCACAAAATCCCCTTGGACATAGTCAAGAAAATAACTTCTATGGGGTGTAGCATGAAATGATGCCCCTGAATCTAGAACCCACGAATCATCAACATTCTCAAGGGAAAGAAGAAAAACATCCTCTTCAAATTTATTACTTACCACATTTTCCTCCTTATTACCTTCTTTTTTTAATCCTTCTTTATTCTTCTGAAACCTGCAATTTTTCTTCTTATGACCTGGTTTTCCACAGTACTAGCAATCATTTGGTCCTCTAGATTTAGACATCTTTCCCTTTGATTTTCCTTGTGATTTCCCATGACTTCCAAAATTGTTTCCTCTTTCCCTTAATCTACCTCTTCTTTCTGCATTCAAAACACTACTTGATGTGGATCCACCTGAGTTTTTCCTATGAATTTCCTCACTCAGAATAACACTGACAACATTATCAAATTTTAGGGTATTTGAACCAAAAATAGAGTTACTAAAAATCATTACCAAGTCATTCCATATTTCAAACAAAGAGCATAGAATCAAGATAGCCCTAATTTATTCATCAAAATTAGCATTAACATAAGATAATTAACTGGTAACTGTATTAAACTCATTTAAATGATAAGAAAGTAACCCACCTTCTACCATTTTCATATTAAATAAACATAACATAAGAAATACCTTATTTCAAGCATAAGGATTTTCATATAACTTCGTTAGGGTTTCAATCAACTCTTCAATTGTCTTTGCTTGTGTAATATTGAATTCCACTGATTGTGCTAGGCATAAATGAATAATGCCAAGTGCCTTCCTATCTAAAATATCGCAATCCTCATTAGACATTGATGTCAGTTTCTTGGATTTTCCTCACAATGGCCTCCATAAATCCTTTTGATAGAGATAGTCCTCCATTTTCATTTTTCATAACTAAAATTTATGCCCATTAAACATATCAACCTTCAACTTACCCTCATCTTCCATTACTCCCACTCAACTCTGAGACCTTCCTATAGAGGATAATTGAAAAACAACCCACTCTGATACCAATTGCTAGGTTTTGAAGACATAAATTTAATAGTTATATACAAATATAACCAATAATGAAAAGGAATAAATTACACATAAGTGGAACAAGAAGACACAAATATTTAACATGGTTCACCCAATCTTGGGCTACATCCACCAAACATGGATTCCAATCTTATTATCCAATAATTTCATCCTGTTATAATCTACAATCCCTTGCAACTCAATACCACTGCAAGAAGCTATGAAATTATCATATATTGAGAAAACCCTAACCCTAAGCCATTATAACAAGACTTATGTTGGTTATAAATTTAACCCTAAAAATATTTGATGAGTCAACCTAGGGAAAAGCTTGATGATTCAACCTAGGAAAATGCTTGATGTGTCAACTCAAAAATGCTTGACGAGTTAACCCCCCCAAAAAAATTTGGGCCATTGTTCTAAACCCCACAATAAATGAAAAGTGTATAGTACTTTCCTGATTAGTCACCACAAACCAACACCACATGTTTCTCATGTCTCCCATAATTTTTTAGCATGATTTTTTGGACTCTACCATGTCACACAAATGTCCACATGTCACACATGTTTCCTACAACATTTTAATGTTTAAATGTTGGTTTTGGGTGTTTCAACACTTGTTATCTACCTAGGTTAGTGAAAATGGATTATAATCTTTTGAAACAACTTGATAGCCCTTTCTTTCCCTCTTATTATCTCTTTCAAATCTATTCTCTCTCTCTCTCTCTCTCTCTCTCTCTCTCTCTCTCTCTCTCTCTCACGCACGCGCACGTGCGCACACACATACATAAATATATCCATAACTCTCTTGGCTTTCTCAAGCTTATTTGGTAATATTTTTCTATCTCTTATGTATCTTTGAGCATCTTGGGATTTATCACATACCTTATCTATCAAATCATTTATCATTTATAAATCTGATCATATTTTGATGTATCTATATATTTGGTTGTTATGGAGGTGGAAACATCAAAACAAGGACTTGACTAAGGCAAATCTCAAAACAGCCCCAACATTTTTCCTCTCTTGTGTATGTATAGGTTTATTAAAGACATTCAAACAAGTGGAGGTTTAAAATTATCTATCTATTCATTTTCATTTATATCTTTTATCTCACGTATTATCTCTTACATTTCTAACTTTTGGATTTTGCGAATTAGTCAGAATACAAAGTTGAATTTTTGTTAGATTCTGAGTATTCTATGGCACACTTTGTATAAGACTATAGCGCACTACAAAAATATCCACATTTTGTGTTGGTTTCTATAGTGCCTCTCATGTTTGTTTCCTACATGACATATTTGTGGATGTAGCTTCAACATTATGTTATGCTAGTGCCTTTGTGTTGTTGGATGAGATCTCTTTATGGTGCCTTATTTTGGCTTTGCATGTTTTATTGTTTTCTTATGTAATTAGTTGAGTTAACCTAATTCCTTGATGGATATATGCTTGTATTTTATGATCATGTTGGACCTATGAGGTGTTTTTTTATCATAGGTGATATAGATTATGTTGAATTGCATTCGCAAGTTGCTTCTTTTCATAAGCCTAGTTGTGAGAACCATTGTGTTGTGGATTTTTGCATACCTGATTCAAGATTCTAGAACTTCTAATGCTATTTTGTGAGGTATATGGATTCATTATGTTCCTAGCTATTTGGATCTGAACTTGATTCATTTATGATTTTGTATTGGCATTGTTAGATGCACCTAATTATTGTACATTCTTATGTTCATTTCTGATCATCATGATGTTATTACTAATTCTCCATGATATTGTGCCTTATCATCTTTGTGGATATCTTATTTCTAGTTTTAATTAATATATGATTAAATATCATAAAATGATTATTTAATTTTTTAAATTAACTAAAATATTTACTTAGGAATATTGAGGGACTAGTATCGTAACATTCTAATTCATACAAATGATTTTTCCACTAGAGAATCCCTTTCCATTAGGTGCACATTGGTTATTCTCTACATGTGCTTTGACTATTTATACTATGAGAAGTTGCACTTGATGTGTGCATGTTTTAATGAACATATATTAGACATAGTCTCTACCTAAGATATAGGTTTAAGCATGTCTTATCCCCGACAGTGGCACAAGAGATAGTTACATTGATTGTTCATAATTTTAGACAATATTGCACCCCTATATGGGTGGTTTACATGTACTAATATATTATATCTCCAATACCATGTGGGTAAAATATAGACTTCATTTGCATTACTGTCATTATACTAGTTGTTTTCTATGCATTATAGTTGACCATAATTATCATAGCAAATTAGGAATTTAATATTGATTTTAAGCTTTTTGGCTATTTTTTTATTTTTGGAAATTTCACCATAGAGCATTCCAAGTTTATGGAATTGGATTAATTAACCCAATTAGAGGTTTGAATTATTTTAATTTTATTTGATTTAAGTGGATTTTTATTATCCTTTTCTATTTTGACCAAAAAATGACATATAATAAAGAGTTAGACTTCACTCTCTCACTTTTGCAATCTTGGAGAGAAAATTGCTAAAAACCCTCTTGTTGAGCAATTCAAAATTTTCTTGTTTTTTTTATGAATGTGGAAAAATCCACTAGAAGATTTTTTTGTATTAACAATGAAAATAAATGATACATAATTCAGAATCCTAATAAGCAACAAGATACACAAAAATAAGTCCCAACCAAGAAATCTAAAAACCCAAATCAGAAAGAGTAGTCCACCCACCAACCCCCATTGTTGGGCATTCCCAAAAATGTAAATATAAGAATATCAACATAAAGAGCACCCAAAGACTAAGTGAGAGGATAATAGACAAAAAAGTATTTTCGTGGTTCCACAACCACAATACCCTGTTATGCCACCTGGCTTCAGGGGCCTCCCTCTTTGACCGCTTGCACTTTGGTTTTTCTATGCTTGTCTGTTTAGTTGTTTGTTTTTAGGTTTAGTTGTTTCTTAGTCTTGTTTCATAGTTTTGCACTTTTAGAGGCCTGAAAGTCTGAAGGGCCCATAGATCCAATTAACCTTGAACTCATACAACTTCAGGTTTTTTGGATGTTCGGAAGTTCGGACACCAAAGGGTCCGATTCTCCAAAGAGAATCGGCCTTTCAGCATTTCAGACTTTCAGAGGTCTAAGACCCTCAAAAGGCTAAAAGGATGACCAACAGAGGTAGCTGACATCACCCCCATTGGTGGCCTATATAAGGAGGCAAGCTATCATTTTGACTCACTTGTTCTCTGTGCATGATCATTGGTTTTCAGAGCTTTCTAGTGCATTTCCTTCCCGGTCTTTAGTTTACTCGGCTTCTTGCATCTTCTTTGTGGTTGTCATGTGGCTTGTCCAAGGTTGGTGCCTTCATGTCTTTCCTTCTATTTTTTCCTTTTTTTGTTTCATTTTTTGGTCACTTTGTTAGGCCTATTTGTTTAGTCGCTAGGGTTTGTTCATGTCAGTCTTCTCTAGTCCAGCTTCAGGGTCGCAGGGTTGTCCCCCTCGACCCCTTAGCCATGGGTTTGTGGTTGAATCTATTTTTCAAGTTCATTTTTTAGCTCAGAACCAAAACACTTGATTTTCACTATTCAGCCCTCAAACTATCATACTTTTAAAGTTTGAAAGTCGAAGAGGGATTATCCTTCAAGAAATTAGCTAAGTCATTTTTGGCATTTCGGTGGTTTAGCACCCCAAAAACCTTGCACCTCTGATTCGCCGAAGATCGAAAGCATCATGTCCCCGAATCACCGAGCTCAAAATTTGGCTGAAGGTTGATGAGAACCATTTACAATCCATTTTTATGTCATATTTTAATCCACTTCATGTACCTTCATACTCACTTCCATACTTTATTTCTATTCTAATTCATCCAATTTACCACTTTATGTTGCATGTGACTTAATATATGTAAGTAATATTTAATATGGTTTTGGGATTAAAATATAGAAAATATATTATTGATTATTTTTACTAATAAAAATTATAATCCTAAGCCTTTAGAAAACCAAGCTTGCAGCATAAAAATTACAGGAACTTTCTACTACAGGAGCTTTGTGGTCTTCCTATCGCCTTCTTCACCAGAATCTATGAACGTTCTACTACAGGAACAATATGATCTTCCTGTCACCTTCTTCACCAGAATCTGCTATCTAAACAATTGTTCCTACCATTTTCCACATGGATTTATTTGATTATCCACTTCAACATTTCGTATATTGTCATTTTTACCACCCTCATGCATGTTATTTGATTACACAATTATTTCAACAGCTTTGTTGAGGATTATGGAAAAGAATGCATTTATTGGCTTTAAGGAGGATCTCCAAATATTATAGTATCCTATTATTATTTTCTTTAATAGGTGGCTGGTATCCAAGATGTTGTACATATTATTATGACATATCTTTTCTTATTTATAGCCACAATTATAACAAATTTGTTTTATTATGTGGCCAACAAATAATATATTATGTAAACCAATTATTTTCAACTTGTTGGCCACATTCAAAAACAAATTATCTATTTTAATATTATTTTTACAAGCTGCAATAATATAAGCAACATATGTAAACATTGAATGTAATTCCTTGGTATCAAATTATTAAGAAATAAAATCATTGTCCTGATTGTTTCCATCCTAGTTTTGTAACCATTATCTCTGTCATCTGATGGGAGGAAGGGATCCCACTCTTCAGCAGCTGGTAGACTGTAAATAATTTATTCTAGTGTGTTTTGACATTTGTTTATTATGTTTTATATTGTTATGTTTGATAGCTTAATATTGTTTGTTAGTTAATATTATATTTCTATATTCAATGAGTTTTAATAATCTATTTTTATTTCTATGTTGCAGATCTAGTTGATATGGCTTTCAGATTTGATTTCTATTATAACCTATCTTAATTTCTATACTGTAGTTCCTATTGCATTTCTGTATTGTAGTTCTTGTAGAATTTTAATCCCAGAATTATAAGAGAAAGTATTGTGCATTAAGGAATTATTTTATCAGATTAACCATCCATATCTTATGCACATTTATGGTCTATAAATTAGTTTGATTTTTATTTGAGAGTTTTTTTTTCTAGATTATTAGATCTATTCAAACTATTATTGCCAAAAAATTATAGTTCCTGTTGCCAGGAAGTGACAGTTCCTATCGCTAGAATTATTTTAGTTTTCTACAGATTTATTCTTATGTGTTCTAGTTGCATTCATAATCACTCCTCTCACAACCAGAACCCCTTGATGGTATATTACCCAGACATCTTTCACAAGCTTACACCCCCAGATTGACATGAATAGAAAAAGCTAGAAATCATGTTAATTTATATTAAATCTTTCTTCTTATTTACCCTAGTGTTGGCCTATCAAAGGTCCCCTTTTCGGTGTTTCAGCCTCTCAGAGGTCTTATACCCCCGAAGGTCCAAAAGCCCAAAATTATCCTTTTAGAACCTTTTAAGGCTTACTTCTTTCAAGGTTGTTTAGAATTTATTACTTAATTTGTGTTCCTTAATGATCCCTAATTTGTGCCCACTGGCTCTTTGTAGAAATTACTAAAAAGGTCAACTTGCCAACTATCAGGTATCAGTTCAAGAGATATCATGCACCCTCCAAGGTGGTAAACTTACATGCTGAGATCACAGATACTGACATCGAGAATGTCAGTTGGAATGATTACCTAGTCAAGTGTGTGCAGCTAGAAGGGACATTTGAGGACTACACTTCATTGGTTTACTATCCTCTGGTAAATGCAATAGCACACCCACTATCTATTATGTCATCGGACTTGATCATGACTCTGGAAAACCAATACATACCAGATGACAAAATGGTAAAGAACAACATGGGTGAAGTAGCCTTGGATCTCCAGCCAGACAACATCAAAGATGTCTTCCATTTGCCCAAGGGGGTAGATAAGTTCTTTAGCTTCTCCATCAGAAAAGGAATGGACATCTACAACAAGGACATTTCATTGGCTCATGAAATAGTGAACAGGGAATATCTCATACAACCTTTTCCTAGGAATAAATTGAAAAAGATAGACATGAGGAGAGGGTATATACATGAGGACATCCAAGAAGACATCACCATGATCAGTTAGGTGTATGGGTTTCCTAAATTTGTACAATTTGAACCATGGATAATTTTTCTCATCGAAAAGATAAAGGAATGACTAGCGAGGTTCGATTGGGCCACTATTCTGAGTGATAACCTAGAAAAATAGTTAACCATAGTAAAGGATGATCCTCACTTCCACATGACATCATATGTTGTATACTTATTGGTTGCAAGGGTAATATACCTTGGATTAGTTAGGGTTGGAGCTATGGGAGATCAAAATGCATGGCCATTCACAAAATACCCATGGCTGGTTCAGAAGGAACACTATGCACTGGATAGTCCTGAGTTTTGCATCATCAATGATGCTTTTGTGTTTTCTATCATACGCTCGATTGAAGGAGATTATGCCAAGAGAATCTCAGTGGAAGCTACTACTAAGGTAAAGGAGCTTGGGGCATTCTACATTCAGTTTAAGACTTTCAGATACATCCAAGTAGTAGGAAGCACCCTGGCTCCTAAGAAACTACCAAGATATACATCAAATAGGATAATATTGTTCCAGATGGCTCGATAATTATCAGATGCCAATGAACACATCTAGCAAAATAAGAAGCACTATTGGGACTTCCTAATGTCCATAGGCCCCCATTTTCAACCAAATATGAAGATATGTAAGTCATTGGCCTTCGAGTGGGATGAGCACCCTCTCAAAACTACAATCTCATAAAGACCAGGTTTGATGCCATTGGTACATACAACCACATAATAGGGAAGCAATGTGTGCATGAGCCTCACATTGAGGATAATTGGATAAATTGGTGGGACCATTATGAAGTTAGGATCTGTGACTACTATCGGATGAGCGTGGAACTAGCATAGGCTACCCTATTAATATAGGTATCATGAAAGGTAAATGAAGTTGATTCTGAGGATGTTTTGGATCCTATCTACAACGTGGATAAGGTATACACCAAAGAAATCTTAAATGCAGAGAAGGATAGGGATGAGAATGATGATATAAATTTCAAGGCCAGACACATCATTAAGGTGACTAAGGCTTGGATTTCCCATCCTTATCCGATGGATCCAGTGCCAATGAAACAATAGTTGGCTCAGCCCTCCAAGGAAAAGAAGAAGAAAGGGGAGAAGGTGTTGATGCCCCAATTCAAAGAGGCTACACCACATAAGCCAGAAATGGTGTATAGCCATGACCACCCTACGACATATGGCTCGGCCACTCATAGAAAAATTCCCAAAACTAGAATGACAGGAAGCATAATGCCTCTAGATGCACCTTCTTCTAGCAATTTTGACCCTCCAAGTGCACCAAAGAAGGCACCTAAATTCAAGGTAATTGGACCTAGGCCGGTTGGGGTGATAAAAGGAAATGTATACAAGAGGAAGAAAGGCTCAACACCCACTCAGATGAACACCCTCTTAGAGGATGATGAAGATGAGGTGGATCAAGTACCCCTCAGCAAAAGAACTTGGTCTACAGGATCCTTGAAAAGAAGAAGAGTACTGGAGGATGATCCACAAGAAGACATCAAAGGAGCAACTCAAGGAGAGCTGATAAATCTAGACATTCTCGGTGATGATGAATTTGACATCTCCAATTTTGAGGGACTTCACAATTTCCAACAATTTGAACAACATGTTCCAGTTGAGGGATAGTCCTTTTCTTTTGATTCCCTCCCTACACAATTTACTAGTCCTCTAGACAGTGTGGGAGAGGAAGTTCCACAAAAGTCTCAGGAATCAGTTGCAGAGGTTGCAGCTAAAATTCAGGAGGATCTAGAGTCATGAATAGATTATTCTATGGGTGTCACTTTTGAGGAGGACATAGCAGTACAAGTTCCCTTAGTTTCACACTCAGTTCCACCTCACCTCCACATATGCAACAAAATCCACCTCTGTGTTCAACACCATTGACTTCTCCACTTCCACCTCTAGTTCAAACCAATCCATTGCCTCCATAACCTCCTCATGTTCATACTCCCATGCCAACTCCACCTCCTCCATCAATGTCTTCACTCACTCCGCCTACCGCTCTTACTCCTCCCGCATAGAAACCTCCTTCCCTAGCTCCCATTCCACCACTGGTCCACACTGAAACACTGGAACAAGGTCCTCAAGAGCCCGAGAAAGAAATAGAAGTGACTGGTGAGATTCCTTCAGAAGGGCAAGATGGATTAGAGGGACAGGTTGGAGAAGAAGAAAAAAAATGAATATAGAAGAGGAGAAGAACATAGGGAAAGAGCAAGAAATAGAAGAGGGACAAGAGGAAAGCCATGAGGAGATGGAAATAGAATGTCAAGCTCTTGCTTGACCTCTAGCTACACCATATGGGCCAATTAATGCCTTTTCAAAGCCCACTTGCTTCACCAAGGAAATTCCACCAAGGGCAAGAGTATACACTGATGATGATGATACCAAAATGGCAATGTTGGGATGAGAATTCCACCAAATAGAATCTAGTGCCCGGGCAAGGACCCTTTCATATGTAACACAAGATCAAGTGGTTAGGTGGAAGGATTACGTGGGTATCCCTACAATGAGTATCAATATGGTAGAGGTCACTCTAGATGACTATGTGCTGCAAGAGGTAGATCTAGGAGAGCCTACTAGAGATGAAAGCAAAACTCTAGCTACACTAGGACTAAAACATGCCTTAGGCTTCATGGATAAAGATGAAGAGAAGATCAAAGCATTAATGGAACAAAATGAAGCAATGAAGAAATTTATTCTTAAAATAGCGGGTCCCATTGACCCTGATAATCCTGAGGCCTCATTACAGGCTATTTTGGAGAAAAGGTGTGATTCCAACATACCGACAAACATCCCACATTATTTTGTTCAGGCATGTGCAGATTGGAAAGTTGATTTTGTAGAGTTTTTAAAGGGTTCTCTCAAGAAGATTCTTTGGAATTTTTGAAGTATTCTTCAAGAAATATCATTTTTGGTTGAAATTATGAGCGAAAAGGGGTGTTTGGAGGAAAAGATCTTGAAATGGAAAAAGGCATTAGAAGATCTCTTTGTAATAAGGAAGCAGTGATTCCATGTTTTGGTCAAATTATATGAAGGGTCAGAATTGGATAATTTTTAGGAGTGGATCTAGGGTATCACTGGCACTTTTACCATTTTTGAGAAAGTGATGAAAAAGATGAATAAGAAGAGCGATAAAGGTCTACTTTTTATGGGGGAAATGCATAAGTTTTTCGAAGGATTGGACCTAGATTTATATGAATAAGATGATGAAAAAATAAAGTATCTCGTAAATGTCATCATAAATCAGCACCTAGACATCTTCGGGGGAGTCAGTACAAAAGAGGACCTCCAACAGATGTTATATCAAAAGGAGGAAATTCAAAAGATGCTATCTAGGGAGGAAGAAATAAAAGGGTTTGCACTTGAACTACTCAACTTCTAGGAGAAACAACAAGATCCTTAAAGGGATCCAAATGGTTGACTTTGAGAAGGTACAATAGATCATGGATAGGTTTCACAAAGCTCACCCAAAGGTCCTCCCAATTTGATAAACGCCCAGTTTTGACTCTGCCAAAATTTGTATAGGGGAAAAGTAGTTTTCCACACTTGGCCATTTTTTGAAGACCCTAATTTTTGGCCTTTTGGCCATATGAAATTTTCAGCCTCCAAAAGTCTGAAATTCTAAAAGTTGGAGGAAAATTTGTTTTGAGACTTAGACATTTTTATGAACTTCATTTTTCGGGGCAACGGCCGGGATCCAAAATTTTTGGGGCACGATCGCCACTTAACTCCAGTCTTCTCCAACTTGATTTTTGTATTAGAAGGGTCACTTCTAGAGGGTCATTTTTGCATGATTTGAGGGCATCTTCTAGTGGAGTCAATGAAGAAGAACTATAACAAAGAATAAAGGGAAAGATCATGAGTTTCATGAAGAACACGCATGAGTTCCAATTTCATTTTTGAGTTATTCTATGCATGATCTACTCAAAGTTTTGTAATGCACGAGGTTTAATTTTGTGCTAGGGTGGTTTAAACTTGTTCTAGGCTTAGTTTCTTTCATGTAATTTCTATTTTAGATTTATTTCTGAGTTTCATGTAGCCTAAACCCTAGCTGTGAAATTAAGAACACAGCTCTATAAATTGTATGAACTCAATGTAATTAGGGTCAGATTTTTATAATAATTTAATACATACAATTGGTGCTTCAATCATGGTGTGATTTTTTTGATACCTTTGTGAGATTTATGAATGTGTGAATTTCTCATGTATTTATTTCAGAGAACCAATTGATTGTGTGGTGTTTTAAATTTGCGATTCTTTAGTTTGGTGTTTGCTGGTGTTATATTGCTTTGTTGTGACAAATTATTGAGAGGATCTTTATTTTTTGGTGCTTTGAAGATAAACTTGCTCATGTGTGCATACATCCTTCATGGCTTCATGATTCGATGAGTTTTGACTTATCACACATCTACTTTTGTTTCCATTGATGATTGCATTTGCTTAGTTGAAGATTGTGATTTATTTAGATCTCTTTTTTGTGGGTTTCCTCATCTTCTTGGTATTTTCATTTGCGAAGTAGTGTGATATTGGTTTATGTCCATTAGTTTCCTTTCATCAAATTTCCTTCAAATCCTCATTACCCTACCTCTTACTTTCTTTGCAAATCTATTACAGTACATTAATTATATTTACATTGCTTTTCATTTTAAAATCTAAAAATTGAAAAAAGAAGAAGTATTGGTGTGTTCTAAAGTTTGTTTCGCAGCCCCCTTTCAAGATACAAACTAGAAATGGCCTCCTCGTAAATAGATTCACATTTATCTTCAGTTGAATTATCCAAGAGATTGAGATGCAACCTAGAAGGAACCTTGAGATTGACTAATATCTTTCTTCCAAGAGGGGAATTTTCTCACATAAATTCCTAGCCATTCTCTCTGTAAAAATGATGCTCAACAGAAGTGGTGATAGGAGGGTCCTCAAAAGGGAGACCCTGGAACATTGGATCATTCTCTCCTAAAAGGTTTGAATGAGTCCTCAGATCCTCACCAAACAAAGGGGAATTCCTAGAACTCAGAAGTTCACAAACCACACAACATTAAAGAAAAATAAGGAGAGGATGTTTCACGTCAGCCTAATCTTCCTTTGTTTCCACACATTGCTTCCCTGCCTACTGTTGGTCTACCACTAGCTCCAATGTCTTTTTTCACAAATGCTCAAATCTCTCCATTGGATCTACAAGGATAGCTCCATGAGCTGCCTAAGAATCCTAAGAATTTTTTTCCATGTTTCACCTATGGAGAATACAGGATAGTAGAAGAACACATTTGTGCATTCAAATAATTATGCAATCACAAAGAGATTTCTCATCAAGACATCATATGCCACCTTTTCCCTTAAACATTGGGGGAATTTGCATACAATTGGTATTTGAACTTGCCATGAGGATCCATCACCACAAGGGGGGAATTTGAAACAAAGTTCCTAAATCAATCCAAGTTATATGTGGATCTAGCTAATCTTCACCACCAGTTCATATCGGTGAGAAAGGACCATAATGAACCAATTGCCATCTTCAATCACCATTTTCATAAGATGTACCAAAATTTAGAGTCTCCTTATACTGTACCATTTGGAGCTACTATAAAAGTGTACCTACGTGCCTTGGATCTATTAACATCCATATTCTTGAAGAGGCTGCCTCCAGGAGACATATACACTCTAGAGAAAGTATTTAACAAATCTATCACATTTACCCAAAAAATGGATCCACAAGCAAGTGGAAACTATGGTTTTTCAATAGCATTAGGGAACATTGCCATGATTGGTCCATTTTCAACAAATAATCAGCTCCTGGTGCAACACACCCCAAGGATCAATCTGGTGTCAGCCCCATACGATGTTTCCCCACCACCCACCATCACATACCCAGGGTATGATGCACATAAGGAAGCCCTATGTGAACAAAAGGTTGTTGTCCTAAATGATTCAGACCATGCTTTAGTGAATGAGTTGGATGCCATGAAAAAGACATTGTCCCAGTTAACATGTGAGATCACCAAAATCAAGCTCAATCCACCTCAGAACTAGGGAAACTATCAACAACCAGTTGTTGCCCCAAAAACCTATTCTCAGAATCAAAATCATAATTATGGTACTATAAAAACAACAATAAAAAAAATAATGGAAGCTATGGGAACATTTCTCAAGATAAACAGTTTGGTCAACAATGAACAAATAGAACATGGACCCTAATAACTCCCAAACTCATTTTAGTGCCATGGTCTTTGATTCTTATGACTTGGTTACAGAGGGAGGTCCTATGGACAACACCATTGAAGAGGAATTTATCTTCCCCTTCAATCAGCAAAGTCAGCCCGAGTACTCAGAGATCCATGCTTTTTAGAATAACAATAGAAGTAATTATAATCTTAGAAGTAGAAGAGAACCTCTAACTGATGGTATTCCCCTAGGAATGTAGCCCACTCCACTTGACCCACAGGCTAATAATAATCCTACACCTCCTAGAGGTACTAGTGCCACTATTGCCCCAACAACACAACACTAGCCCACTATGCTGAAGAATCCAATCTAAGCCACTAAAAAGCATATCGCATTGGAAGAACTAAAGAGAATTAAAGCCAATATGTCAATGTATGACATGTTGAAAAGTTGTCCATTGTAGAGGGAAGCCCTCTTGAAATCACTAGATCATTCCAAGTTGGTCTTGTTTAGCAGTTATGCTAGAAATTCATCCAACATAAATGCGGCTGAGGCAATGCCAACCATGTTCAAAGACAAGGTAGAAGTACCCCCATTCCTTCTTAGCCTTAATATTTTTGGAAAGAACCTACACAACTATGTGAATGACTCAAGGGCTTCTTGAAACATCATCCCATTATCCATATGCCAAAAGCTGGGAGTGAAACCTCAACCAACCTCCAGGGTTGTGATCCAAGTGGACAAAATAGAGGTCAAAGTCATTGGAGTCCTCCAAGATACACGCATATAGTTAGCTACCGACCCTAGGATCCAAGATTGCATTGACATACATATTGTGGACATCTCGAAGACATATGACATGTTACTTAGTAGAGAGTGGACCAAATCTCTAAGAGGTTGGTTCTCCATAGACTTCACTCAACTTTGGCTACCATGGAAAGGACTCAATAACCAAATCAAGATTGATGTTGAACCTAAACTCAAACAGATGATAATCAAATACAATGCTCCAAATGAAGACTTATTCTCACAAGCTGATCTGGGGCTGTATCCCTTTGAATCCTGATGGTAAACCTTTTCACCAAAGACAAAGGCCAGTGAATGTCATGATCGAACCCGTCATCCAAAAGGAGGTACAAAATTTTCTCAAATCCAAGATTATTTTCCCTATCTGACACTCGACTTGGGTAGCAAATCTCATTCCAGTAAGAAAGAAAAGTAGAGACATTCATCTCTGTGTAGATTTTAAAAATTTGAATAGATCTTCTCAAAATGATAAGTGCCCATTACTATCCCTCGACAAAGTGTTACACATGGTAAGCAGCTCCCAGATGATGTCTTTCCTTGATGGCTACTCTGGGTATAACCAGGTCATGGTGAAAGAAGAAGATCACCTGAAGACAGCTTTCACAACAAAGTGGGGGACATTTTCTTATCACTGTATGCCATTTGGTTTGATTAATGTAGGAGCCACCTTCCAATGAGCTATGGATGAGGTATTTAGAGGCTTGGTCAAAAAGTGTATTGTTATTTATATGGATGGTCTCACAGTATTCTCCAGGGACCGCATAGACCACATTGAAGATTTGTGCAAGGTATTGAAAAGGTGTCAACACTATGGAATCTCACTAAATCGTAAGAAGTGTCTTTGGGGTGACCCAAGACAAACTCCTCAAGTACATCATATCTGAAATAGACATTTCAATCGACCCCAAAAGAGTTGAAGCTATTCTTAAATTGGCACCCCCAAATAGCTGGAAAGAGTTGAAATCTTTCTTCAAGAAGATCAACTTTGTCAGAAAGTTCATCAGTGGGTTTGTAGAGATAGTATGTTCATTGAATGATATGCTAAAAAGGATGTTAACATTGAGTGGAGTGCTCTAGCTAAAGAAGCCTTTGAAGAGATTAAGACATCCATTGCTACTGCTCCAGTTCTGGTCAGCCCCGATTATCTTCTTCCATTCAAGGTCTACTCTTTCATATCAGAACATTCATGTGCAGGAATCCTCACCCAGAAGAAAGAAGGGGAGGATGAGAGACCAATAGACTTTATGAGTTGTCCTTTAAAAAACACTGAACTTAAGTACCCAAATCTTGACAAACAATCTTTTGCATTGGTCAAAGTCGTCAAGAAGTTCAGACACTACATCCTCAGGAGTAAGGTCATTGCTATTGTTCCCGACCCCGCGGTCAAATCCTTGTTGATGCAAAATGAGCTGGGAGAATGAAGCGAAAATTGGATGGCTATACTACAAGAATTCAACATCAAAATATAGCCAATGAAGTTAGTGAGAGTTCAAGGTCTCACCAAGATGATGGTAGAAATAGAACAGGGTTTAGTGTGCCAAGTTAACACCAATGAAGGAGTGATCACTGATGTTTGGTATCAAGATATAGTCTATTATTTTCTTCAAAACCACTTCCCTAAAGGACTGAATGGTTACCAAAGGAGAGCACTAAAGAATAAAACTATCTCTTATATGCTAAAAAATGGAAAGCTCTACAAGCACAACTATGATGGCCTTTACCTGTGTTGTTTAGGTTGGATAGAAGCTAAGTGTGTTCTCACAGAGTTTCATGATCAGTATGGCACTGGACATGGGTCAGCTGAAGCCATAGCCCATCAAATATTGAGATTTAGCTATTATTGGCCAACCTTGTTCAAGGACACTCATAAACATGTGCATTCATGTCATGTTTGTCAGACTAGCGCCATACATGAGAGACATCTGGCAATGCCCCTACAACTAGTTTACGAGGTGCCTCCATTCACCCAATGGGGGCTAGATTTCATGGGAATGATTAACCCTCCATAGTCTATAGGACATAGGTATATTTTGACTGCAACCGACTACTACACACAATGGATGGAAGCTCAAAATCTAAGAAATTGTACTATGGAGATGGTAACCAAGTTCCAAGAAGAATTCATCATTACATAGTTTGGTATGCCTTTCTTTTTGGTATGTGACAACACTCCCTATTTCTCATCTACATCACTCATTCAATGAGCCTTTGAGAGTCACGTAATTCTTAAATTCTCATCCAATTACTATCCGCAAGGGAATGGGGTTTCAAAATCTACAAACAAGAACTTAACCATGATAATCAAACATCTCTAGGATAATAGTCCCCGGGATTGGCACAGTCAATTGAAATACACCCTGTGGACTGATTGCGTAAGAAAAAAAAATGCCTTAGAGACTTCTCCCTACTAATTGGTCTACGGTCTGCAACCCATTTTTTCGATGAGCCTAAAAATGCCAATTCTAAGATTCATGGATTAATATGTCGAAGGTGAGGATTGGGTGTAGATTTGCCTCATGAATTTGTTGGATCTAGAAGAAAAGAGGAGCATGGATTTGGAACATGTGGCCAAGCATCAAGTTGTCATCAAGTGTTGGTTTGACAAAAGAGCAACAATAAAGGCCTTTAGGATTTTTGATCTAGTGTTGATATGGGATAAAGCAAAAGAAAAACCAGGCAGCCCCACTAGATTTCAACATTTGTGGATAGGCCCTTTCCAAATTGTAGAAATTCTAGGAGAGAATACTTTCAGGATTAGTTCTCTTGATGGATAATTGGTCCCATTTCCCATTAACAGCCAATTTCTCAAGCACTACTTTGGGTCTGAATGGACCTTTGATCTTTCTTGTATATTCTTGTAGTTTAGAGTCTCTTCTTTTTTTTTCTTTTGGGTCTTGTGGTCTATTTCTTTTCATTGGGTCTTTTGGTTTGCGTCTTCTTGAGGGGTGTTTCTTGAGCTTAATGGTCTATATCATGTAGTCTAGGAAAGAGATAAAGTTCTTCCTTTGTCAAACCCTTTGATGTAGTTTTGTCTTGTAGTGAACCAGATACAAAGGTCGAAAGTGAGTTGTTTTCCTCTTATACTTCTCAAAGGAATTCATTGGAACCAACTATCCTCAACACTAACACACATTTAAAAGGGATCTGGATCACGAGCCTCTTAGATAGGATTCTGGTCAGAGTCAGGTAATGCCAATGATCACAGAGGAGGTCAGAAGTCAAAACCCTATCCCAACTGGAACATAGGCTAAAAGAAAAGAGCAAGAAATCAAAAAGGAAGAATGCATAAAGACAAGGTCAACAAAGAAGAAAGCTCAAAACTAGGGTAGCACAGTCTAAGTGCTATCCTGGTTTCAAAAAAAAAAAAAGAGAAAAGAGATAATATTTGACAAGAGTAGAAAGGAATACCAAAAGTACCAAAGTTTGAACAGAAGAAGAAATAGATCATCCAGAACATAACAGTTCAAGAAACTTAGTTTCAATCTTACGCATCATGAGTCTAAGAACCCTCCAAAGAAGTTTAAAACTTGGAATAAAGCATGTCTATAGGAGGGGAAGGGTGATTTTAGTAACCTCTACTCAGGCTATAAATGCTTTCTTAGAAGTAGAGCAAGGTTAAATTGACTTTTGGCCAAATTAAGATTAGTGGGAAATGATATGATGACAATTGGTTGATAATCAGTAGAGGGTTACGGTGAGGGATTCCTAGAAAATTTGGACACACATAAACACACACTGGATGTGGATGTAATGATATTCTCAATCTTGATGATGATAGGATAATCACTCTGGTTGAAGGCTTTGTGTTTGGCTCACCATGAGATGGGATTGTTGTTGGAAAAATGGTCAGTGCTACCCTCAGGATTCATGACATGGTTTAACAGCCTCCTATGTCTTCTATGATTCTAGTGGTTGTATTGGGCATTAACAGGTTGATCTTTTGGTGCAACAACAACTACTACTTGTAACAAGTGGTATCAAAGCTTGGTCACAAGTTTGAATCCCCTCAGGTAATGCTAAGGGGGAGATTGTTGGAAAAATGGTCAGTGCTCCCCTCAGGATTCATGACATGGTTTAACAACCTCATGTGTCTTCTATAAGTCTAGCGGTTGTATCAGGCATTAACAGGTTGATCTTTTGGTGCAACAACAACTACTACTTGTAACAATTGTTTCAAAGTGGAATGTCTTTGGGATACTCAGGTTGTTTCCATTTCTTTTGTTGGGGCTATTTGATGTGGTTCCACAACCACACTCCCCTGTTACACCATTTGGCTTCAGTGGCCCACCTCTTTGATCACTTTCTCTTTAGTTTTTCTCTTCTTGTCTATTTAGTTGTTTTTTATAAGGTTTTTTTGTTTCTTAGTCTTGTTTCATAGTTTCACACTTTTAGAGGCCCGATAATGTGAAGGGCCCACAGATCCGATTAACCTTAAACTCATACAACTCTGGGTTTTTCAGACATTCAGAAGTTCAGACACTGAAGGGTCCGATTCTCTAAAGAGAATCGGCCTTTCCATATTTCAAACTTTCGGAGGTCCGAGACCCCCCAAAGGTTGAAAGGCCAACCGGTGAAGATGGCTGAAGTCACCCCCATTGGTGGCCTATATAAGGAGGCAAGCCATCATTTTGACTCACCTGTTCTCTACATGTGATCATCAGTTTTTTGAGCTTTCTGGCACGTTTTCTTCCTGATCTTTAGTTTCCTCAGCTTCTTGCATTTGCTTTGTGGTTGTCGTCTTCCAGCTTGTCCAAGGTTGGTGCCTTCATGTCTTTCCTTCTATTTTTTACTTTTTTTTTTTTCTTGTCACTTTGTTAGGCCTGTTTGTTTATTCGCTAGGGTTTGTTTCTTTTAGTATTGTCTAGTCCCACTTTGAGGTCACAGGGTTAACCCCCTTGACCCCTTAGCCATGGGTTTGTGGTCAAATTAATTGTTTGAGCTTGTTTTCAAGCTCAAAAACAAAACCCTTGATTTTCACTGTTCAGCCCTCAAAATTTCACACTTTCATAGTTCGAAAGTCAAAGAGGGATCATCCTTTGAGAAATCAACTAAGTCCTTTTCAGTGTTTCGGTGGTTTTGCACCATGAAAACCTTCCACCTATGATTCACCGAAGACTGAAATCATCATGTCCCCAAATTGCCAAGCCTAAAATCTGGCTGAAAGTCTCCTTTTCAATGTTTCAGCCTTTTAGACTTTCAGAGGTCTTATACCCCCAAAGGTCCATGAGCCCAAAATTATCTTTTCAGAACCTTTTAAGGCTTAGTTCTTTCAGGGTTGTTTAAAATTTCTTACTTAATTTGTGTTGCTTAATGATCCCTAATTTGTGCCCTTTGGCTCTTTGCAAAAATGGCAGAAAAGGTCAACTCACCAGCTATCAAGTATCATTTCAAGGGATATCACGCACCCTCCAAGGTGGGAAACTTACATACTAAGATCATGGATACTGACATCAGGATTATCAGTTGGAATGATTACCTGGTCAAGTGTGCATAGCTAACAATGATGTCTGATGACTGCACTACATTAGTATACTATTCTCTGGTAAACATAGCAACACACCCAATGTTTATCCTATCATCAAACCTAATCATGACTCTGGCAAACCACTACATACCAGATGAGAGAATGGTAAAGAACAGCACGGGCGAAGTAGTCTTGGATCTATAGCCAGACAATATCAAAGATGTCTTCCATCTACCCAAGGGGGTAGATAAGTTCATCATCTTCTCCATCAAAAAAGGAATGGACTTCTACAACAAGGAAATTTCATTGGCTCATGAAATTGTGAATAGGATATATCTCATACAACCTCTGCCCAGGAATAAATTGGAAAAGATAGACATGAGGAGAGGTTATATGCATGAAGACATCTAATAATCCATCAGCATGATCACTTGGGTGTATGGGTTTCCTAAATCTATACAATTGGAACCATGGATGATTTTTCTCATCAAAAAGATAAAGGAACAATAGGCGAGGTTCGATTGGGCCACTATTATGAGGGATAACCTAGACCAGTAGTTAACTATAGTAAAAGATAATCCTCACTTCTACATGACATCATATGTTGTATACTTGTTGGCTGCAAGGGTAGTATACCCTAGATTGGTTAGTTGGAGCTATGGGAGATTAGAATCCATGGCCACTCATAGTATACCCACAACTGGTTCGGAAGGAACACTATGCACTAGATAGTCCTGAGTTCTGCATCATCAATGATGCTTTTGTGTTTTCTATCATACACTCAATTGAAGGATATTATGCCAAGAGAATCACAATAGAAGTTTCTACTAAGGTAAAGGCCCTTGGGGCATTCTACATTCATTTTAATAATTTCACATATATCTAGGTAGCAGGAAGCACCCTGGCTCCTAAGAAACTGTCAAGATATTCAATTAGATAGGATAATCTTGTTTCAGATGCCTCAACAATTGTCAGATGACCATGAACACATTTGGCATAAGAAGAAGCACTATTGGGACTTCCCAATGTCCATACACCCCCATTTTCTACCAGATATGAAGATATGTAAGTCATTAGCCTTCGAGTGGGATGAGTACCCTATTCAAAACTACAATCTCATAAGGACCAGGTTTGATCAAATTAATACATATAGCCACATAATGCAAAAGCACTATGTGCATGAGCCTAACATTGAGGATCGTTAGATAAATTTCTTGGATGATTATGAAGTTAGGATGCATGACTACTACTGGATGAATTTGCAACTAGTGCAGGCTGCCCTATTAATACAGGTGTCACGAAAGGTAAAGGAAGCTGATTCTGAGGATGTTTTGGATCCTATCTACAATGTGGATAAGGTATACACTAGACCAATCTTAAATGGAGAGGTGGATAGGGATGAGAATGATGATATAAATTTCAAGGCAAGACACATCATCAAGGTGACTAAGGCTTGGATTGTCCATCCTTTTCCCATGAATCTAGTCCCAATGAGACAATAGCCAACTCAGCCCTCCAAGGAAAAGAAGAAGAAAGGGGAGAAGGTGTTGATGCTACAACTCAAAGAGGTTGCACCACATAAGCCAAAAATAGTGTATAGACATGAGCAACCTATGGCATATAGCTCAACCAATCACTCAAAAAATCCCAAAACTAGAATGATGGGAAGCATAGAACCTCTGGGTGCACCTGAAGGTAATAGGACCTAGGTCGGCTGGGGTGATAAAAGGAAATGTATACAAGAGGAAGAAAGGGTCAATGCCCAATTAGATGGACACCCTCTTACAGGATGATGAAGATGAGGAGGGTCAAGTACCCCTTAGTAGAAGAACTTGATTTGTAGGATCCTTGAAAAGAAGAAGAGTATTGGAAGATGATCCAAAAGAACACGTCGGAGGAGATACTCAAGGAGAGTTGATAAATATAAATGTTCTCAATGATGATGAATTTGACATCTTAGATTTTGAGGGACTTCATGGTTTCCAATAATCTAAGCAATAGGCTACCATTGTGGGACATTCCTTTTCTTTTGATTCCCTCCCTACACAATTCACTAGTCCTCTAGACAGTGTTGGAGAGGAAGTTATGCGAAAGTCCCAGGAATCAATTGAGGAGATTGCATCTAAAATTTATAAGGAGGCTCTAGAGTAAGGAATAGATTATTCTATGGGTGTCACTTCTGAGGAGGACATAGCAACACAAGTTCCCTCAGTTTCACACTTAGTTCAACCTCCACCTCTAACTATTCAACAAACTCCACCTTTGCCTCCGTGTTCAACACCATTGACTTGTCCACTTCCACCTCCAGTTTGAACCAATCCATTACCTCCACAACCTCTTCATGTTCAGACTACCATGCCAAATCCACCTCCTCCACCAATGTCTTCACCCACTCCCCCTACTGCTCCTACTCCTCCCACGTAGAAACCTCCTTCCCAGGCTCCCATTCCACCACTGGTCCACACTGAAACACTGGCACAAGGTCCTCTAGATCCTGAGAAAGAAATAGAAGTGATTGGTGAGATTCCTTCAAAAGGACAAGATGGATGAGAGGGGCAAGTTGGAGAAGAAGAATAGATGAATATAGAAGAGGAGCAGAAAAAAGGGAAAGAGAAAGAAATAGAAGAGGGACAAGAGGAAAGCCATGAGGAGATGGAAATAGAATGCCACGCTCCTGATTCAACTCTAGTTGCACCATATGAGCCAATTAATTCCTTTTTAAAGCCCACTTGGCTCACCAAGGAAATTCATCCAAGGGCAAGAGTATACACTGATGACGATGATACTAACATGGCAACATTGGGACGAGAATTCCACTGAATAGGATCTAGTGCCCAGGCAAGGACCCTTTCATATGTAACACAAGGTCAAGAAGGTAGGTGGAAGGCTCAAGTGGTTATCCCTAAAATGAGTATCAGTATGGCAGAGGGCATTCTAGATGACTATGTGCTGGAAGAGGTAGATCTAGGAGAGCCTACTAGAGAGGGAAACAAAACTCTGGCTACACTAGGACTAAAACATGACTTAGTCTTCATGGATAAAGATGAAGAGAAGATCAAGGCATTAATGGAACAAAATGAAGCAATGAAGAAATTTATTCTTAAAACAGCAGGTCCCATTGACCCTGATAACACTGAGGCCTCATTACAGGCTATTTTGGAGGAAAGGGGTGATTCAAGCATACCAATAGACGTCCCATATTCTTTTGTTCAGACATGTGTAGATTGGAATGTTGATTTTAAAAATTTTGTAAAGGGTTCTCTCAAGAATATTCTAAGGCCTTTTAGAAGTATTCTTTAAGTAATCTCATTTTTGGTTGAAATTATGAGTGAAAAGGATGGTTTGGAGGAAAAGATCCTAAAATGGGAAAAGGCATTAGAAGATCTCATATTAATAAGGAAGCAGAACTTCCAAGTTTTGGTCAAAGTATATGAAGGTCATAAATGGATATTTTTGAGGAGTGGATCCAAGGTATCACTGGCATTTTGACCATTTTTGAGAAGGTGATGAAAAAGATGAATAAGAAGAGGGATAAAGGTCTACTTTTTTGTGGGGAAATGCATAAGTTTTTTTAAGGATTGGACCTAGATTTATATGAAGAAGATGATGAACAAACAATGCATCCCTTAAATGTCATCATAAATTAGTATCTAGACATCTTCAGGGGAGTCAGTACAAAAGAGAACCTCCAACAGATGTTCTATCAAAAGGAGGAAATTCAGAAGATGCTATCTAGGGAGAAAGAAATAAAAGGGTTTGCACTTCAACTATGCACCTTCCGAGAGAAACAACAAGAACTCCTTAAAGGGATCCAAATAGCCAACTTCAAGGAGGTACAAGAGATCATGGATAGGTTCCACAACACTCACTGAGAGCTTCTCCTAATCTGATAAACGTCCAGTTTTAACTTGGCCAAAATTTTTACAGGGGAAAAGCAGTTTTCCACACTTAGCCATTTTTTGAAGACCTTGATTTTTAGCATTTCGGCCATATGAGATTTTTGGCCTCTGAAAGTCTTAAAGTTTGAAAGTTGGAGGAAAACTATTTTTGACACTTTGATAGTTTTGTGAACTTCATTTTTTGAGACAACGGTTGGGATTCAAAATTTATGTGGCACGACCGCAGCTTAACTCCAGTCTTCTCCAACTTGTTTTTTCTATCAAAAGGATCACTTCCAGATGGTCATTTTAGCATGATTTGAGGGTACCTTCCAGTGGAATAACAAAGAATAAAGGGCAAGATCATGAGTTTCATGAAGAACATGCATGAGTTCTAGTTTCATTTTTGAGTTTTTTTATGCATGATCTGCTCAAAGTTTTGTAATGCACAAGGTTTAATTTCATGCTAGGGTGGTTTAAACTTGTTCTAGGCTTAGTTTCTTTAATGTTATTTATAGTTTAGATTTATTTTCAGGTTTCATGCAGCCTAAACCCTAGCTGCAAAATTTAGAGCATGGCTCTATAAATTGTATGAACTCTATTATTAGGGTCAGATTTTTATCATAACACAATACATACAATTGGTGCTTCAATCATGGTGTGATTTTTCTGCTACCTTTGCAAGATTTACGAATGTGTGAATTGCTCATTTATTTATTTTAGAGAACCAATTGATTGTGTGGTGGTTTAAATCTACGATTCTTTAGTTTGGTGTTTCTTGGTGGTACATTGCTTTGTTGTGATGAATTATTGAGAGGGTCTTTCTTTTTCAGTGCTTTGAAGATAAACTTGTCTCACGTGTGTGCACATCCTTGATGGCTTTGTGATTCGATGAGTTTTGACTTATCATACATCTGTGTTTGTTTCCATTGATGATTCAATCTTCTTAGATGAAGATTGTGATTTATTCAAATCTCTATTTTATGGGTTTTCTCATCTTCTTTGTATTTTAATTCATGAAGTAGTGTGATATTGATTTATGTCCATTAGTTACCTATCAGAAAATTTCCTTTGAATCCTCGTTACCCTACCTCTTACTTTATTTACAAATCAATTACAGTAGATTAATTAGATTTGCGTTTCTTTTCATTTAAAAATCTAAAGATCCAAAAAGAAAGAAGTATTGGTGTGTTCTAAAGTTTTTTTCATAGCCCCCTTTCAAGATATGAACCAAGAAAGGCCTCATCATAAATAGATTCACATTTATATTTAGTTGAGTTATCCAAGCGGTTGAGACCTAACCCAGAAGGAACCTTGAGATTGACAAATATCTTTCTTCCAAGAGGAGAATGTGCTCGTGTAAATTCCTAGTTGTTGTCTCATGTAAAAATGACGCTCAATAGAAGTGGTGCTAGAAGGAGGGTCCTCAAAAGGGAGACCCCAAAACAACACCACTGAAGAGGAATTTGTCTTCCCCATCAATCAATAAAGTTAGCCTGAGTACTCTGAGATCTATGCTTTTAAGAATAACAATAGAAGTAATTATAATTTGAGAAGCAGAAGAGAACATCTAACTAATGGTGTTCCTCTAGGAATGCACCCCACTCCACCTGACCCACAGGCTAATAATAATCCTACACCTCCTAGAGGTACCAGTTCTACTATTGCCTCAGCAATGCAACACAACCCACTATGTTAAAGAATCCAATCTAGGCCACTGAAAATTATAGCGCACTGGAAGAAATAAAGAGAGTTAAAGCCAATATTTCAATGTATGACATGTTGCAAATTTGTCCATCGTAGAGGGAAGCCCTCTTGAAAACACTAGATCATTCCAAATTGGTCCCGTCTAGCAGTAATGCTAGAAATTCATCCAATGTAAATACGGCCAAGGAAATGCCAACCATGTTCAAAGATAGGGTAGAAGTACCCCCATTCTTGCTCAACCTTAAGATTTTTGGAAAGAACATACACAACTACCTGATTGACTCTGGGGATTCCTATAACTTCATGCCATTATCCATATGCTAAATGATGGGGGTGAAACCTCAACCAACCAATATGGTTGTGATCCAAGTGGACAAAATGGAGGTCAAAGTCATTGGAGTCCTCAAAGATACATGCATATAGTTAACTACTGACCCCAGGGTCCAAGATTGCATTGACATACATATTTTTGAATTCTCAGAGACATACTAAATGTTACTTAGTAGAGAGTGGACCAAATATCTAAGAGGTTCATTCCCCACAAACTTGACTCAACTTTGGCTACAATGGAAAGGACTCAATAACCAAATCAAGATTGATGTGGAACCTAAACTCAAATAGATGATAACCAAATACAATGCTCTAAATGAAGTCTTGTTCTCACAAGTTGATCTGGGGGTGTATCGAATCGATAAGGTTCTAACGTTTCACATCAAAGAAGAGGAAAATCCAAACAATAGCCCTATACAAGGTTTGGTGCATACTCAAATTCCCAAGGAGATCCTCACAAATTTTATGGGAAATATGATGAAAAACATGAAATGTCTTGGTCAAGATGCTAACCCAAATATATTGATGCTACGAGGATATTCTCCCCTACACCAAATAAATAATTTAGAGTTCGAATGCCAAGATTTCCAGGGTGTGATGACTCAAGTAATTATCCAAATGTCTTACATGTCTAAGCTTACAAAAGAGACAAAAACACATTCAGATGATGACATACCTCCCCTTGGTGAACAACCCTAGGGTGCTACAACCAAATTCCCTGTGTAGGAGGAATGGAGCTCTTCTGATGATGGCTGCCTTCGCCCATGTCATAAAGTTTGGCACGATGTGAAAGAAAAACAAAGGATAAAATGGGTCCCCCTCTCCAAAAGAGAACACTTGGATGAAGATAACTTTAAGGTCCCAAGTGTAGAGAGCCTATCACCACCTGAAACCCCCATTGAACCCTAGGTTAATGCATATTTTCCCAAGGTGGCGTTAGAAACCCAAGCTAAATTATCTTCCCACAAGAATCACCCTATGTGGAAACTCTAGTTCAACAATTCCAAATGTAAACAAGGAGAAGGGGCTAGCATCACATTGGTCAATCCCCATGGATGTTAATACTATGTTGCTTATAGGTTGTAATTCTACTACACAAATAATGTTGCTGAGTAGGAGGCTCTAGTTTGGGGTCTCCTCATGGCACATGAGAAGAAGGTGAAAGCTTTAGTTGTAGAAGGAGACTCACAGTTAATAGTTTCATAGATCTAGAGCCAGTATTCATGCATTGATAAGCGGTTGGCATCTTACCATAACTACATCTGGGACTTAATCAAATATTTTGAAGCTTTTAATATCCAAAGTGTCCCAAGGAGAAGTAATATTGTTGTTGATGCTTTGGTAGTGTCAATAAGCTCCTTATAGCCACTTGAGAAATCTAAATTAAATAAATTCTCTGTTGAGCTAGTGGTTGTGCCAGTCATCCTAGATAATATCAAGAACTTCAAGGTATTCAAAGATGGCCAACAAATATTGGGGTTCATCATGAATGTCAAAATCTTTGAAAGACAAAGAATTGATGAAGAAGAAGATGAAATGGAAGAATTAGATGACCTAGGGATCTTAAACTTGAAGACTAACTCCATTATGAAAGGAATGGTAGCCCTAGAAAGGATTTTCGACAAAGATGAGCATGCTCATGAAAGGGGGAAGACACTAGCAAGAGGAGGTGATGATTATGAGCTCTACAATCTAGGTACATAGCTTGAACCCAAGGAAGTCTATATTGGAAAAGTTAGCATAGCTGAAGAAAAGAAGCAAATGGTAGAACTGCTCATAAAGTACAAAGATGTCATAGCCTAGAGCTATGAAGACTTGAAAACCTATGATCCCATAGTTATCATACATAACATCCCTTTGAATCTAGATGCTAAACCTTTTCACCAAACACAGAGGCCAGTGAATTCTGTGATCAAACCTGTGATCCAAAGGGAGGTACAAAATTTTCTTGACACCAATATTGTTTTCCCTATCTGACACTCGACTTGGGTAGAAAATATCATTCCAATAAGAAAGAAAAGTGGAGAGGTTCAGCCCTGTGTAAATTTTTTAAATTTGAATAGATCTTCTCAAAAGGACAACTACCCATTACCATCCCTTGACGAAGTGTTACAAGTGGTAAACAACTCCTAGATGATGTCTTTCCTTGATGGTTACTCTAGGTACAACCATCTCATGGTGAAAGAAGATGATCTCTTGAAGACAGCTTTTACAACAAAGTGGGGGACATTTTCTTATCATCATACTCCATTTAGTTTGATCAACATAGGAGCCACCTTCCAATGAGCTATGGATGAGGCATTTAGAGGCCTAGTCAACAAGTGTATTGCTATTTATATGGATGATCTCATAGTATTCTCCAGGGACCACATAGACCACATTAAAGATTTGCGCAAGGTATTGAAAAGGTGTCAACTCTATGGAATCTCACTAAATCCTAAGAAGTGTGTCTTTGGGGTAACCCAAGGAAAACTCCTCAGGCACATCATATCTGAAATAGGCATTTCAATCGACGCCAAAAGAGTTTAAGCTATTCTTAAATTGGTTCCCCTGAATAGTCAGAAATAGTTGAAATCTTTCTTTGGAAAGATCAACTTCGTTAGAAAGTTCATCAATGTATTTGTAGAGATAGTACGTCCATTGAATGATATGCTAAAAAAGGATGTTAAGATTGAGTGGAGCGCTTTGGCTAAATAATCCTTTGAAGAGATTAAGATGTCCATTGCTATTTCTTTAGTTCTAGTTATCCCCAATTATCTTCTTCCAGTCAACGTCTACTCTTTTGCATTATAACATTCATGTGCGGGAATCCTCACCCAAAAGAAAGAAGGGGAGGATGAGAGACCAATAACTTTTATGAGTTTTCCTCTGAAAAATGTTGAACTTAAGTACCCAAATCATGACAAACAATCTTTTGCATTGGTCAAAGCTGTCAAGAAGTTCAGACACTACATCCTCAGGAGTAAGGTCATTGCTATTATTCCCGACCACCCCATGGTCAAATCCTTGTTGATGAAAAACAAGCTGGGCGAATGAAGGGGGAAGTGGATAGCTATACTCCAAGAATTCAACATCAAAATCCAACCAATGAAGTTAGTGAGAGTTCAAGGTCTCACCAAGATGATGGCAGAAATAGAACAGGGTTTAGTGTGCCAAGTGTACACCAATGAAGGAGTGATTACCGATGTCTGGTATCAAGATATAGTCTATTATTTTCTTCAAAATTGATTCCTTGAAGGATTGAATGGTTCCCAGAGGAGACCACTAAAGAATAAAAGCATCTCTTATATGTTGAAAAATGGAAATCTCTACAAGCGCAACTACAATGGCCTTTACTTGTATTGTTTAGATCGGACAAAAGCTGAGCAAGTTCTCACAAAGTTTCATGATAAGTATGGCACTGGACATGGGTCAGCTGAAGCCACAGCCCATCAAATATTGAGATTTAGCTATTATTGGCCAACCTTGTTCAAGGACACTCACAAACATGTGCATTCATGTCATGTTTGTCAGACTAGCACCATACATGAGAGACATCTAGCAATGCCCCTACAACCAGTTTATAAGGTGCATCCATTCACCCAATGGGGGCTAGATTTCATGGGAATGATTAACCCTCCATCTTCTGCAAGACATAGGTATATTTTGACCACAACTGACTACTACATGTGATGAATGGAGGCACAAGTTCTGAGAAATTATACTATGGAGGTGGTAACCAATTTCCAAGAAGAATTCATCATTACATAGTTTGGTATGCCTTTCTTTTTGGTATGTGACAACGCTCCCTATTTCTTATCTGCATCTCTCTTTCAATGGGCCTTCGAGAATTAGGTAATCCTTAAATTCTTGTCCAATTACTATCCATAAGGAAATGGGGTTGCCGAATCTAGAAACAAGTGTTGGAAAGTTTACTATATTCATGTATATGACTATATTTAGTTTTTTTATTATGGAGTCAACGGAAGTAGTTAGAACATAATAAATTGGCAAAGTATGGAAGACTGGACAGTTAGTAGAGCACTAGGTGAACAGAGCATCATCGCATGTGCATATGACCAAGTTATGGTATTCACCCTTGAAGATAAGCTTTTAAGTATGTATTCATGCTAAGTCTAAGAGTGCATTATGATATGAGTCAGTATGAGGAATTTACAGTCAGATGAAGTGGCACAGATAGTGAATGGCAAAACAGGACAAAGCATGGAGCCAACTGTTTGTATTTTGGTTAGCGCTTGTAATATTGTTTTGTAAAGGCTATGTTCCTATTGTATTTAGGTCATAGACATGTTAATATGATTATATGTAAACAGGCTTGAGCCAATTCAATTGGAAGTGTTGTATGTAATTAGTTATAGGCCGACTTGATAAAAAATTTTGTATGCACATATAAATAAGACATGTGCCCCTGTAATTATGCATGGCATGAGAGACAAAAATTGGTAAGAGAAGAGAAGAGGTATACAAACATAAGTTAGTATGTTGTATTGCTTTATAAGAGGCTAAAGCATAAGTGCACAAAAGGAACTGATCAGACACGTTGTGTCACAGCAATAGTTCATCTTGTAGATATAGTGTGTATCTGAGATCCAGAAGGTTGTAGCCTTCACCACTTGAGTAGTGAGCTCTAGGACAGTGTGTCCCCACCCCTAACATGGTTAATTGTAAAAGACTCCTAACAAGGTCCAACCCTTGACCAAGTCACTATACTAAAAGCATTGTAAATAACAACTCCTAACAAGGTTGTAAGATCTTCTAACAGGGATCATAAAACACTAGTGTAGTTCTTAGTGGGTGTCAATTCCCTTTAGGTTTTTTACCTATTTGGGTTTCCCCATAATCATATTTGGTGTTATGATTTGTGGGTGTTTATCTTACTTGCATTGATATTCATTTTAGTACATAAGCAACTAAGTTAAGATTCAAGAGTAAAGAACAAGTATTAATATATAGAACACTGATCCACCCCCCCCCCCCCCCCCCCCTCTCAATGTTCCCATTCCTAACAATTGGTATCAAAGCTCTGGTCCTCTAAAGATAATTTTAACCACTTGAGGAAATCATGGATAAGGGAGAAATGAAACATTTGAAAAATAATCTTGAAGTAGCACTTGAAGACCTTGATAGATCTGAAAAAGAAATTGAAGAACTGAAAGAAAAGGTTAGTGATTCTCATGCAGTCATCAAAAAACTAAGAAAAGATTTGAAAGATTGTTCCACTAGTGATTTGGGAAAAATGGTTAAAAAGATAAATGAGGAAAACACATCCCTGAAAGATTAGATTCAAGAATTGGATGAAAAGTTACTTAATAATCAAGAAGCCTATGAAGAACAAGTCAAAGAAAACAAGCAATTGGATGAAGAACTTGTTAGCACTTTTTCTTGCAGGATCAAACTTGGTAATAGATATGCTTAATTCTCATATTTGTGAACTCTCAAATTTGACAAAAAAGAGTCTAATTGATGAGGATTGGATAAGATCCTTCTTCTGCTTCAAGCTCCACAGGACTCAAGCGAGTATTGCCTAGATGATTTACTATGTTTCAAGTAAACTTTCAAATGGTAGATTAGGTTCTTCACTGCTATTCTATTTATTCTTCAAACTACCTCAATAAAAGATTACTCTGCAAACAGCTGAGAATATCTTGATACAGAGCATAATAAGGGAAACTACAAATGTAATAGCATACGATAGTGGTATAAGGATATTCATCCTTCTTCTTTTTTTGAGTTTAACTCAAAGAAGGCTAACCTTTTGATTCTCTCTTAAATGCATCAACAATATGAATTGTACCACTTGAATACAATCCTTTCACAATATGTATGAAACTTAAATAACCAAAAATGTATTGGCAATTATACTTTGTTCTTGATGACTAAAAGATAACTGCATCACAGAAATCAATCCAGTGCCTAATCCATTGGGCAAAGAAGTTATTGTATGGAAATTCACAAGAATAAATCAAGACAAATTTAGTAAAATGCCTTGCAGATTACTTTGAGTTTGAATAGAGTGCCTTACAAACTATTCTGTCACTCCTATACTACTATCATCAAAATCCTAACAATTATGTTCACTCTTTGAAACTATTCATGAGAATTTAATCCTTTCCTTGAAAGAAACTCACAAATAATTAGACAAGTTGCCTTGCAACTAGTATGTTTTACATGCCTTACAAATAAAACATAGAAGAGTATACTATAAAAGTGAAGAGACAACAATAGAACAAGAGAGAAACTGCAATGTATTTTATTGAAAATGAGCCTATCTCAATACATACAAATCTTGAAGTTCAGGAGCTTAGACACCCAGTTTGGAAATATGCTTTGCAGAGAAATATTCAACATTCATCATCCTCTAAAAATGAAGTTACAACTTCTATTTAAAACATATTGGAATCCCTAAGGATGCAACAAGCTTTAGATGTTTGTAACCTAAACCTAAAATAGAGAGGACAAAAAACAAATTGAGGCCCTACATATGGTGGAGAGACAAAAACTTTTGAATTTTTTTGATATCTAATCTTCTACAACCCCTGTAAGATATTCCCGAGAAAACAACTTCCTTCTGAGAAAATAAAATCAATCAATGAAAGTCTTGGAAGAATCAATAAATCTGATCTCATATGAAACCAAGGAAAGCTCTGCAAAAGGAAAACCAACTTGAAAGTAATCAGATTCTGCAAAAGATATGATTCACTCCCTTATGCTAGAAAATTAATCATGTTTGAAATTGAAATATCTTCCTCAAAATCTGATCTCAGATTTAGAAAGCCTATTATTGCTCTCACCTACTTGACCAAATCTAATTCTAACCACTGCCATGCATTCCTCATTTTCTGCCATTTTTGAAAACATATTATATACCCATATTCTGATAAAAACTGAATCTGCAGGCCTTATTCTCGTGAACACACTCTAACCATTTAGATATTTTGAAATTATCTCCGAAGTTTGAACTATATCATATTTTAAATGTTTTATTTTTTAACTCTGGGTTTTATACTAAGACCTCACCAAAATTCACCAAGTGTCATGATGTGATTGGATGCCTGGACAAAGCCCAACCTTAACCTTTGATTTGGAGCATGGGCGACTACATTTTATTTTTGAGTCTCTGAAAAATTTCACTAACTCGGGGTTTATTCAAAGAACAAGCAAATACAAAAGTCTCTTAATCTCTGAATGATTTGCTAACCTTGAGTTAAATCTGGCATTTGGGTGACTGAGCTTATCTCTGAATCTCTGAATGGTTAAATGACCTGGCAACACCAAGATCATCTAAAAGTCTCTGAACCATTGGGAGACTAAGCGACCATGGTTATCTCTAAGTCTCCAAATTTTCTTGCTAACCGCCACTTCATCTAGTGACCTCATGACTGGGAAATCTCATGATCTCTAGATTTTCGGCCTCTAACTGCCAGCATTTAGTGACCACAACGACCATGGTTGTCTTTGGATCTTTAGATTTTTGCACTTGACCACTAGAATTTGGAGACTGCGTGACAAGGTCAACTAACCACCACCTCCAAGTCTCTAGATTTTTGCCTAACTATCAGTTTCATCTCATGACTGTATGACCAGCTTCCACATGTCCTCCTTCATCCTCACCATCACAGTCGCTCACCTCAAAAATTACCTCTATCTCAGGCCCACCAGCACACTTCCCAAGATAGCCTCCAGTGCACTAGTAGAGCCTCTGGCTTCTTTATCTAACTCATGTGTGTGTTGGGCCTTATAAACATTTCAAATGTCCATTTTGGGATGAATGTGGGACTAAAATTTTTGAGGGTTTTAAATATTACATTAAAATATACCTTAGTGCACACAGCTGGCACACACTTCCAAGCAGGCCCAAAAGATAGAGGCAGCCACAGCCTCTTCTTTTATTTCACTTTACACTTACTTTGACCTGCTTTGTATATAAACTCTTCAAAACATCCAAACGGTGTGCATGTGGGATAAATTCACATGCACACTATTTGGATTTTTCCATTTCTACTAGTTGTGCGTGATCTTGATTGTCTTATGCATAACCTTTCTTTTATTAGCTGCTCACACACATACCTCTTTACTAATGTTAGCCATCCTTTCAAATGCAGATCTTCTTCTCAAACTTATACATGCTACCATAACTTTTACTAGCAACCACTCCTGTGTATGATGCCTCATTGGTGGCACGCAGCTACTTCCATATGCATAGACCCTCATTTATTAATAAACAACAGCCCCAAGAGGGAGGCCTATGCAACCAATAAGATAGCTCATGCAGCCCTCATACAATAATTGGTAGCTCAAAATGGTGCCCACTTATGTTGTATGCACATTGCAAATGCTAGCCAAACTATAGTGCCTCCCTCATTTACCCGATTGCATGAATATCCTAATGGTGTGGTTTCAACTGTCATTCTTGAAGGGTAAGTTCATGTTGGTCCCTTGTGAGGGAGAATCTACTAGGAGGATTATTTTGGAGTGTGTATCGATGTTCTGCGTGAACTAGGAGATGTAGGATATGCTCTTGAATCACATTCTGGAGACACTTAGAGTAGGGATGAGTCATTAATGTGGATGCAATGATTTTTTACCTACATTATGGTCGATGGAATCATGAGATACTCTTTGCCCAGATTTTACCTTATGTTTATCAAGAGTTTATCTTTGGAAGTCATGTCAGGTGTTTTACGAGATTCTATCTTCTTATTATCTTTCTGCATAATAGACTCAATAATTAGAAATTTATGTTGTTGCATTATGATTTGTGTCCTATTGGAGAGAGGTATGATTACCACTATGATGTACTCTTTTTATGTTACTTATACACTCAAAGATTCCTAGGATGCTCTGTGTTTAAAATAAGATTAATGGAATTCAATTGATCTTTGTGATAATACTATCAAGTACATGTTTGATAGAAATTGTATTGGGATAAGGTACTTTAAATAATATATATAGATATAGATATATATATATATATATATATATATATATATATATATATATATTCTAATGTAGTTAAATATTGTTCTCGTGTGTATGTAATCTCTAGAAGAAATGCAGTAGGGAAGGTGTGAGTGTACCACTACTAAATATTGAAATGTTTCTATTTGGATATGAATGCTTACATAAAGGACTATTTGAATTTATTTTATGTTGAGACATCTATTAATAGAAAAGTGATTATTAGATCCTGATGTTGAATGAGAGATTTCACATAGAACTCTTTGATGTTATAATAATGCAAGAAAAGAGAATTATTTGAAATGTACTTGTAAAGAATTTAGGACTTATTTTCATGCAAGATTATTAGGTCTTGACTTATGGTATTGATGAATTATTTAATTTAGAATATTATGCCATAAATTTCATGTTTATACAATAAGAGTTTATGTGATGATGATATAGGACTTTTACTTTCATGCTATTTATTAGGTCATGAGCATAGTGATCAATGAATCTTTGATTTAAGTATGATACTTTGATGTTACATTCATGTTAGGAAAATTTATGAGAAATGATCATGATTATTATGTAGGTCAATTACCATGTATTATTTTATTCTTGACTTTATATGCTTTAGAAATGCTATGTTTAAAATGATGAGAATTATTATGAAATGCAGTTAGAAATTTATGATGTTAAGAATGTAATTTTTAGATGTATTCTATTTACATATATATATGTTATTGATATTTCATGAGCTACTGATATTTTTTCAAGTGTATAGGTAAGACAATGGATATATCAGGGGAAATCAAAGATGGATAACTGTTAAAATTATGTTAAGCCAAGGTTATCTCCAAGGGGAGAAATAAACCTCCTTGTAATGTGTAATTGTTGCAAAGTGATGCATGAATGTATTTATTGATTATGTAAATTTTTTATTTTATTATTTTAGCCCACTTCGCATGCCATGTGTATGGTGTTGTAATGTGATTCTTTTGCGGTGTCAATTCACACATGTATTATTTGGTGGCATGACCAAGTGCTTTATGTGTGTGAGTGGTCTTCTATTTTTAGAGCCATGAGTGGGAAGCTCTTTCATTTTCGTGAGTTATCGTCAGGTGGTCTTTTGAGTGGCATTTAGTGACCATATAGGGTAGTGGAGGTTAAATATAGGCTACCCCATAGTGGTTCCATGTGTTGGTGGTCAAATTTTGACCATTATGATGTATTTTGAATATTTTTGCCCCTCCAAAAGATGCTCTATTGAAAAGTGACGAAAATTAGAATTTACATGCTAAGCCCACTCCTCTTTTTGAATTTTGAATTTGAAATTCCACCTCTTGTTTGAAAGGATTAGGGTTCATCTTCTTAAGGAGTTGGAGGGAAACTTTGTGGGTAATTGCCCACTCTCCAATTTTTGGAGACTTGATAGATTGTGAGATTTTGTCTTGATTGATTTTGGAGGATCTTGGTTGTTGCATAGAAAAGGACGAGACTAGTTGGAGAAAGCTCATCTCAACCCTCATTTCCATTAGCTTGGATTGAGGTTTGATCTTGAAAAATTTTTGTCTTAATTTTATGTACATGATTTACTTTCTTGTGTTATGTGAATGCTTAGTGTTGTAAGTAATTGTATTGCATTTTGGCTTATGTATGCTTGTGGTGTCTTCCTTTATTTTTTTGCATTATTTTCTTTGCAGTGTGCAAGGCCAAACTCACCCTTGGGAGGGAAGAGAGTCTTGATGGGTGAAGGACAAGAGTTGGGACTACTCATCTAGTGTAGAGTCCTTCCTCTAGGAGGAAGGGGATAAGGCATGGATGTATGGGCATCCATGTTGCCATCCTTGTGTATACTATTTGGGGGGCATAAGTGTGTTGATTTGGTGTAGATTGTGTGAAGGGTTGATGGTTGTATCATTGGGCTTGTGAAGGCAATTGAGCTGATTTTAAAGCCTTGTTGAAGGCTGGTTTATTCTTGTATTTTGGCATTCTCCTAGTTGAGTAGCTTCCACCTTCACCCCTACTATGGGTCCAAGGTGACTCATTATGTGCATAGCCTTGGGAAGATAATTTGGTGTTCATGTATGTTGTTGGTTTTCATTTGATTATGTGCTTGTTGAATTACTTTATGAACTTTGAACATTAATTTTATTATAATTAAAACTAAGGGAATTTCATTATTAATTTATTTATTCAAGCATTATCATCTTTAAATAATTTTGGTTTAATAATCTTAGTTTTGCATTAGGGTTATTATCATGATCACATTATAAACCCTCTTAACCTTTAATACTAAATTTTCTTTAGAACCTAAGATGGTTCCCTAGTATTCGTAAGGGGCCAATAGGGTACGATAGAATTTATGGGGTTGCCTATCTTCGAAGGAGCCCTGGTTTTGAATATCTTATAGTTGCCCTTTTTTTTTTGTCTTATTTTTGAATTCTTAGATTTAGGGATTTCCCCTCGTATTCACTTTATTTTTAACCCTAATTATGGTTTCATCAGGCTAATGCACCTAACAAATAGGGGATGTTTGCAAGCAAGCACTTGTCATGAATTCCCTTGTGAGTTAAGCGTGTTGGTTGGTGTTTTACTTTTCAAGTCTTAGTGCACCTTAGTATGCAACCTTGTAGTTAGTGTCATTTTTATAAAAAAATATTGTGTGTGTTTTGCCTTAATTTTTGGGCATGACATTTTTGGCATCAGAGCATAGTTTCAAACGCTTGGAACCTTAAGCCATTGCATTTCCCATTTGTATTCAAATTTTAAGGTTATCTTTTGAGCATGGTAGGTGTGTAGACATGGAAAGGTATTTCGATATTCTCCTTGACATGTGAGGAGGGTGGAGTAGGGAGCTTGAGGATACGAGAAGGAAATTGAGATTTCTCCCTTTCTGAATGGCTCCCGAACCAGAAATGAAATATCATAACTGCCTCTGAGATAGGCACTTGACTAAGGTCATGCTTTTCCACTACAATCTCTTTGGAGTGAAATCTCATGCTCTAAATGTTGTGAGCCTATAGATGACCTATAGCTTGGGTTCCCTTGTGATGCAACTTGGGCTTTCAAGAAAACTAACCCAAGTACCTTGTAGTTTAGGGAGGAATGCTTCCTATGGTGTTTGAAACTATGTATAGTCAAGTTTTTGCAACACTTTTTGTGTTCGCTAGTGTAGTAGACTTGGCCATGGTGGTAGTGATACCACTAGGCATAGCATGGTGGTTGGTGTATGTTGTTAGAGTTCTTTGATGCTCTTGGTGGCCTTTAGCGGTTCTCTTTCTAGCATGATGATGTGTGGTTAGAACATGGGTGGTGTCCATGCTTGGTATAAGATCATGTTAGCTTTCTCCTTACAGCATGCGGTTCATTGTTAGTTTATATCATTATGACACCATGAATTTGTATTGAATATGTTGTTGTTAGGACCTTAAGGTCATGACTCATGGGAGAGTTAGGAGGGTTTTGGTATTGGCTTTTTCATTGATGTCTTCTTCTTTTTTTGAAGGGTGTATTGTTGTTGTTGAGGTGCAAAACCTCATTGATTTATCCCTTTTGTGGAACAAATTATGAATCAGGTGATAAATGCTTTATCCCTCCACTCGTTCTATGACGTCACTTTTGTATACAAATTTTTCCTACCATTGTATTGTGTGGAGATTTTGACCAAACCCTTGAATGATGCTTTATTGAAGAAACATATTCTAGTGTGGTGATGTAATTTGTGTGTACCCTAGATTTGGGAAGAACCTCGTGGGAGTTCTAACTTTTTTCCTGGAGCACTTAGAGAACCCCTTCCTAGAGTCTGAGGTCTATGTTTCAATTTTGAGTAGTTCTCTCTACTTTTGTGTGGGTGGTTGAAAGCAATCATTTAACTCCTTTTACCTCATTAGAGAGGTTGCTACAATAGGGTGAGAGATAAGTTTTTTAGGATTAGGATATTGTTTCCGCTATCAATATTGTAGTGATGCTTATTTTAGGGACCGTATGTGGTGGTTTTGATCTCAAAGGTTTAATTTGAAGTGGTGTCCTCAGTGTCCCATGGTGATTCCTCCCTCTTACATGACTAAATTTTCTAGTAATGCTTTATGGATGGCTCCTTGATTTATTTATATTCCTTTCATTTTGTCTATCTTTTGAAGAGGAATTTTCCTCATGTTGTGTGGGCGAGCATATTTTGGTTATTTCTTTTATCTATAAATAGTCACCAAACTATCTTTATTTTATTATGAAACACTTTTTTTATTGTTATAATGACCTCAAATCTTTCTTGAATTTATTGTTGAAATAAATAGACATCTTATTAGGATTTACCTTTCTATTGGTTCTTGGTGACTATTCCAAATGTTTTTAACTTGCTGGCCAGTCTTATATTTTTTACTCTACCTAGTTTATTGAGGATCCTTGGTAGTATGTATAGAGGGGGGAACACGAGGAAGGAAACACTAAGATGCACCCTTGTATTTAGTATAGTGGTGGTGCAGGTCCATAGCCTAGAAGGAGCATGTTGGCATTTGATGATATCTAAAGTTTAGATCGAAAGTTATCCTTGTGCAAGAGACACTTCTTGTTTGGAAACATATATTGGTAAGGCCATGCCAAGGGAGGCTATCAGGGGATTGTGACTCTAGCCAATAGTTGGAGGTTGAGAAGACCTCATTTGGTAATAATACGAATTAGTAAGGTAATGCCACTTGAGTTTAATTTCTTTTATGGTTCTCTTGAGGGCATACAAACCTTTCTTTCTGTGATGGATTTAGCATGTATGCTCGAGGACCTTCCTAGACCTCTTGAATGTGTTTTAGAAGCTTGGGAAGTTCCTCT